>JAFEMH010002513.1:0-335355 GCA_022495995.1 Adenophora triphylla var. japonica | reverse complement strand
CCTTCAGCCCTTAAAAGGTTTGGAACAGTTCCGGAATTGTTCCGAACTTTAGGAAAATCCGGGGAATTACCGGAAAAATTACCGGAATTGCCGGGAAAATTAACCTAAGGCATGAGCCAGATGGTTGGGTACTTACAGAAGCCCTCGGCAAACGTCACTTGCAAGGGCGAGTGGGGTTGTCGATAGAAAAGGGATCCGATCTCGGCGAATGCCGAGACGGGATTGGGTGACCAAGGTGGTCGAGTGGCTGAACCTTTCGGGAAGGCTACCTACGTATCCCGGAGGAATCAAGCCAGGCCGTAGTTCGGGATTAGGGATCCGCCGGGGAAGGAAGAAGAGAAACTCGGTCTCTTGGCCTGGGAAAAAGAAGAGAAAATGACCTAGGAGGTCAAGCAATTGATCCTACCGGGGACATGCTAGGAGTGCACCTGTGGTCGAATATTTGAACTTTTATGAGGGGGCGCTTTATCACCGAGGAGTGACAAAGAAACAAATGGGTGACCAAAGTGGTCGAATGGCTCAACCTTTATAAAAGGCTACCTACGTATCCCTGAGAGAATCAAGCCTTGATCGTAGTTCAAGCATCACTAGATAGTTAGGAACGATGTCTAGGATCCCTGGGATTTTGACAATCTCGGAGGCCGTCACCCGATTGACAATTACCGGAGGATGTCACCTAACTTTGACAATTATCGGAGGTCACGCCACCTAAAGAAGCTAGAGCTTATATGGCGCTATCTCTTTAATGATCATTGAGACATGAGGTAACTTCCGTCACTATTCCGCGGATAGTGGTATCACCGGGCAGTTGGAAATGACTTAGGGCATGCGTCACTATTCGCGGATAGTGGTAGCACAAGTTGAAATGACTTGGGCATTCGTCACTATTCGCGGATAGTGATAGCACAATTTTAAATGACTGGCATTCACTATTCGAGGATAGTAGATAGCACAATTTGAAATGACTTGGGCATGCGTCACTATTCGCGGATAGTGATAGCACAATTTGAAATGACTTGGGCATTCGTCACTATTCGCGGATAGTGGATAGCACAATTTGAAATGACTTGGGCATTCGTCACTATTCGCGGATAGTGGTAGCAATGTTGAAATAACTTGGGCATTCGTCACTATTCATGGATAGTGGTAGCACAAGTTGGAATAACTTCGGGCATTCGTCACTATTCGCGGATAGTGGTAGCACAAGTTGGAATGACTTAGGCACGCGTCACTATTCGCGGATAGTGGTAGCACAATTTGAAATAACTTGGGCATTCGTCACTATTCGCGGATAGTGGTAGCACAAGTTGGAATAACTTGGGCATTCGTCACTATTCGCGGATAGTGGTAGCACAAGTTGGAATGATTTAGGCATGCGTCACTATTCGCGGATAGTGGTAGCACAATTTGAAATAACTTGGGCATTCGTCACTATTCGCGGATAGTGATAGCACAAATTTAGAGTTTTGACAATTCGAGGTCGTTACCTAACGTTATCCCGTTACAACCGAATAACGGAGATTGCGAAAAAGGTTGGATTTTGTAGAGAAGTTGGAAGGAATCAATAGTTTTTTGTAAAGAAAAGTGGGATGTATCCGGATAATTTTTGTAAAGAAAACTGGGATGTACCCTGATTATTTGAAAAATAAAATTGAAAATGCCAAGGGCAAATAAACTGAGTCACAGAGGTAAATTTGTAAAATAGGCCACGGGGGCACTGGAGGGAAAACCGGATTGAAAGTAATTAGAAATGCCAGGGGCATAAAGGGTAAAAGAAGCCTACGGGGGACAAAATTGTAAAATGGAGCCTTTAGGGGCAAAATTGTAAAAATCAGCCACAGGGGCTTTGTATGTCGCACAACATAATAGGCCAGGTGAACAGATTTATTAAAAATCGCACAGTCGCCATTTTGAAATTAATTTAGACTTGAAATTGAGAGGGAGGCGACGGCGAGAAGAGGGAGAGCAATCTCAGAGGGCGATTTGAGAGGGATCTAGAGAAATCAAACAAATCTTTAGTTCGATTCAACTTGGAAAATGCCTCCTAGGCTCTATCCGACCAAGAGGGCTTCTCAACATGCCAACTTAGCTACTCGAAGAAAGGGGGTTCAAAGGAATCAACGGCCGTTTCTTCCGGAAGCACCAAGAGGAGATTTCTACCCACAGCTCGATGAGCATACTTCGGATGTTCGGAAGAAGGAAGAGGTAAGAAACCTAGGTTTTTTTTTTGAAAATTTCTTTCAATTTGGGCGAAATTGATTTGAACTGATTTTTTTTTTTTAGACTGTGCTATTGACATGAACTGGCATGTGAACATAGATGAATCTAGGAAATGTAATGCGTAAATGCATGCCATACATTGATCCATTTTGACCTATTTTTTGCTTGAGATGATTTCAAGAAATAGCACGAAATATTAATATTTGTGCCATGTTTTCTTGCAGGGATTACGCACCCGTGGTTCCCCTGAGGTGAAGGGCGTGCTGGCGGGATAGCTCGCCGGGCAGCCGTGAGCAGTGGACTCGCCTAAGGGCCCGATTTACGCCGCTGGGCTAGGGCAATTGAGATGGCGAAGGCCATCTGGGGCACTCAGAGGAGTGTGGATCTAGTGAGGGCATCTCAGAGAGTTCTCGGTGGGAGACCACTCACTCATTTCACTTCTCGGGGTGAGACGACAAAGCCACTCACCGGACTTCGCGGTCATCACAGATCGCCTTTTACGGATGAGCCGCTCTACATAGAGGAGCCTGTACATGTGAGTTGAGCCCCTGCCTTATTGCTGATGATGATTTTATGGGCTTACTTGGTTTCGTTTCCCTGATCAAGAAGGGGAATGGATATGAGTTGGGGTGCTACATGGCTCGATTCAGGGGCGTGAGCAGTGGACTACACTGTGATAGATGATCCCGAGAGCCGGCCGAGAGCCGAGAGATTGGCTAGAGCTTTTGTATGGGTGGGCTTTTCCGACATGCCGTTCATCAACAGCGCATCTACCGCTTTGATTTCACCGTTGGAGCTACCGAGAACCCGGGATACTGTCTGAATCTGTCCCGGGGGGAGGCAAATTTAGCCGAGATGTATTTGGCCCTAGATGACGTCGCCCGAGGGAAGGCGAAGTACTTCACTGCTTTCATCCGGCTTTCGAGGTATTCTCTCACCTTGATCTCTTTTCTTTTGCGCATTTCATTATATCCCTTGTTTTCCCGGTTTTGACTTCTTCTTCTCCTTTTCAGGCTTGGGCATACGAGTACTTTGGGCATTATGAGTGGCAGATCAAGGATGAAGTTTCCTGCCACCACTTTTTCCCCGCTTCTTCGTCGGTGGACGAAGGATGCCAGAAATGTACTGTGACGCGGAGGGCTCGAGGTGCAGGATTACCGCTTCTTATCATGATACGTTGACGTGCCCGAGAGGGGTTCCACGAGAGGATGAGCTTGTTCCCCGGACTGGTCGTTATGGCGCTTTGATTTAGATCACGCTGCGCACTTCATAGTAGTGTCGCAAGCTACTGGTGGGCTTGTCCGGAGACGCCTTGTATCTAGGAGAGAGGGTGTATAGACAAAGATGGGCCGAATAAGCACGCTCGGATCCCCGATGATCCCCGCCTAGGATGTGGTCGCCTCGCCAGCTGGCGAATGTAGATGCTTGATCGTAGGCACGGCGGCACATCTTTACACACGGGAGGGGACTATACTATGTACGTGGCCATGCATCTTCGGGCTCCACAGACTGGGTTGGTTATGGTGCTCATAGCGTGGGGCCTTCGACCGGCTATGTTGCTGGTGACCTCCTTTGCCCCGACTTTCATTGATTATCAGGGTGGCGGTCGACGAGGCGAGCTCACATTGATATGTCCTGCACTCATCCTCATCCGGTGCTCCCGCGAGGTTCTAGATCTGTAAGTACCGTTCCTTACGCCTCTTTGGATTGCTTGCATCTCTTTTTTGTTATCAAGAACCGCATTCCCGACGCTTTTTATGTCTCGCCAGGCTAATGTGTTCCCCGTCCAGCTTGGCGTGACATTTGACCAGTGGCATATACCGGCGCCATGCGGGCATGATTGGCAAGCTCCGTAAAGGCACTGAGTTTCTCGGGAAGAATCAGTCTGGTCACAGGTTCGATTGATATCTCTCCACCGGCCAACCGAGAAGGAAGAAGCAGCCGCTCCGATGACGTGGGCACCACTTGGAGCACTCAGAGGACCGACGCCTGGACAAAGACTGCAAATGTGCCTCTTTACAGACCCATTGAGATTGACGATGATGATGAGGATGAGGATGAGGATGGTGGAGCTGAGACGGCCACAGATTACGAGCTTGACTCTGTCGTCATCACGGAGCTTGACGACTACTATCGCACAGGGACCATAGCATACGAGGCACCTTCGGACGACCCTGATGATGAGCCAGAGGAGGCTGAGGATGATGACGAGGATGGAGATGAGGGAGAGGATGATGAAGAGGGTGATGGAGAGGATTCAGAGTAGCCCCCTTTCCCCTTAGACATTTATGACTTTTTGGCTATTGTACCCCCTTTGGGGAAAACACATGTTATTATTTTTTTATGCACAACTTTTGGACTTGATCTACTTTGTACGTACAAATGGTTTGAATGGATGACTTGGATGAATTTTTTTTTAGCTTGTAAATGAATGCATGAGTGTATACGGGGTAAATGAACCCTCCCCTATGCATTTGAGAGGTGAATGGATGGTATTTGCAGCTTTTGACAAGTCGGGGAGTGCCCTGGGGAAAGCAGGAAGCTGCTGATTGCTGATGTCTGATGTGGCTTATTATGTCGCACGACATAAGAAGCCAACTGGCTAGGTTTGTCGCGTGACATAAGTAGCCAAGACTGCACTTCTCTTACCTTTTGGCCTTGGACTGGAATTGCTGACACAGGTTGGAATTGGGTGACCAAATAGGTCACAAACCTGGTCTCCTTAGGACAATGGCAAAGAGATATTGGTCCCTTAAGGATGGAAATGGGGTGACCTAGGAGGTCAAGCAACCAATCCTTCACAGGAATGTGCCAAATCAAGAGGGGTGACCAATATGGTCACAAAATTGGACTTTTATGAAAAGCTTACGCACCATTGGAGAGTGGAGGAAGAAAAGGGTGACCAAAGTGGTCAGATGGCTGAACCTTTATGAAAGGCTACCTACGTATCCCGGAGGAATCAAGCCAGGTCGTAGTTCGAGCTTCATCTAGACAGTTAGGAACGATGTCTAGGATTTTCGACGTTTTGACAATTAGGAAACTGTCGCCTAGAGTTACCTCGTTATAACGGAAGTAACGAAGGCGCTTTTGGGAGAAAACGTTATCATTAGCAATTGGCACGTTACTTGAGCCTAGGGATGATTTTTCTCTTGGAAACATGGTAGGGACTGGGTCTGGGTGTACATATGGAATGTATTTAAGACAGGTTTCAAGTAGGTGGGGTTGTATCCCTTGGGTGCGAACTGAACTGCTGCTGTTGCTGAGATTTTGTCAACGTGGACTAGAATTCCCTCTTGGGCTGGGACTGGGTTTAAACTTCGGGTCTCGATGAATGTTCCTTTCTCACACTCTAGCATTTGAAGCTGATGCTAACAGATGTCGAAGTGACCAATCCTCTCTTCTAGGGATGGATGCAACTTATCGGAGCCCCGGTCTGAGGAAGAACTTTCTGCAAAGCCCCATAAAAGATCCTTTCACTGGCAAAGCCCTGGTTGGATGAACTGAGCAGGCGAAGTCTTAGGTTTTGAAGAAGTGACTTAATGAAGCCCCAATCTGATGATCTAGCGAAAATCCCAATATGATTGGCACTGCGGAAATGACCCTGAGGTTGATCTTGACCAAAACTGAATCCATCTAGGGACCTAGTGAAGAACCCGATGTGAATCCCAAAAATGACTAAAGAAGCCCCAGTCTAAAGAAACGGCTTGGCAAAGCCCCAGACTTGAAGAGTTTCAAGGCAACCCTAATGCGAATTGTGGCAGAAGAGGGAAAACCTATCCTTCTCTCTCTCTTTTTTTTTTTTTAATTTTCTTTAGTCAATCAGTCAACCTTAAGAAGATGTGAAAGAAAAGATTCTCAGAAATACATACAGGGGCATATTTTTTGAAAGGTGGGAATATATCCCGATTTTGTGTTATTCTGATGGCCTTATTCGATGTAGGCACAAAACTCGCTTTGGGTTTGACTCTTTTGAGAGAGTATAAGCGTAGAAGGGTTTGTAAAAGTGTATGGAAGCCCCCGACGTAAAATCGTTGTTTAGCGCTATCTTTCCTAAGATGTAGAAAAGGAAGACTTGTCAAGACATCTGAAAACTTGTTTTATTTACAATGATCACAAGATTGCTTAAAACCCTTTATTAATGTTCGGGTTATTCAACCACTAATCTCGATATGAAGAGACATTCCTATTAATCATGAGGAGAAAGTCAACCAATGTCGCGGATCAAGGTTAGCTGGGTGTGAAAGAAAGGTTTGTGTATAGGGAGGTCGTTAATGAGACCGGGTTTTCTGGAATCTGGCTGTGTCTATGGGAGAGGTCATTTGATGAGACCGGGTTTTCAGGAATTTGGATATGTTTATGGGAGAGGTCATTTGATGAGACCGGATTTTCTGGGATTTGAATATGCTTATGACCGGACCATTGCTGGTTGCCTACGTTCCCCTCATTGTGAGGAGCTCAGGTCGCCGTAGTTCGGCCTTGGCCGGACTGTTTTGGGAAATGGGATTTGTGGTTCCTTTAGTGAAAAGGCTAGGATGAGAAGACTGGATGATGAGGCATGGGCCTCGGGATGATTCCTTGACCAAGTCATTCTTGGACGGCTGCTTCAATTGCTTTCTGATTCTCGTCTTTCATTGGGGGAGAAAGGACTTGCATATGCCTAAAGGCTCATGAAATGCTTCTGCTTTTGCTTCGACCGCCCCATTGTTATCGACAACTTTCATTCTTTGAGCTTTGATTTTGCCTGTCCGTCAAGCTTTTGATGGGCGGTGCTGGGTCCTTGGCCTCATTTTCTTTTCTTTTATTTTTATGTGCAACCCTGTTTTTTGCCTAGACCGCCCTTTTTTGGGATTTTCACTTAGCCGGGCATTACTCTTTTTGCACTAAGATTTTTCTTCTTTTTTTTTTTTTTTTTTTTATGTGCAACCCTGTTTTTGCCTAGACTCCGCCCTTTTTGGGATTTTCGGTCTAGCCGGGTATTACTCTTTTTGCACTACACACATTTTTTCTTTTTCACTTCTTTTTTATTTTCTAGAGCACCCGAGGACGGCGAGCCCTCGCTTGAACATTCTTGATACCCTTGAAGTCTAAGCGAGCCCCTAGGTTGTTGTCGACACGGGGTCAATCTTTCGGTTTGAGTGGCCTTTTTTGTCGTTCCTTGATGTTGTCGCCGTCGTTGACTTGGTCAAGATGAAGGTGGACATGGTTTGGGAAAGTGTATGGCTTTATGAAGGCCTTTGTGGGGTAAGGAAAGTGTATGGCTTGATGGCATTAGTTGACTTTCTCACACCGATTAATCAGAACGTTAATTATTTCGAGAGATTGTTCGTTGAGCAATGCAAGTGATCATATAAAATAAAACCATTTCATTAAATGTAATGTAGGTGTGCAAATAATGTCTTAAGTCTAGCAAGAAAAGAAGAAGACTCTTTTATAGAAAATTGAAGATTCAATACAATGTCCGTAGAGGACTTAATTGAAAGGAAAAAAAATACTAGGACCTACGAAGGTTGACTGAGAGACTATTTTTCTTTTTCTTCCCTTTTTTTTTTTTTTTAAGGATAGGTAAACCCTAGTCTAGCTACTCTTCGCGGGTTGGACTGCCAGGAAGCTTGAGCTTTCCTTCGTAGATCAGCCACTGAATTTCTTTCTTGACTCCACACACTTGTCCGTCACATGACCATAATGCTTGTGGTACTCACGTAACTTGGCCCCGTCAACTCTACTTGGGTTTCTTGGCTTATGATTCTCGAGAGGTGAGAAGGCTTCGTTTCACCAAATCGTTGAAAACTTTGCTCATGGGCATCCCAAAATCATCAGCCGACGTTTTTGACCTTGCACTTCTTGAATTGACCTCTTGTCATGACTTTCTCGTCTTTGGCCCATGGAGGTTCTCAAGCTTCCCATCTTCTATCAACTTTTGGATCTCATGCCTCAAAGCGGTGCAATTGTCGGTGTTGTGCCCATGGTATTGATGGAAGCGACGAGTGTTTGGTCGTCCATTCCGATACGGGGTTCTGGGTTTCCAATTCTCCAGGTGGCTTTATCAGTTTTCTTTCACTAGCTCTTCCTAATCTTGCTTAAAGGCATCTCTGTATTGTTAAAGTGAAAGGAGCGAGGTTTTCGGGACCTTGTTATTCTCAAGACTCGATTCCCATTGTCCAATTGGTTCCACTGCTGGATTTGGTCAAGGAAGCTGTGACATTCTTTCCTTTGTGAGGTGCGGTGCGAGCAGTGCACGGTTGCTGCTTGGTATTGGGTTATGCTCGGTGGAGTCATTTCCTGGTCTGGTTCGACATCTTGGGTCAAGGGAGTATTGATACTCATCATGAGGTCAAGCTTCTCTTGCATCTGTTTCACTTGCTCCATCAATATTGCCACATAGGGGTCAACGGGAATCTTGGGCTATCGGAACCGGCAACAGGACTTGTAGTAGCGAACCGACTACTGAATTCATTAAGTCCGGAGGTAACAAACAAAACTCGGTTCATCTTTTGGTAACTCATGATCGCATTCGGCGGGTATAGGGGCTTCGTAACATAGCCACATATCTCAAACCGATTATGTGAGGTTGGAGCATAAACCGGTATTGCCGAGACCGAGGGATAAGTGGGGTGAAATCCAATCCGTTCTGAGAAGCTGAGGGCAATGGGGCCCTGATGAGCTGGGATGTTGGAAAGGACTGAGGAGAAGTGGTCCTTGGCAAGGGATCATATGTGGATGGAGGAAGGTATTGGTTATAGGCTGGGGGAACTGAGATGGCTACTCCTGGAGTCTCATCTTCGACCACTACCAGAGAACCGTTGGACTCAATTGTTACTTGGACTCCATTGCGGTGAAGAGCACCGATAAGCAATGACAATGCTCTTCATGGAACCTTGGGCATTTTCCAAAGCCAGGACTAACTCTTCCTTCCTAATCATCTCGATTTCCCATACCCTCACCGTTTTCGTCAAACCGCCACTCGACTCTCGAGCCGATGAACTGTCTCGAACCAAAAGCCGCTGACCCAGTACTCTCGCTCACTTCTTTTTCGCTGCGGGAAAGGGATAGGCAAGGTTTAGACTCGGGGATAGGTAAGGTTTAGACTCGGGGATAGGTAAGGTTTAGACTCGAAGGCTCAAGTAACATGCCCTTATCGCTTTAACTTTTGCTCGAAACGCATTTTCTCCTAATCCTAATTGATCGGAAAAGATGAGACCTTGAAAGGTCAAGATTGGAAGTAGAGATCGGACCGAAGAGGTCGCGATTAAGGACTTGACCGCGAAAGGTCGAGATGGGAAATCGAAAATCGGACCGAGGAGGTCTCGATTAGAGATTGACCATGAAAGGTCGGGATAAAGAAAACCAAAAATCGGACCGAAGAGGTCTCGATTAGGGTTTGACCATGAAAGGTAGGGATAAAGAAAACGGAGATCGGACCGAAAAGATCTCGATTAGGGATTTGACCGTGAAAGGTCGGAATAGAAAATCGGAAATCGGACCGAGGAGGTCTCGATTAGGGATTTGACCGCGAAAGGTCGAGATAGAAAATCGGAAATCGGACCGAGGAGGTCTCGATTAGGGATTTGACCGCGAAAGGTCGGGATAGAAAATCGGAAACCGGACCGAGGAGGTCTCGATTAGGGTTTGACCATGAAAGGTCGGGATAGAAAATCGGAAACCGGACCGAGGAGGTCTCGATTAGGGATATCAGAGATAGGAAAATGCAATTATGATTACATTAATTGTTCAAGTTTACTTAAAATCATGTCTTTTATTTATTCCTATTTGGTTGGAAAAGGGGGGGGGTTTGCCCTTCTTTTTTTGCAACTACTCTAGATCCTGGATCAGTGGGTTCCGTCACTACGTCTATAAGCCCCTCGTATTCCACCTGTATTTCGACCTCCCAGGGTGGACAGCCCCGGGCGAGGGTCCTATAGGGCACGCGGATCCCACCGACCGAGAGTAAAGAACGCTCCTATCGGGTCTAGCGGGTCATAGGACCTTTCAACGCACGAGCGATGCGGGTTATAGTCAAGGCAATACCGGGAAAGTCTCGTCTCTCTGCCTTGACGGATCTTTGGCAGAGTTTCGCTTGAGCGAATGACGTTTTGACTTTCGGTAATGTCCGAGAATATAATAGGCATGGGTTGGGCGGTAAAAAGCCGGATGACACGGTGTCACATTGAACTTCGTTGCATACGCCGGGCGTGAGTTAGAATCGAAGTCAATGCCGGGTCAAGATCTTGCCAATTTTTCCTTGTCGGAATTTTGGCAGAGCTTCGCTTGAGCGAAAGATCTTTTATTTTGGCAAAGACTTGGTCTTGACTCTTACGCATTCCGTGCGGGTCAAGGTCAATAGTCAATGTCGGAGTCAAGATCCCACCGATTTTCCTTGTCGGAATTTCGGCAATTCGCTTGAACGAAAATCTTGGCTTCCGTTATGAGCTAAGGCTTGGCCTTTACGTGGAGTATGCAACTGGGCTATATGACACGGACTAGACCAAAAACCAACCAAAAGTCACGGTTTTTGAAACGTGTGACACCTGACCGTGCATCGGTCGACACCGGCCGCCATGGGAGGTTTGGGATGATTCCGTGCGCGCCCGGGAGCATCGTAAGGTCAGTCCGTGATCGCACTGAACCACCCTCGGGTTTGAAGGACGTGCGTGCAAAAGTGTACGGGATATATCAGGTGCGCGTAGTGTGCGGTCTCCTAAAAATGTTCCTTTTTTGAGTTAAAAACAGAGATTTTCATAAATGTGTTTTAAAGGAATGATTTTCGGGACGGGGAAAATGCGACACATAAGCATCGTAAATTTTTCTGGGAGCCCTGGTCCATGGAGCCGAGTAGCCCCAAGTGCTAGGGCTGCCCAGATTAACCATGATTTTTCCCCGGTGGAATTGCCAGCATCGAGGTCGTCCGGTCGTAATCCAATGAGGATTGAGCCGTACGGCCGCATGGATCAATTTTCCAGGTTCCACTCCTTTTGCTATTTTTCGGGTTGTTTCCGTTCAAAGTATGCACAGATTCCAAGATGCAAATGATGCAATGCATGATAAAGAAAGCAAACACGATTAATGAAATCGGCGATGGGAGTCTAACCCGCTCAAAGGAAAAGCTTTCTTCTATTTTTCAAAATTATTTTTTTTCGAAAAGGGATACTTGGTACGTGGGATTGTTAAACCACCTTGTTATCCCAAGCCCGGGTTAGGGAGCGATACAGGGAAGGGTAAGTGGGGTCCACCTATATACCAAGTATCGATTTTTGTTTTGAAAATAAAAGCTTTTCTCCTTTGGGATGTCCCTGCCGGAGTCGCCAAACCGCTGAATGTGTGCCCAAAATTTTTGTTTATTGGAATTCACGCGAGTTTGAAGACATCCGAGTTATTTGAAAACGGAGTCGCCACGCCATTTTGATTACCTCAAAACTTTGAAAAAAAAAGGTTTTATGGGTTCGGAGGTTAAGTTACCCCTTGGGAAGAACGTTTGGCGTTCACCCAAAGTGCCTTGCCGGAGCAAGTCTCCCTAGATTTCATTAATCGTGTTTGCTTGCGTGCTTTCTTTGTGTGCATGTGTTTGAAAATAAGGGGGAAATGTCCCAAGTTGTCTTCCGGACGTACAAACCATTTGTTGGTTGTCGCTCGGGATTCCTTGGAATTTATGTATTTGGGATTATGATCCCGTCCTCATCTTATGACTTGTGATCATCGCATTTTAACCTCGGGACCCTCGGGACTTGCGTGATCGAGAGAGTGACTCTCTTTTGGTCAAAGATGAGGTTCCTTAGGAAGGAATGTCCTTAGCCCATCAATCCTACGCTTTAAGACGGTCGAGCTCGTATAGAGGCTTCATACTCATTCTTAAGCGATAATCGGAGATATAGGGTTCAAGGTTATCCTTTTCCTAAAGAAATCATGAACCTTTAATGGAAGGAACGATGCAAAGATGAGAACTTTTACACCGGTCCATTCCAAGGTTGGGGAAAAGGGGAAATGCATGTAAAAATGATATTTTAGCAAAAAGATGGCATTTTGGTTTGAAAATGATGCATTTGATTGCAAATGGATGTTTTTTATGTAAAGAAATGATCTTTGTGCAAAGAGTGCATTTTTAATGTGAAAAGGGATTTAAAATGGAAAAGGAATGATTTTAATGCATGAAAAATGGGATTTAGGTGTAAAGGATGCATCTTTATGTATGAGAATGATATTTTAATGAAAAGATGACATAGTATGTACATAGATACTATCTAAATTGCAGATAGACATCAGGTTATAGCTTAAAGGGGGTTAACATCAGATTACAGCTTGAAACTGTGAAGCTTCTGAAAACTGGCTACTTATGTCGCACGACATAGGCTGCCTATGTCGCGTGACATAACTAGCCATTTTGCAGAGGCTTTACAACTGAGATTTGCGAGAGGTAACAAGGCACCAAAATGGTCAAGTTACTTCACAAACAAATCTCATAGAGCATGTTTATCAATAATGAACACTTCAAGAGGGTGTGGATATGAGGGATCCACACTCATCTTGAGTGTTCATGCAAAAACCAAGTCAAAACGAAGATTTTATATGAAATGTAATGAAATAAAATGTGGATGGGTAATATGAAGCTAAAGCATGCAACTTTAATCGTAATACTATATTATCAATGCATGTAACACATAGATTTCATATTCAAAGGAAAATAGAGAGTGGAAAAGGGGTAGAAACTTCGTTACCCTTGAAGATCCACAACTCCTATATCAAGTTAGATATAGGAGCCTTCTAGCGTCCTCCTCAGGAGGCGAGTTCGAGCCTTGGATCCTTGGGAACTCCTTGATTTCTTGATGTATATGGGAAGTGTGTGTGTGGGAAGTGTGTGTGGGATGGATTTGGGAGGATTAGGTTGATTTGAGGGGTATGTGAGGAGAGAGGAGGCTTCGGAGCGTATTCCCTATAGAGGGGCGAGGGCTGGAAGAGGTGTGTCAAACTGAGAGGTGAAGGCCTCTATTTATAGGTCTGCATGGGCTTGTTATGTCGCACGACATAACAAGCCATGATATATTCCTTCCGGAAACATGCAAGGTGGCATGGTTCTAGAACTCTCTCTGGCTGGTTATGTCGCACGACATAAGTAGCCACATGCAGTTTCTTCTAGAAACATGCAAGGTGGCAGGTTTCTAGAAGGTTTCTCTGGCTGGTTATGTCGCACGACATAAGTAGCCAGATCTGGCTTCTTCTAGAAACGTGCAAGGTGGCAGCCTTCTAGAAGGGTTTTGGGATTAAGAAAAACGTGTTTCTTAATCACCAAGCATTCCCTTCAGCCCTTAAAAGGCTTGGAGCAGGTTCGAATTGTTCCGGAACTTTAGGAAAATCCGGGGAATTACCGGAAAAATTACCGGAATTGCCGGGAAAATTAACCGGAAGGCATGAGCCAGATTTGGGTACTTACAATTGGTAACCTCGCACGCCCTAACCTTGCATCTTAATTGCTCTATAATTGCTCATTGCATTGCTTTTATCTTGCTTGGGACTTGGTAGATTAAAGATCATATCTTTATATTCCCCCTTCCCCTTTTGCATGCATTAGGCATCATTTGCCATTAAAAATGTAGTTTTTATCCATAAAGGTGCATCCTTTGCACCTAAAACCCCTATTTTCCAATAAAAAAAGTCATCTTTATGCATCCTTTGCATATAAAAATCAAATCTTTTCAATAAAAATGCATCCTTTGCATTCAAAATCCCTTTTCCAAGCATCATTTGCTTTAAAGATCATGTCTTTACCATAAACTAGCATCCTATGCTTTTCAAAATGCAATCTTTATGCATCCTTTGCATATTGAATTCCAATTTCTTCATAAAAAATGCATCATTTGCATAAAAATTGTGTCTTTATGCATCCTTTGCAATAAAGAACATTTCTTTAAATCAAATGCATCCTTTGCAACCCAAAAATGTCATCTTTTCATTAAAAATGTCATTTTTACATGCATTCCCCCATTCCTCCATTAGTAACCTCGGAACGGACCGGTGTAAAAGATCCTATCTTTACATCGTTCCTTCCATAAAGGTTTCATAATCTCTTTAGAAAGGGACACCTTTGAACCCTATATCTCCGATTATCACTTAAGATGAGTATGAAGCATCTATACGAGCTCGACCATCTTAAAGTGTAGAATTGATGGGCTAAGGACCCTCCCTTTTCTAAAGAACCTCATCTTTGACTATAAAGGGAGTCATTCTCCCGATCACGCAAGTCCTAAGGTCCAAAAATGCGATGATCACAAGTCTAAGATGAGGACGGGATCATAATCCCGAATACATAAAATCCAAGAAATCCCGAGCGACAACCAACAAATGGTTTGTACGCTCGGAAGACAACTTGGGACATTCCCTCCCCTTTATTTTCAAACACATGCACACAAGAAAGCACGCAAGCAAGCACGATTAATGGGATCTTGGGAGACTTGCTCCGGCAAGGCACCTTGGGTGAACGACGATCCGTTCTTCCCAAGGGGTAACTTAACCTCCGAACTCATAAAAATCCTTTTTTCAAAGTTTTGAGGAAATCAAAATGGCGTGGCGACTCCGTTTTTCAAATTAAATCGGATGTCTTCAAACTCGCGTGAATCCAACAAACAAAAAATTTGGGCACACATTCACAATGACATATCCAAAGATCATAATTGGCTACAACTTCAAGAATAATACTTGCTTTACCACTAGGCCCTGCATATTGTCTAGCCCAACCCGTGGGACAATTTTTTCACTCCCAATGCATACAATTGAGACTACCTAACATTCCTGAAAAACCATGGTTCTCGCCAATGTAAAGTAACCTTGCAATATCATTAGCATTAGGTGATCTTAAATATTCATCAGAGAAAACCTCAACAATAGCACGACAAAATCTCTTTAAGCATTCAATTGTAGTTGACTCACCAATTTTAACAATTTCGTCTGTTGCGTCCACCGGCATAGCATAAGTCAACATCCGGAACACAACATTTATTTTTTGAAAAGTTGATAGTCCAAGTCTACCAAGACCATCGCTTCATAGTTCAAAATACGGATCATGACGTTTAATTGCTTCAACAATACGAAGGAAAAGATGACGATTCATTCGATATCGTCGGCGAAACATTTCTTCTTTATATGTTGGATCATTACTAAAATAATTATTAAACAACTCACGATCAGCAGCTTCACGATTACGATTGATCACGATATGACCTGGAATTGAGCCACGTCGAGCAGATTGATTGTGAAACATATTCTGGTGATTTGCCAAAAACATGTTATTATTTTGCACCATAGTAGATATCATCAACTGAGATTCGGCAAAACCATTCATGAAAAAATCATCATCATCCTCCGAAGAAGATGATGATGATCTTTCAAATGGTGTATTAGAAGGACCGCCAATATTGAAATTCATTGTATAAAAGGAAAAATATTTTTGAGTAAGTTGAAGAGGAGATGGTTGTTATTTTTAAGGTCACTGGATGGCTATTATTTATAGAATAAAAATAAGTAGTACCTAACAAGATTAATTTCATTCAACGGTTTAGATGAAAATGAAATCCACTCAGCTGCTGAGATTGAAGGGAGATCTTGGATAAGATAGAGGTGATAAGATGTAATTTCATTGACGGCTGAGATGATGGCAAAACATTGGCAACGATTGAGATTCAAGGACAAGTTGGATAAGAAAAAGATAATGACAGTTTTATTATGTGGTACAGATTGTAATAAAATCGAGCCAACCATTGAGATTACAAGGAGATCTAGGATAAGATAAAGATGAAGATAATTTTTTCATCTATATAAACTACATTACATGTATTCATTCACTACACCATTCCTTCTTCTTCAAAATATAAATTTCATTATTATATTTGTTGTTAGAAAAGTTATGTCTCGAACTTCTGGATATAATCATGATGAAGACATAATTTTATGTCAAGTTTACTTGGATATTTCTCAAGATCCTATTATTGGGAAATATCATAATAGAGATCGTTTTTGGTCTCGAGTTGAAGTGGAATACAACAATGCAAAGGCCGCGAATACGGAAGCTCGCACCAAAAGATCTTTGCAAAGTCGTATGCAACTTATAGAAAGGGATGTTCAGAAATTAAAATCATGTATCAGACAAATAGAAAATATGAATCCTAGAGGGGCATCTCAACATGATATTGTGAGTGTATTTTTATCTCTTTTTTTTTATTATTATTGTTATTTTATATATTTAATATTGAAGTTAACATTTATAAATATTTGCCGCTAGAACGAGCAAAACGTTTAGTTATGGAAGATAAAGATTTTAGAAAAGGCTTCAAATTTGATCATGTGTGGAGTGAATTAAAAGATTTTGAAAAATTTAATGATAATGGCCCAAATGAAAGGCGCAAATCTGAAACGTATCATGTAAACTATGTCTCTTCAGAGTCTGAACATGTTAACTCTGAACCTAATACCCCAGGATCTCAAGGAGTACCATCATTTTCTATCAATATAGATGATGATGATGATGATGATGATGATGATGATGTTGGTGGATTTTCTTGTGAAAGACCAATTTGGGTGAAAAAAGCCAAGTTGAAGAGAAAGGTTGAAGAGAAAAAAATAAAAGATTTCAATAATCTCACAGAGAAAAATGAAAAGATTATGAGGATGATGGAAAAGTCAAAATAAGACAGACAACGATACCTTTTCATGAAAGAACAAAGAAGAGAAGACAAAATATTGACAATGAACTTGAATGTCCTTGAACCAAACATTCGTACTCATATTGAAGCAGAGCAATCAATTATTTTACAAAAAAGGGCAGAAAAATGTCAACAATCACAACCACCATCATCAAATGTTTTGGTCAGTTCTCGAATAATTATGGTGGAGGTGAAGTCGGTCATTTAGATTGAGGTGGATCTAATATTTATATTTACGGTGGAGGTGGAGCCGGTCATTTTGACGAAGGTGGATCCAATAATTATGGTGGAGGTGGATCTGGTCATTATGGTGGAGATGGATCTGATATTCCAGAATATTAAAATTATTGTTGTTTGTTTAATTTATTTAAGTTTTTATAATTAGTTTGTATTAAAATTATGTTTTCTATTATTATGTAATGTTTTTATGTTATTTATAAATGTTCTTATGTTCTTATAATTATTTTAATTTAATATTATACTTCTTCCGTTCCATATATCATTTTCATTAGTGTTTTTAAAAATCAACTTAATCAAACTTTAATCATTAATTTAGGAAAAAATAATTATTTTAATGAAAATGATATACAAGTCGGAGAAAGTATATTTTATATTTTGAATATTTATTTTGGAATGGAGGAAGTATATAGATAAAATGCATAAATATAACTTTAAAAAAGTAAAGGGACTAAATTGTAAGAGAAAAATTATTACACAAAATTTGATGCAATGAACAGTGTAGCATCAAATTTAGTGTAATACTATTCATAACTTCAAATATAGAGTGGAAAATAGCGCACGGTTAGAGAAGGGAATAGTGGCAAATTTGGTGAGATGGAGTGAAATATAGCGTGGATTGGAGATGCCTAACAAACACAAACAAAAAGAGTAGATGGCAGAAGCCAAATTCAAACCCGAATATGTTTGTTTTTATCTCTACAATTTACTCCTCATTATATCTCTATACAAACTCTAATCTGATATTGAAATATAAATTTTCTATAGAGGTCGCAACAACGAGTAATCCTCAAGTAATTCTCGCTCCGTCAACGTGTCATTTTCATTCTGTGGGGTCCACAACACCTCAACTGCCTGAATGACAAATCCATAAATATCCACGGTTAACCATTAAAATTTTACAATGCTTTAAACTATACTATACTATTGTATTGTACTACTCCTTTCTCTTTCTCTGTCCCTATAAATGAATTTCCAAAAAAAAAAAGGCCAAATCCCGGTGCGCCAAGCGCTCCCCGCCTTGCGGGGGTTGGGAGAGGGAACCATTTGCTAGAGCCTTCCCCTGATAATTACCAAGAGGCTGTTCGCCAAGGTTCGAACCCGTGACCTTATGGTCACCAAAGGAGCAACTTAACCGTTGCGCCAAGGCTCGCCCTCCTATAAATGAATTTCCAAATTAAAGAAATTTTGGTCCCATAAGAAACTTTGTCCCTAATTGCATTTTTACCAACAAGAAGAAAAATTTGCAATTACGATTCATATAGGGACGGAGGAGTAACATTTTAAACTAATTTAATTGTTAATCGGGGATCAAAATGACAATTACGATTAATCTTCTCACCAGAGTTCTACGGGAAGGGATAGACCCAAGCTTTTGTAAGGCTTCCTTCAAATCTCCACTGCCGTTGATGGTCGGCAGCTTATACACTCCTTCAGCAGCCACCAGGATTGTTATCTTCAAAATGCAAAACATCCATTATTATCATACATAAGGGATTTGTACCAATGTGGTTTAAGGTGTTGTACCGTAGAAACAAAACCTTGATTTGCAAAATGTATTGTACAGTACAATACCTTAAAGCACAATTATGTACACCATTTTCTGTATGTACTGTACATCATTTTCCTTATGAAAGACATTAACCATATGAGAAACTTGGTAATACTCCCTCCGTCCCGGAATGAATGTCGCACTTTGCATTTTGGTTCTCGTCCCAAAATAAATGTCACGTTTCTAAATAAGGAAATGACTTGGTGCAAACAATGAAGGTGAACTAGTCAAAATGTCAAACCAATACAATTTGTGTAGTCATAATAACGTTTGCTTTGGCACTGGATGTGTTAAAAACATAAATTACTTTCGACAATGATAATGTGTGAAAAAACAACATGAAGATATTGCTATTGCTCGGGACAAAATATGAGCTGGCATTCTGTCTTGATCCCAACACAGATAGAGTTCGTTTCCTTTTGATATCTCTAGTACGCCCTCTGTCCCTAATGAGAGTCTATTTTTAAGGGAATTTACTAAATTTGCCTTTAATAAATACTCCCCTCCGATGCAAAATAAGTGCCCCTTATTCCTTTTTGAGGTGTCCCAAAAAAGTGTCCCAAAGAGCGTCTACAACAATGAATTGAAAATTGGAGTCATAACCATTCTCT
Source organism: Adenophora triphylla var. japonica (assembly GCA_022495995.1). Classification (NCBI taxonomy): domain Eukaryota; kingdom Viridiplantae; phylum Streptophyta; class Magnoliopsida; order Asterales; family Campanulaceae; genus Adenophora; species Adenophora triphylla. The sequence continues at coordinate 316,054 of JAFEMH010002513.1, read as the reverse complement.
CCCATACGCATCATCGGTCAATAACCATAACCCCAATATATTTTACCCCAAATAACCAAAGTCATCACTTGCTGTCTATCATTCATTTCTACCTTAATTACTACATCTATTACGAAATTGACTTACAGTTATTAATTATTGTGTCATGCGAGTACTAAGTATCTTTAAATATATTACGCCCTCCGGTCCAAAATACATTTCGTTTTAGCACTTTTAACAAGTTTTAAGAAAAGCAATAATTACTACATTTTAATGAGGAAAATACCAAATACACCCTTATTAATTGTCTCTCTCACCTACATAACTTCTCACAATAAAACAATCAATAGTGGGTCCAACATTTTAGGCATATAAAATTTACATTTTTTACCCTTGATCAATACTCCTTTGATAGTGGGCGTAACTTAATAGTGGAGTCCAATGCTTTACCACCTATGTTGTGTGCCTAGCAACAGAGGACTTTTATTTTGGGACAGAGGGAGTATCAAATTTCAATGTATACTTACAACACAATAGGAAGTCGATAAAAGATGGAATGAAGTATTTGTGTATATAATCTATTATGCTCGTTTATCAGACAACTTTCTTAACATTTCCGTTTAAAAAAAAAAAATTGACACTCAGCTAAACATGGAGGGGTAGTTACATAATGCGAGCTAAAGGGATTTCAGGAAAGTGACAAGATCAGGCTACGAAGGCATTACATGAAATAAGCACGTGACTCATGGCGATTCTATAGTGATGAAAATTTGTATTTATTTGGGGCTTGGACTAATAAAAACATCATCATAATTAATAACAATACAAAAACACAAACTTAGTAATGTAAATAACCAATTGGATAAATGAAACTCAATGCAGTAAAAATTCTACAGGAATCTGTGATAGGTCATGATTCTTACCACTATGTACTCATTACTGAACCCCTTAGCTCTCTGGCTGGCTGAACTTTTCTTTCTGATGTTGTTCACATTGACTAGAGTCTCTTCATCAAATTTTCCACGTTCTTCAATAGAAAGTTGATTGAATCGTTTTTCTCCTTCATCCATGTTCCGCTTCACATCTACCTGCAGAAAATGAGCATGTTCAATGTGTCAAAGGTTCAAACGAGAAGAGTAATTAATAAGAAAAGAACCACCATTTTGGACACTCAAACCAATCTCACTGCCCTTCAAGGATACTTGGTTAAGAAACTACCCCACCCCTTTGCGCCCCATTTCTTGGCAGTTGCACAGTGGAAGAGCATTGGGCTGCTTTAACCAAAGCTATCAATTTTCCATTTGGGGGCCTTTTGTCTTTTGGCTCAGACTAAAACTGAAATAAAGTAATGTGTTCCATGACTTCTATGTAAAACTAATTTGGAGAACATTGACCATGTTGTTTACATGTATAGGCCAGGGCAACAGTCTTTGTTGATGATGATGGCTATACGTTAAATGCAATCCCATAAGGCCCTGGTGTTCTTTTTGACCAAAAATTGATGACAATGTCCCAATAAACCATAATGATTTACTCCAAGCAGATAATGAACAACCAATGTTCAGGCACCAATGCGCAGGGTTTACAATGAAAAGACATAAAAAGTTTCACTTCATATTAACAATAACAAATACTCCCACCATTCTTTGTAGGGAGTACTGTTCCAAATTTATGATGATCCACTTAAAGACACCTTCATGAATTATGCTTACTGTTGACGTTACCCTCCACATAATGTACGCATCTTGGGTACCCCAAATAATATTTTGTAATTATGATCAATTTACGGATATACTCATAAACCCCTTTTAACTAAATAACTAAAAAGCTAGACTGGTTGGAACACAGGGAGTTCCAAATCACATTTCTTATGGATACAAGAATTCATAATAATTTGAAAGACTGAAGATTGTTAGACACGTGAGGTAGCACCAACAAAAGTACTTTACAGTTTACATAAAATGACAATGATAGATATATAGAGCAGTATGTTGAAGGAGACGATTTTAAACTTACAGATGAATAACCAGATATGCAATAATCAGGATGTCGGAGTAGAGCTAGCGCTGTCTCTGTAACAGAGAACACAGCACAACATATGAAAGTGTAAGTAACAAGGCTAATGATGAGGAAAAAATGGCTTCTGACGTGCACAATAACACATATGGAAATTTGGGGACAAATTCATCATGCAAATCACCAAAACCAAGGAAGATCATATATGTTGCCATGTTATGCTCATGCAGCATGCATAAAGCATGAGCTTATGTTAGTACCATCATTGAAGTCGTAGTTGAGTAATGGCACAAAACATTACAAGGACATTATCATGGTTCATTCAGACTTCAGATTATAAGTAAACAAATAATCACCCATCATTGAATTTTTTTCAACATGAAATTTACATCATTAAACAACTTTATTTAACTCAAAACAGCATTTATTGCAAATTTTATAACACAAATAGATAAACTATGATATATGGAGAAACAAATTTATGTTTTACTCCCACCGCCTCAAAATAAACGTCCTCGTTTTCTTTTTTGGGGTGTCCCAAATAAATATCATCTTTCTATATTTAACACCATTTTATCCTACTCTTCCAAATATTCCCTTAGTTTTTCGTACTTATTTCTACCAACCATCAACTTGGTAAGTAGTTATTTATATATTTCTCTAACACATTTTCTTCCTCTTATTTAATTTGGTTATGGTAAATTGAACAATGATTAACCCAAAGTGTTGCTTGTCCTGATGCCAAGAGATTTCAAATTCACGTCAGTGTTACAGATTTTCAAACCCGTTCAGTAACATATAGATCAAAATCTTGTTTTGCTTATTATGTGGTATCATTATTTTTATCAATGTTATTTCTACTACCTCCATCCCGGTTGAAGAGGTGGATATTCCTTTTTTGTTTCTCCTATATGAAGAATAATTTTCCTTTTGGGGTCGTCCTTTTTTCCAACCAATTTACTATACAGACCCTCCTTTCCGTAATTTGAATTAAATATTCACTCCTTGTTTTGAATTCAAATATTTGGAGGCCAAATTTGAGAATTATACAATTGTCAACCAATTTCTTTATTTGGAGGCCAAATTTGAGAATTATACAATTGTCAACCAATTTCCTTAATTTGTATGTCCGGTCAAACCCCACCTCTTTTCAAAGGAACGGCGGATCATGTTATAGTATTATTTTAAATATTTTGGTTATGATTATCATTGATATATCCATTTATTGTTATAATTATTATCATCATTATTATTGAATATTTATAAAAGTATCTCTCAGAAAAACCAATGGAGTATTCCAGCTCAAACAAGACAAAATTGAAATAGATCTTAAAACCTGATTATCTCAGAGAAAGGTTGATACGAGAAACCATCCTCCATCAGCAAGTAAACAACAGGCTGAACAAAAAGAAGCACTGGGGTAAAAGAGGACATGAAGAGTTCTTCAAAGAACCAACCATCATCAAATTTGATAATAATGATATTCACCAAGGAGTTTATAGGAAAAAGTGGCCCAAGATTGTTTTGACAAGTAAATATGGATGCGGAAAATGATTCCCTGTGATTCAACATATATTCCTGCTTTGCAAAAACAATTGTCACAGATTTTATCCCAATTAGTTGGCTGGAGACACATTGAGTTCTATGTGATGCACCCGCGTACCTTGTTATGCTTGGTGAAACCACTGTCATGTGCTAACACTACGAGTTCTCATGTTCAGCTCCTACTTGATGGAAGGCTTCTTTAGGGATTCAAAGCATAGCAAAATATATTACAGTTTGAGCCGATTTCTCCTTTAAAGAGTAAATAGCCACACATATCTTACCATGAATAAGGTCTCCACTTATCCAGGACTAATCCAACACTCACCATAGACGTCAAACACCACAACCTCCACAGTCAGTCAAAGGCCAGGCAAAAGACATGAATTGTAAGAACATGGTATTGGAAGAACACGCGGAGTGCCTGATCTGGTAAGAATTTTCGTCAAAAATATAGCTGAAAAAGGACCAGTCGGATCTGGGACCCAAGACCTACGATAGACCTGGCCAAAAGTATGAGCTGAAATAAGCTGATCATGCAAAGCAATCACCTCTCAAGTATCCATATGATTTAAGTTCCTGAAAAAGTGTATATTCCATACACAATTCTTCCCCTGCGGTCTGCCTGAAACAAGAAAGCTAGAGCAGGAGCATCATGGGTGGCAGATGCCTTGATAAGTGATAACCAAGGAAAAGAGACCAAGAGAGGAAGCCCAAAACTAGTGAACCTCCAAAACCCGGACCTTATTTCCATTACCCAAGGCATATTTGACATGCGTCCGGAAGAGATGATTGTATTGACAAATGAATTTCAAGGACTTGCATAAGAGAGAGAAGGAATAATACCATTGTACACAGAACTTGCTCCTAAAAACTGTATGTCAAAGGAATGAGGTTGTAAGGGAAAACATCAAAGTCGCATGTCAATAAGAGCAAAATTTCTAATAACCAGATTCAAATTCCTAGAGCATCTTCCTCCTTGGTTAACACATTACATCCTAGGCCAGTAATTGTTCCTTTCCCTCCTCAGCTTACCTGTCCCACTCAATAAGAATGCCTCATTTATCCCCTCCAAACTCTTGCCAACTCCGGGATTTTAAAGAGAGACAAAATTGATCTAATGCTCCATAGGGGAGAGTTAATCATGGTGAGTCTTCCTCACAAAGAGAAATAAGCGTGTTTCCCAACCATCAAGATGTGAAGATATTTTAGTCAGTACCGGTTCCCAAAAGATATGAGCCAGGTTTCCCCCCTCCCACAAAAAATAAATGATGGCTAAGATATAAAGGCAACGCCCGCAGTGTTTCACCAAACACCTGGCAGGAAAAGTTCAATCACTCAGAACATGACTATCCAAATCAATACCCGCCAACCCACACTTACACAAACAAGGATAAGTGCATAATATAACATCTTTTATTTCCCAAAACATAGTTATTTTAGTTGTTTATATGACATTTTTTGGCAATTTTTATATAATTTCATCATATGATGCCTAAAATTACTTAATTCCAAACAGAAGGGCATAAATAATTACACTTGTTTCTTCCGCAAGCCTTATGGGTTGGTAAGTAAAAGTCAAAATCAAATGAATACAAGATAAGCCCAAATCAGGCCAAATGACTTGCGAGCTACTAAATAATATAGCATGTGAGAAAAAAATCAGTAAAGGGTGATCCTCACAGTGGAATATTTAATGAGCAATTACTTCAAGCCACCCACATAAGGGAACCTATGAAGTATGGGTACACGTGAGGGATACAGGTACGATACGGTAGCTCTTCAATAAAATATTATAAATAAGAAATAACCCTACACTTGAGCTACATATCCAACTTGCAATATATTAAAGGCATTGAAATGGCATCAAATTTTCACTATGTGTTGCCCACGACTTCTTTTATCTCCCTCCAAATTCCATTGGGGAAGTATCAAGTACATTTTCATATAAACTGCAAATAAGTCCCTCAAGAATAATAATTATATTTTTGACCCTGGTTGTAAACATGAGTTGTGCTTCATGCATAATCGAAGAACCCTAGCCATATCCCAAACAAGAAAATTTTAATATTTTTCATTGTGAGGGCGCATTACCCTTGTGAGAGCTTGCCTTTCTAGAACTCCAACTTCTTCTCTCTTATTAAAATTTTGATAGTAGTGCCTGAGACTATTGAGAGGGAGATGCAATTTTATTGCGTGAAGGACCAGGAGAGAATAGAAGAGATCATTTAGTGACATTGGCTAAAGTGTGGCCCATGGGGGAGAGTGTCCTGGCTTTGGGCATTCTGATTAGTTTCTTTAGAAACAAGTGTTTACGGAGTTATCACTTGTGAGAAAAGTGGTTTCATTAGCTTCTCATTGGACGTATGCCCACGGAGCTTTGAGCCCTTTATCGCTAAATGTTTTGAAGAGTAATTGGGTGGCTGATATAATTTAATACAGGACTCATATTTTTTCTTAAATCTTTATAATATGAACTGGACCATCTATTTGTAATTTGTTATTGTTATATACTGTGATGCTCGGACTCTTCAGTTTACCTCGCCGTACCCATGGCGGGTACTTGTATTCAAGTCATGTCGAGACGGGTCCGGCGGGATACACCAAAGAGTCCGAGCATCATAAGTTATATATAATATTTTCTTTTCTTAAGCTATCAAATATATACCCTCCATATCCACCTGTATCCGAAGAATATTGGATACTTCCATTGGGACCTTTTTGGAGTATTGGTGTTTCATAACATGAAACCAATAGGGAGGAAATCTTCGCAACTCAGAGTACCGAAATTCTAGCACTATTTCTTAGCCTACTTCACTAGGATTTAAGAACAACAGAAATTCTCTCATTTGAGATCAATTTAACTAAGTTGTTATAACGAGTGTGTAAGAGCAAGGAGGGATAGAAGGCAACGGTCACAACTAACCCGATTCCAATGGCTTGTATCCTTCTTTTGCTCTTACACCCCCGTTGTAACAGTTCGTGTAAATCCTCTCTAACTTAGTGAGAGAATCTATGATGCTCAAACCCTAGGAATTTCAGCTTGCATCCTTACATGCCTATTGCTTCCCTTATACATCCACACTTGAACTCTTTTTTATACATAGAAAAAGAGGTTTTGTAATATAAGAAGTTTAAAATACAAATGGATGGGATTGTAAAAAATGTGAATTAGTTGAACTATAGGGGTGGACATTACAATTTTCAAAGAAATATGTTAAGTTTCCCATCAACTTCCATTAAAAAGGTAACTTTTTTTTTTGATAGAAAACGACTTTTATTATAAGATCATCAAAATAAAAATGGATAGACAAGAAGTCCATCTACAAGGAGAAAAAATAAATAAAAACAAAGTTAAGTAACAATGGCCTTAAACTATAGCAACTTTCCAATCTCTTTTCAAATCATTTAGGGGTCGTTTGTTTTTTTTTTTTACCTCTTATTAAGAGGTTTTACCTTTGAATAAGTGGTTGTTTAGCAATTCAACTTGTTTGGTTTTTTTTTTTTTTTCAGCCTTATAACCTTTGAATTGCCTCTTATTTTTAAGTGGTGAAACTATTGCTGAATCCCTCTGAAATGTGACCGTGAGAACTTGGTTTGGGTTGTTTTTTTTTTTAACCATTTACATGGCATATTACATTTACGTTTGGTTTTTTTTTTTTTTTAATTTTTTATATTTTTTTTAACTGTTTCAGATAATGAATTCAGATACAAAATCAAACAACTTATCCAATTCAGAATTCAGTTTTCAGTTGCTGCCTCTTAATCATTCAGCCATTTTCAGAACTGAAATCAGATTTCAGCACTTATCACTTAAAAAAAACAAAAACCCCCTTAGTGATAAGCCTTTGAAAGCATCATTTTTACACTGCATTGCAATGAAAAACGTAACGTTGCCGGGTTGCAAAAAACTAATGTTGGAACCAAATTGCAACTCTATGTAAATGTTAGGTAGCCAAAGTGCAGTTTGCCCTTCAAAAGTAGATATGTCAGATGCTTTGAAACCTTTCAATATAAATATATAATCATACTCTGCTGCTTTGAAACCTTTCAATGTATTTATACTATGCTGAATTAAGAATATCAGATTCAGGAGAATATGTCATCCTCAACTCACTTGCTCAAGAGACATATTCATGTGTTATTTTTAAGACAATTTGCACAATTAACATCATCAATTTGGAGAAAAGTACATTTTAAGACGCATTACCTGTCAATACATAGCTCAAACCTTCTGAGTTGGATGTGTCAGCTGTCTCGGCAATCCGATTAAGATCATTTTGCAGTGATCGTGCCATCCCCAACAACCCAACCTTGGAAAGGAACAAGATAAGAAGTTTCCAAGAAGTTACTGAGTTGAACTAATATTAGGTTATTTCCACTAGCCTCATCAGATATATTAGTATTATGAGTACTCGTAAACTGTAAATTTGAAATGGTAAAGTTTTTAATCATTAACTTCTTAAATGAACACTGAGTTGTTTCCTATTTATGAAATGACAAACTAGGACTCCATCAGTTCATACTCCCAAAATGAATGTCCATTTTCAAGAATTTTGTGTCCCAAAATGAATGTCATTTTTCCAAAAAAAAAAAAATGTCCCTAAATGATCTTTTACCAAAAAAAAAAAAAAAATCACTATTCCTCGTATGCTAGCAAAACTAAAAGTTTAAAAAGTAAATGGGAAGAATATGTGTGCATCTTTGTCATTGAATTTTAAAATTTAAATATTTTCAAAATGTCCCTTAAATAAAAGTTAGACATTCAATTAGGGACGGAGGGAGTAGTACTATTATGTTCTCTCTCTTCCAAGATGAACTTTTAATATATTTTGAAATTATTTTTTAATCAAAAATCAATTTTAACTAATTATTCAATTTTCAAAAAATAATTTTAATCAAAAAGCAAATTGAATAGTTATTCTTTAATATTATAATTAGTATATAAAACAAATGAACTTGGAATAGGACACTTTAAATGAAGAAAAAAAGATAGAGCAAATGTTGGGAGTTGGTTTTTGCGGAATTTGAAGTTTTAGAGCAATGTTGGAGTTAGTCTAAAACAGTAGTTGTGGTCACCTGAAGCTTGAGAACACTTGTTTTCTCAGTAGCAGTGAAAACTCCTCCATCATCAGACTTATCAGACAAGAATGCTGACATTAATATAAAGGCCGCCGCAAAACCCATGATTACAAAGATGAAGGTCGCCACCGAACCAACGAAAACCTCACCACCACCATCATAATATGGCAGCGTATATGAAACCCCCTGACTCCATCCTCCTCCAGTGGAATAACTTCTACTGGACGAAGAAGAACGAGACGAACTGAAGGAATTTCCACCCATCCGGCCACCTGAAGCAGCCAAAGCAGCAGAATTGGGATCCCATAATAACAGCAAACCCAGTAATAACCCAGTAATTGCGGGCTTTTTCAAAGCTTTGAGAACCTCCATGGCAACTGCTTCAAATGGGTTCACAATTTCATCCTCCTCCGTAATGAATGATTTTTGTGGGTTATTGATGAATGTGCAATTGAGGCGCAGATTAAAGGAAAAGGGTTTAGGGAATCTAGAGGTTAATTTGATGAAATTGTTTGTGGGTTTGATGGGGAAATGGCGATTGGGGAAACTAGTATGAAATAAAGGGTAGTTCCATTTGATGTTGGATTCTAACAGGAAAGGGGTCGCCGCCATGGTATTCTTTCTCGGGATTGATTGAATGATTTTTGGGTATAATTATTTATGAGGAAATTCAAAAAAAGGATAATTTTTGAGGTTGAAAATGCAATGTAAAGACCGGATGCGAAGAGAGTGGACCATGGGAGAATATGAAAGGATTACTCGTCAGGTTCCTGTCAATGCAAGCTGATTCGGGTCCGATCCGAATCCGGATCCGAGACCCGGTCCATTCAAGTCGTAATATTGAGAATTTGAGGCAAGGATACACGATCGAACGATATGATAATATTTTATTATTTGTATCGATTGTTGTGAATTTGCTAAACTCAAATTAAAATTACTAATATATTTATTTGTAAACGAAATAAAAGTGATGGATCAAGCTTAATGTATTGGTTCCATTTCCAAGTCAGCCCAAAAGTCCATCAAACAGAGAGGGTCTATCAAGCTGAGGGCCTATCAAGCTGTCTCAATTTTACCAATTCATCAATCTAGATCAGTTGATCAAGCTTATTGTCCGACCTTTCTTGATTCCGACCTAGCTTCGTCCGACATACGATTCACTCCTTGTTCATTCTCTGCCTAGTCAAGGCACGAAGTCAGGTCGACCTCGATCATTCAAGCGACCTCGATCGAACGACATGTGCGTCTACCCAGGTCGTCATTTCATTTCGTAATCGTCCCCTACAATCTCGGAAACCGTTACGCTCCCATTATCTCTGTGATCTAAGGGATTCGTAAACATCCCATATCACCATTATATATATCAGACCATATCCTACGTGAAAAAGTAATGTCACTTGAGATATTTTGAGATTAAGCAACGTTAATATTGTTCAATACATATATGTAACTCTATATCTCATTATCACGTCGGAGGGTATTATCCAGAGATCATCCCGGCAAAATCATTTGTTCGTGGTTTCAGATCTTAGTTGTTGGAGATCAACTTATTGTTGGACTAAGGCTGATCCGGATCGATTCCTGCATCATCAGTTTGGTTCTATTACCGGGAATCGTTAAAAATTAGACCTCAAAATCTTCCCTACTTGTTGAAATGGCTTCTAAGGGGCATACTGCTACTGCTTCAAGCGATCCCGTCCACGAACAAGCTGGCAGAAACAATTCGGGCACAGACGTTGGTGATGGGAACCGCACTGCAAACCTTCATACCCCTCCGCCTGGATACCCCACAAGGGGACCCACTCGATCCAACAGCGTGCCTGATGGCGTAGAGATTTAAGATAGGAGGAGGGAGAAAAGGCCTATGGTCACCAAAGGAGGTGCCAGCAAAGTAAGAAGCTCCAAACGGGTCGAATAGCTACAGGCAACGTAGCTGGCCCCTCAGCTCCTCACCCTAGTAGGAAGGATATGTTGTTGGAGCGAGTAAAGTTGTTGTAGAGTTTGCTCGAGGTTCAGAATGAGTTGCTCGAGCTGCCTTTATCTCCTAAGAAGGACGATTGTATATCACAGATGGTAGCTCCCTCACAAACCTCCCATCGACGTGACAATGGGGCCCCTAGACCTTCAGGAGGGGAAAGAAGGAATGACAGGTCTCACTCGACCCACAATTCAATTGATCGTACTGGAGACTTAAGGGATAGGCTCAATAGCCAATGGGAGCAAGAAGCTAACTCGGCACAGATGAGACAGCTCGAAGTTGATCGTGCTCGAGGTAGGTCACCTCCAAGTCGATCACCACCTAGGAGAAAAAGAAGAGAATGGCCCCTCCAAGGGACGAAAGGGAAAGATATCCATCATGAAGGCAGCACCATAGAGAGGAATGGAAAAAATACAATTCCATACCCCACCAAAGAGACGATCTAGATGTTAGGGAGCTGTTGAACCTAAAGAGAAGGCTAGATGATATGGAGGCAGATCAGTAGGCGATAAGCGGTAGGGGCGACGAAATGATAGTACTCTTCGACCCTTAGCCCAATGTATGCTAGACAGAGCCTGAAGCTGGTTTCAAGTTGCCCATACTAGAAAAGTACGCTGGTACGACCAACACATTGAATCATATGTAGCATTTTGAGGCCACTATGTGTTTGGTTTCCTCAAAGGATGCCGTGCTCTGCAAAGCACTAACCAGCACATTTACAGGTTCCGCCCTGACTTGGTTTCGTGGCTTAGTAATAGGCTACATCACCTCGTGGAGATACATGAGGAGAAAGTTTTTAGAGAGGTTCTCAACTACTGGGGCTCGTAAGTCACTGAACTTAATAACATTGCTCAAGGGAAGGCAGAGAACACCATCAACTAATTTACTCGGTTCAAGGGAAGACAGAGAGAGAGCACCATGAGATACTTTACTCAGTCATTAATTGCTTCCGAAATGGGGTGTCATCACCAGACTTGTATTACGAGTTACAAGTTAGGCGAGCGACCACGAGGAAAGACCTATTTGATAGGGCCTACGATGTGGAAGTTGGTGAGGAACGAAAAGAAAGAAAAAGGGAGAGGGCTCCAAGAATGCCGAGCCATGAGAGTCATCAAAAGGGGCAGGGGCTAAAATTGACATCAACAAGGGGAAGAATAGAACTGCGGGGACTGAGAGTCCCCGAAAGCTTTACTCCCCTCATAGTTAGTCGGACGGGGATAATGTCACGGTTGATTTGGCTCCTCCAGTTCCCATGAACCCCCAAAACAAGTTCAGGCGAGACAACAACAAGTATTGTGATTACCACAAAGATATGGGCCATAATATGAAGGATTGCATGAGTTTGAAGAGGATCATCCAAAAGTGGGTGAATGAAGGTAGACTTGATAGATTTGTGAAAGGAGATCATCATCTAGCTGGGGATCGACCTACTAGAGGAATACCCGAGCCAAGGCAACCTAGGCTGACTTTGGGAGTGATCGCTGAAGAGACGAGTAACACGTCCCTCAAGCACAAAATATTCCAATTGAACAAGGCTCCCTACGTTCTATACAGGAGTTGTATGCAAGAAGAGGTTATCATCTTCTACCCCTGCGAGCTGAAAACTAGGGTTGTTCAAAAAATTCGTGAAACCGGACCGATAAAACCGGACCAAAACAGTAAAAATCGGATCAAACTAATAGTATTGTTCTGTTCCAGGTACCAATTTTTATGGAACCGATTATTTGATCTGGTCCTGATTTCAAAAAAAATGTACAAGGTCCTGGACCGGAACTAAACCGATTATATATATATATATATATATATATATATATATATATATATATATATATATATATATATATATATATATATATATATATATATATATATATATATATATATATATATAGAGATTCTATTATAATGAGAAACTGGCATTTATATGGTAACCAATAAAGCAACACTAATGGCCGATTTGGATTAAAAACACATCAATGCTTCGATTAAAAAAAAAAAAGATAGAGGGGGTGGCATTTTCGTAATTATTTCATTTAAAACCCCCCTCAAATTTCAAAATAAAATATCTCAATATCTATAAGTCAAAAAAAAATTCGAAAACACTGATTTTTTTATCTTGACGAGACGATTTAAACTAGATCCCTAAAGAAGGATTTTGAAAAAATAATATTAAACAACGTCTAATTTTTAAAACACTGTGTTGCTAGTGAACACTAAACATTTGTGTTGTCTTAGTGAACACTAGGCTTTGTGTTGTATTAGTGAACACTAGATGTGTCGTATTAGTGAACACTATATTTGCCTTAGTGAACACTAGTTGTATTGTCTTAATGAACACTAATTAATTAGTGACGAACACTAGCCGTAAGTGAACACTAGCTATGTTGTCTTAGTGAACACTAGCTATGTTAACACTAGCTATGTTGTCTTAGTGAACAGTTGTATTGTCTTAGTGAACACTAATTAATTGTGAACACTACCGTAAGTGAACACTAGCTTTGTTGTCTTAGTGAACACCAATTAATTAGTGAACACTATTTGTAGTGAACACTACCGTAAGTTAACTAGTTATGTTGCCTTAGTCTAACACTAGCTATGTTGTCTTAGTGAACACTAGCCGTGTTGTCTTAGTGAACACTAGCTATGTTGTCTTAGTGAACACTAGTTGTATTGTCTTAGAACACTAGTATTGTTTACTAATTAATTAGTGAACACTAGTCACATTGTCTTAAAGTGAACAACTGACTAGTGTTCACTAATTAATTAGTGAACACTATGTATTGTTAGTGAACACTAATTAATTAGTGAACACTAGCCGTAAGTGAACACTAGCTATGTTGTCTTAGTGAACACTAATTAATTAGTGAACACTATTTGTAGTGAGTAAACACTAGCCGTAAGTTAACTAGTTATGTTGTCTTAGTGAACACTAGTTAGCTATGTTATGCTTAGTAACACTGTGCTGTCTTAGTGAACACTAACTATATTGTCTTAGTGAACACTAGTTGTATTGTCTTAGTGAACACTATTTTTGGACCGTAGGGGAGTATTATTTTACTAGCCCGCTTAACATTGCATCCGTTTTCGTCCCCTAAGCCAAACAACTTCCCGGCTGTTTGGAAAGTTGATACATACACCTTCATTATATAATCTAATCCACCATTAATACCTACTAAATAGCTCTCTAATTTTTGGGAAGAACCAAAATGAACGTGTGTTTATGTGCGATGATCTAGTTTTCCCGAGAGCGCTTCGGCGCTGACCGTGTTTTGAGAGCCCGGGAGCAAAAATGAACAGAGAGGAGACGGAAGAAGTCAAGCTAGGTTTGATTTGGGTGGTCCCATTTGATCCCAACCGGAGCTTGTACATAAACTAGGAATTTAGTTTCGAAGTATACACTATAACAATTCTTACTTAATTGCCGTAAAGTGAAAGGGGTACATCACGTAGGTCATTTTGAAAAGAGATAAGAAGAAAATGGCGGCAGGAGGTAAAATTGAGGTCGGCGTTAGTGAAACTTACAGCCTAGTGTTCACTAATTAATTAGTGAACACTAGTCAGTATTTGTCTTAAATAACACTAGTTAGTGAACACTAGCCGTATTTTCTTAGTGAACACTACCGTATTGTCTTAGTGAACATTAGCCGTGTTGTCTTAGTGAACACTTTAGCCGTGTTGTCTTAGTGAACAACACTAGTTGTGTTGTCTTAGGCAACACTACTAGCTGTTGTCTTAGTGAACACTAGTTGTATTGCCTTAGTGAACGCTAATTAATTGTGAACACTTGTATTATGTCTTAGTAACACTAACAATAGCCAGTGAGGCGTATTGTATTAGTGAACACTAAATTGTCTTCAGGGGATTATTTTTTCAATATTAGGTAGTGTTTTAAAACACTAGGATTAATTAGCTAGTGTTTTAAAATTAGACGTTGTTGATATTATTTTTCAAAATCCTCGTCTTGGGGATCTAGTTTGAATCGTCTCGTCAAGACAAAAAAATCAGTGTTTTCGAAAATTTTTTCGACTTATAGATATTGAGATATTTTTATTTTGAAATTTGAGGGGATTTAGTTCACAATAATTACGAAAATGCCACCGCTTCTATCTTTTTTAATCGGAAAAGATTGATGCTGTTTAATCCAAATGGTTGGGCTAGTTACCATGGCTCTCATATAAATTTGGTTACCGTTTGAATAAACCTTTCCTATATATATATATATATATATATATATATATATATATATATATATATATATATATATATATATATATATATATATATATATATATATATATATGAGGCGGCTCGTGAGACGGGCCGCGATCCGTCTCACGCATCGAGCCTGCCGACCACGACCCATGGGGCGTGACCACACGCCTACGGCGCCTTTTTATAGGCCAAATTTTTTTTTTTTTTACGAGAAAAGTAATAGTTACCATCTCTTAAAGTAATAGTTTGTATACATTAAAGTAATAGTTTGTATACATTAAAGTAATACATATATACGAAAAGTTAATAGTGTTTTTCCCTAAGTTTTCTATGTATTACTTTAAGTAATAGTTTTTCCCTAACTCGTGTATATGAATGTAATAGTTTATACAAGTAAATGTAACACTTTGATAGATGAAATTGTAACATATTTCTATAGATAATGTAATACTTTTACTTGAAAACATATATACCTATACATATGTGTTACAATTATGTACAAATACTATTATATATAAATAACACGTTTGTTACATTTTAGTTATAATAAGTATTACTTTTGCCAAACGAAGAAAACATAGGAAAAAACATTATTACTTTTCTCGTATATATGTATTACTTTAATGTATACAAACTATTACTTTAATGTATACAAACTATTACTTTAATGTATACAAACTATTACTTTATGTTGGGTGAAGGATTGGGCTTAAGGCAAATGTGGGTGGCCGATTCCAGCGCAGGGCGACCGCCCATTCCGGCTTGGGCGACCGCCCATGCAAAAGCTTCGGGCGGAGGCGTGGATTGACTTTGTTGGGCGGGTGATGGGTCGGGTCAGATCCGACCCGTCTCATGCATGAGACGGGTTTTCATGTTCTCACCAAGTTTTTGTCATATATATATATATATATATATATATATATATATATATACACTTTATTTATAATTTGAAATCCTTAAAACTCCCTTTTTTTAAAAAAAAATTAATTAATTTTCTTACCTAGTTAGCTTTGCTTCACTCCAATAAATCCTATCTCAATATTTCTTTCATTGAAGGTGAACAATTAATGTTTAATGGTGTCTATTCTGTGGTTTGAATATTAAATATTTGTGACAATTTTTTTTTGTTTATTTAACTAGTGATTCAATTGAATATTTGTTATCGTAAAAAATTATAGTATATTGTAATTTACAAAACCGACGGAACCGGACCATTAAACAGGATCAATGGGACCGGTCCTATAATGTAATGGTCTGGTCCTGGTCCTAATTTTTTACAGAACCGAAGTATTGGTACGGTCCTGATTTTCTAAATTTTGACAAAATCCGGACCAATCCGAACCGTGAACACCCCTACTGGAAATCACCATGGCAGCAAGGGAACAAAGATATGGGCCACAATACGGAGGATTGCATGACTTTGAAGAGGATCATCCAAAAGTGGGTGAATGAAGGTAGACTTGATAGATTTGTGAAGGGAGATCATCATCTAGCTGGGGATCAACCTACTAGAGGGATACCCAAGCCAAGGCAACCTAGGCTGACTTTGGGAGTGATAGCTGAAGAGACGAGTAACACGTCCCTCGAGCACAAAATATTCCAATTGAACAAGGCTCCCTACGTTCCACCCAGGAGTTGTATGCAAGAAGAGGTTATCATCTTCTACGCCTGTGAGCTGAAAACTAGGGTTGTTCAAAAAATCCGTGGAACCAGACCGATAAAACTGGATCAAACCAGTAAAAATCGGACCAAACTAATAGTATTGGTCTGTTCCTGATTCCATTTTTTTATAGAATCGATTATTTGGTCTGGTCCTGATTTCAAAAAAAAATATACAAGGTCCTGGACCGGAACCAAACCGATACATATATATGTATATATATATATATATATATATATATATATATATATATATATATATGTATATATATATATGTATGTATATATATGTATATATATATATATATATATGTATATATATATATATGTATATATGTATATACATATGTATATATATATATATATGTATATATGTATATATATATATGTATATATATATATATATATATATGTATATATATATATATATATATATATATATATATATATATATATATATATATATATATATATATACTTTATTTATAATTTGAAATCCTTAAAACTCCCTTCTTAAAAAAAATTCCTAATTAATTTTCTTACCTAGTTAGCTTTGCTTCACTCCAGCAAACCCTATCTCAATATTTCTTTCATTGAAGGTGAACAATTAATGTTTAATGGTGTCTGAATAGAATAAAAGTGACGAGCTAGGCCCAGTGTCTATTTTGTGGTTTGAATATTAAATATTTGTGACAACTTTTTTTTGTTTATTTAACTAATGATTCAATTGAATATTTGTTATCGTAAAAAAATATAGTATTTCGTAATTTACAAAACCGATGGAATCGGACCATTAAACAGGACGAATAGGACCGGTCCCATAATGTAATGGTCTGGTCCTGGTCTAATTTTTTACAGAAACGAAGTATTGGTACGGTCCTGATTTTCTAAATTTTGACAAAATCCGGACCAATCCGGACTGTGAACACCCCTACTGGAAACCACCATGGCAGCAAGGGAACAAAACTGGATCATCCTAGGGCTTATTGACAAGTGCACTTCTAGTAAGATCTTGGTCGACACGGGGGCCTGTAAGGATATACTCTACTACAAGACTTTCCTAGAGTTTGGCCTCACGGATACTGGGTTGTCACCTTATTCAGGCCGATTGGAGGGCTTCACCAACCATAGAGTGGACGCCAAGGGTCAAATTGAGCTCGAGGTAGATATTGGGCATCATCTTTTGAGGACCACGGCTAAGGTGACTTTTGTTGTTATTGACGTAATAACTGACTACCATGCTATATTGGGAATTCCTGGACAGGTCGCATTAGTAATGATTCCCTCAATTCATCATCAAAGGGTTAAGTTCCCCACCCCCTTGGAGTTGGATGTGTATTGGGAACAGCTAGGGAGTATCTTGATTATGTGTTAAGGTCCAAGAAGGAGAGGGAGCTCGAGGTAGAGACTCCAGAGACAAGTTGAAAATTCTCCAAGTCAGTTACTACAACCTCAAGGCTAGCAACCATCAAGTGTGTGGATGAGGAAATGAATGCAGTGCAACATGAGGCGACATATCCCTCACATGATACAGTCATGATGGAGGCGACACATCCCTCAGACAACACAGGAAATGCATCTAATACAGTTTTGATTGACCAAGTCGCTATTGGTGGCCTATGTCTCTCAGTCAACCAAAAATCAGGGGCCACCAGTAATGAAATGGCTACCAAGCTAGATGGCATGACTAAAGTGAAGGCTCCACACCTTGGAGCAGAAGAAATGAGGAGAGTTAGGGAACTCATCATTGAGACCCTACAGTTAAGGAATGGCCCGGAGCTAGAACCAGTGGACAAGTTGGAAGAAGTAGAAACCAACTTGGCCTACCCCGATCAAAGAATCAAGATAGGTGGGAAACTATCACTTGAGGAAGGGACCGAGATAGTCGCCATGTTGAGAGAATGTTTGGATGTCTTTGCGTGGAGAGTAGAATACAAGAAAGGAATCAAAGAGGGGGTCGGGTGCACAGACTCGAGGTTAACCCCACTATGAAATCCAAAAGCCAAAAACTGAGAATTTTTGCCCATGATAAGGAGATCGCCATTAAGCAGGAGGTCAACAAGCTACTCAGTGTGCGCAATATCAAGGAGGCATCCTACACCACCTGGCTAACAAACGTGGTAATGGTCAAGAAAGCTAATGGAAAGTGGAGAATGTGCATCGACTTCACTGATTTGAATTTGGCTTGCCCAAAGGATAACTATCCCTTGCCTCGTATAGTAATGAGGGACGTGATCTTGCTCGTGAGGGTAATGAAATTATCCGGAAGACTGCCAAATGGAGTCCTGAGCTATTTTCTGCTTGTGAGGTATGGAAAGAAATCAAATTTGAGTTTGCCGCAATGGATACTTTATAACACTCCGGTCTATTGCCATCCAATAAATAACGTTCATTCTCTTAATTGAAGAGACCTCGACTCAATCTTTTAGTAGACTAAAAGTTAAAAGTATTGAGACTCTATTGTTGGTCATGACACCCTCAGCTTCTTGGATGCTTATTCAGGTTACCACCAGATCAGAATGCATGAGGATGACATTGAGAAGACAGCTTTTCAAGTAGCAGGAGGGGTGTAATATTACACAAAGATGCCATTTAGGCTAAAGAATGCTGGGGTGACCTACCAAAGAATGGTGAACAAAGTCTTTGCTAGTCAAATTGGACGAAACATGGAGGCTTACATCGACGACATGGTCACTAAAACCAAGTCAGGACGTCATGTAGTTGACCTAAAGGAAACTTTGCTAGTCAAATTGGACGAAACATGGAGGCTTACATCGACGACATGGTCACTAAAACCAAGTCAGGACGTCATGTAGTTGACCTAAAGGAAACGTTCGCCAATTTACGAGAAAACGACATGAGGTTGTGTTGGGTTTTATGGATCCATGCGCAGCGGAATTAAGCATAAAATTAACACAAAACCCAAGCCCTAAGATCCGTTCTATACGATTAAATTGAATTGCTATGAGATAGAATTTACCAACCTAAATTGCTTTCCGGTCTTGAGCTATCGAACGGATAATTATGTGATTCGTAATCACAAACTTTTGATCTTCAAATCTTCGAATCTTCAACTCCTTTGGATCTTCAGATTTGAACTCTAGGTCTTTGATTTGTTTGAACAAAATTAAGACCCTCTTTTGGTAATCCACACAAATATGAATGTCGAGAATGATTCTCGGGTTGGGAATTGCTAGATTCCTAAAACTTATGGAAGAATATTGAGAGGACTTTTGATTGTGAATTTCTATTGAAAAATTCGGCTAGAGAATTAGGTCTGACAGACCCCTTGTATTTATACTACAATAGTAAGAATACGTCTCCTAATCGTATTAGGAGAGACAGGCTGTCAAACCGCGTACGGGCTTATTATGTCGCGCGGTATATTAAGCCATTGGCTTAATATGTCGCGTGACATATGTAGCCAGATACTGAGACTCTCAATCATTCTTCCTTTTGTTCAACCAATTCATTCTATTTGTGTGTGACCCAATAGGATTGTATTATGTTGGCAATGAGTCCGATCATATCGACCCTCATAAGACATAAGCGGACTCTAGCAAGCCATTATGTCTACCCAAATAACACAACGTAAGAGTTCACGTTTCCAATGGTACACTTCCATTTCTCCCTTTGTCTCACGATGTTATATTGAACACAAGTCATGGTCCACGTCAACTTGTATTTGTTCAATGCTTTCTCGATCTTGAGTATAATGATAGTCCAATCATATTGGGGTGTGGCCACACGCTTTCATCATTATCACTCATCGAGGGGCCCAAGCAAAACATCTCTCTTGCGAGGGACAAATTCCATCTTGACTTATCATCCTTCCCATCATGAATCCGATTATGCCAAAGATAGCCTTTATAGATATCGTGTTAAGATACCGTTTGACTAAAATCAAACAAAACTTTCATCATATGTAAGGTCATGATAATCTCAGGTCTAGGGACTAAATGAAGTGACCACATGAGATTTAATTATGACATTTGACCATGACATAAATCTCATACGGGTCAAGTCCAGTCACTTGTTCTCTAACAAGTACCCATAATTTCAATGTGCATCTCTATGCATATAATCATCATATGATTATCCATTGACAATTATACTAATTATTCTCTTAATAATTAGGGACGGAGATTATTACAATAAATATGCAAACTATATAATAATCAAATAATAAACATAAACGATAAAGATGATACATAACGGTTTTCAGTTAAACATAACTAAAGCCTAGGGCATTACACCAACAGTCTCCCACTTGCACTAGGCTCCATTTATGTATCGAATACTCATGGATCTAACATGCCCACCATGCTTCTTCCTATGCGAGGGTCTTTGTAAGTGAATCCCTTATGTCATCATCGGTTGGTATTTTGTATATCTTAACGTCTTCTCATTCTTTATGAATTCCTCGAAGAACGTCTAAGTGAGTGTTTGGATCACCGTTGTGATTTTGGTTCCATTGTTTGCACAAATGACACCATAATTATCACAACAAAGTTCCACGGATTAGTGATACTTGGAAAAACACTTGAAGTGTTTCCAAAACACTAAATGAACTTTTGATCCAAACTGCCTCTTTCAGTTACATCATATGTTGCTAAAATATGGCCTTAGTAGTAGAATCGGCTACAATTTCTGCTTGGAACTCTTCCAATCAAAATTGCACCTCTAATAAGCACAAACACAAATCCTAATTGCGATTTTAAAATAACTTTGTCAGTTTGGAAGCTAGCATCTTTGTAACCCTTACAACAAGATTAACTTCCAATCTTTCAAATCCCAAGAACGTATCCTTAGTTCTTCTTAAGTACTTAAGGATCATCTTGACTGCCATCCAATGGTTCTCATCACAGGATCAGATTGGTATCGACTCATCATGCTTAGAGCATATGAGATGTCGGGTCTAGTACAAATCATGGCATACATGACAGATCCAAATGCCGAAGCATATGGAACTTCATTCATTTCCCTTTTGCTCATCAGTTGTCATAAGACAATGAATATTGCTAAGAGAAATACCATGACCCATTGACAAGCTACTCTTCTTAGACTCTTCTAAGAATCTTGTCAATGTGAACACTTTGACTCAAACCAATTTATCCTTCTAGATCCATCTCTATAGATCTTGATGCCAAGGATTTAAGCGGCTTCACCCATATCTTTCATTGAGAAACCTTTCCTTGACCAAGACTTAACAGTCTTAAGTGTCGAAACTTGTTTTTCCAATGAGTAAGATATCATTGTAATAAACAATAGAAATAATACCATGCTCCCACTGAATTTCATGCATACACAAGGTTCATCTTCGTACTTGATAAAGTCAAACTCTTTGACCAATTCATCAAAACGAAGATTCCAATTCCTTTAAGCTTGCTTCAACCCATCTCATGGATCTTTGCAACATGCATACTTTATTAGAGTTTCTTGGATCGACAAACTATTCGGGTTGTGTACTCTACACATCCTTAATAATCTTTCCATTTAAAGAAAGTCGTTTGACATCCATTTGTCATATCACATAGTCACAATATGCGATTATGGCAATTGAAATTCTAACAGACTTCGACATTGTAACTGGCAAAAAAGGTTTCAACATAGTCAATACTATGAATTAACCTAAATCCCTTTGCTACAATCCTTAGTCACGAAAGTATACACCTTCACATCCATGTCGATCTTGAAGACTTTCTTGCACCCTTTAGTTCTTACACCTTCAGGTAGCCTAATCAAGTTCCGAACTTGATTGTCAAACATGGATTGCAATTCGGACTCCATGGTTCCTAACCATTTATCCAAATTAGGAGAGGACATCGCTTCTTGATAGCAAGTAGGATCGTCATTCTTAATGACTTCCACTTCATCACTTTCCGCAACGAGAAATCACTATTCCTTGAGTTCGGATCGTGACCTATCTAATCTACGATGGACTTGTGCATCTTGAACCGGTTTCACAACTCCTTTGTGAACTTGGTTTTGTCTCTACTCTTGGTTCCATATTATTTTTGGGTTCTTGAACTTCTTTCAAGATTAATTTTACTCTCACTAGATTCTTTATTGAGAAGCTATTTCTCAAGAAACAAATCGTATAGAGCAACAAACGTTTTGTTCTCTTTTGTGGTTGTAAGATCAATTTCCGAAAATAACTTGGTTAGATTTGGTGCTAACTTATAAGAGACAAGTCTCTTTACATAAGATTCGCAACCCCAAATCTTCATGAAAGACAAACTAAGTTTTCTTCCATGCCACATCTCATGTGGGGCCTTAGAAACCGATTTAGTAAGGACTCAATTCAGTGTAACCGCATTATTTCTAATGCATATCCTCAAAAGGAATTAGGAAAGTCAACTTGACACATCATCGAATGAACCATGTCCTACAAGGTTCACTTCCTCCTATAGATACACCATACAATGTGATGTTCCGGGTGGAGTCAACTTTGAAACGATTTCATAGTTTTGAGATGATTGTCAAACTCTTGGCTCAAATATTCACCACCTCAATCTAATCGAAGTACTTAATAGTTTTACCAAGTTGTTTTGCACTTCATCTTGAAATGTTCGAAACATCTCAAACGATTCACCTTTGGACTTCATCAGATGGACATAGTCATATCTAGATAAGTCATTGGTAAATGTGATGAAATACCGAAATCCTCCCCTAGCAATGCTGCTTAATGGTCCACATACATCTCATGTATAATGACCAATAAGTCACTAGCCCTCCCACTACTTTAGTGTAGGGTGGTTTGGTCGATAATCCCAATAAATAAGATCCAAATTCCTCAAATGATTCATGGTCATATGAGTCTAAAAGTCCATATTAATGAAGTTTAGATATATGTTTCTTATTTATTTGACCAAGCCGGCAATGCCATATGAACGCTTTGTTCATATTGTTCGGTTTAGATTTTCCATTTATATTATAGATATCTTCAATATTATTTTGTTTCTCATCATCAAGGATATGAAGACCATTTAATGACATATGCATTACAATAAGGCATATTATTAAATGAATATAAAACTTCTTATTGAAAATAAGAAAATTATATCCTTCATCATCCATTTAAGAAACGAAAATAATACTCCTACTCAAATTCGGAACGTAGTCATACTTATTCAAAACAAGTACTACTTCACAAGGCAAAGTGACTTCATAAGTCCCTTATGGCTAATGTAGCAACTCTTGCTCCATTCTCATGCTTAGGTTTAATTTACCTTATTTGAGTAGCTTTCTATTCTTTGTTTCTTGCACATTTAAACAAATGTGGGATCCAATTCGGTATCATATACCCAAGAACAAGAAGTCGAAGGGAAAATATCTATCATATAGATATTTGAAGTAGTAGCAATCATATTGCCCTTCTTCACCTTTTAGGCCTTCCTAATAAGCCTTGCAACTTTGCTTCCAATGACAATCTTATTGCAATGATAGCAAAATGCATCCTTTTGAGACACTTTGGGTTTAGCCTCTTCGGCTTTGACAACATTTGTCCTAGGTTTAGCAACTTTTGCTTTACCTTCTTTTCCTTCCTTTATGAACCCTTTTATTGTGTCAACCATTAACACAATTTGCGGATTGCTCCTTCTTTCATCATATGAATTGAGAGCCTTCACCACAACATATATCTTTTGCCTAGTTCGCATTTGGAACATTTCCTTTATGCGGTGTGCTAGAACAAAAGAATAGTTATCATGTGCTCAAGGTTCTTCATAAGAGCCTTTAAACATGGTGGCAAATACAAGGCAAGCAATATTGTCAGAATCATCAATATGTTTCTAATGTTGCTTCCTTATTTGCCCTTTGCAACATTTGCAATGGGTGGGATTCGTCAAGAACGTACACATTATGTATTGTTCCTTTCGAACTTTGTCCTTCATAAGGACGAATCGCAATTATCATTATGTAATGCTACTTCTACAACAAAATATACAAATTATATGAACACATATCAATATCAACACATTTATCATTTAAGAGCAAATAATGTATTTTACAAATACTCCCACTAAATCATACACCTTCCAATGCAAATAAGCATAATATGCATTTAATGGGCTAAGATCCAACTTTAATTTAATCTCAAGTACGCTATGGCGCACCGCTCAAGATTAAACTAATTAGGTAGAAAACATCAATCATATCGTATATGACTCTTAGGGCTAAGATCCAACTTTAATTTAATCTCAAGTACGCTATGGCGCACCGCTCAAGATTAAACTAATTAGGTAGAAAACATCAATCATATCATATATGACTCTTAGGATCTTTTATGAGATTTATTTAAGACATCATATGTCCAAGCATATTTTAATCTCATCTTATGCCTTGGGTCCAAAACCATTTTGATAACCCAATTAAGTTCATCCATTTTAAACGTATAGGAACCACCATTTCCTCATCTTGCTCGCAAACGGAATAGAATCAAAGCACCTTGCTATGGCAAGCCCACCCAAAACTATTCGAGTGGTCTCAAGTGTTTTAATCATGGATTGGCATAAAGAACTTAAAAGTTAAATGAAGGTTCTTTAAGGTAGATTATAAGCATATCAACAAAGATAGTCACAATCATGCACCAGGTAAGTTCCCAGGAAGATAGATGAGCCACAAGGACTACTTAAGTACCAACTCTTCCTTAGACAGAACTCTCCTAGTCATGCACAATTAGAAATCAGCTCTGATTTGGCAACATAATCATTACCTTTTATAAACAATCAGTTTCCTTTTAAATTTCGCGTAATTATGACTTGTTTCCATAAACAATCATAAAATCCAAAATTTACAATGTCTAAATCTAAACATATTAGGAAACTATGAATCAATGTTTCAACTAAACATCTAATAAAATTCTTAACACTTAAGAATAATTAATTCATGCATCGCAACAATTAATAAAAACATATTTGAATTAATTAAGCATGCATCATAAACAATGAATTAATCTAGCATGGTCCTATAAATTTTATTTCCAAAAATTTATAGCATCCAGATTATCATATAAACATATCAGATTGTAAACACAATCACAGAATAGCAGAAAAATTAAACAAACTGATTCTGCCCAAATTTGGCTTATTATGTCGCGTGACATAACTAGCCAGTGGCTAATTATGTCGCGTGACATAACTAGCGGTGCAATTTCCACATGTGGCCTACTATGTCGCGCGACCTAAGCAGCCAGTTCGCAGGATCTCCGGATTCATGTAATTCAGATCACATGACAATTAAATCATATAAAACAACCCTTTTACAGATTTAATTCATCATAATTCGAAAACGATTTTCACATTGTTTCACATAAACAATCAAAATTCTATCGCATTCAAAAACATGCAATAAGCATATAAACAATTTATATCTTAAATCTAGCATGTTAATTCAAACTTAATCATACGAACGGGGCTCTGATACCACTGTTGGGTTTTATGGATCCATGCGCAGCGGGATTAAGCATAAAATTAACACAAAACCCAAGCCCTAAGATCCGTTCTATACGATTAAATTGAATTGCTATGAGATAGAATTTACCAACCTAAATTGCTTTCCGGTCTTGAGCTATCGAACGGATAATTATGTGATTCGTAATCACAAACTTTTGATCTTCAAATCTTCGAATCTTCAACTCCTTTGGATCTTCAGATTTGAACTCTAGGTCTTTGATTTGTTTGAACAAAATTAAGATCCTCTTTTGGTAATCCACACAAATATGAATGTCGAGAACGATTCTCGGGTTGGGAATTGCTAGATTCCTAAAACTTATGGAAGAATATTGAGAGGACTTTTGATTGTGAATTTCTATTGAAAAATTCGGCTAGAGAATTAGGTCTGACAGACCCCTTGTATTTATACTACAATAGTAAGAATACGTCTCCTAATCGTATTAGGAGAGACAGGCTGTCAAACCGCGTACGGGCTTATTATGTCGCGCGGTATATTAAGCCATTAGCTTAATATGTCGCGTGACATATGTAGCCAGATACTGAGACTCTCAATCATTCTTCCTTTTGTTCAACCAATTCATTCTATTTGTGTGTGACCCAATAGGATTGTATTATGTTGGCAATGAGTCCGATCATATCGACCCTCATAAGACATAAGCGGACTCTAGCAAGCCATTATGTCTACCCAAATAACACAACGTAAGAGTTCACGTTTCCAATGGTACACTTCCATTTCTCCCTTTGTCTCACGATGTTATATTGAACACAAGTCATGGTCCACGTCAACTTGTATTTGTTCAATGCTTTCTCGATCTTGAGTATAATGATAGTCCAATCATATTGGGGTGTGGCCACACGCTTTCATCATTATCACTCATCGAGGGCCCAAGCAAAACATCTCTCTTGCGAGGGACAAATTCCATCTTGACTTATCATCCTTCCCATCATGAATCCGATTATGCCAAAGATAGCCTTTATAGATATCGTGTTAAGATACCGTTTGACTAAAATCAAACATAACTTTCATCATATGTAAGGTCATGATAATCTCAGGTCTAGGGACTAAATGAAGTGACCACATGAGATTTAATTATGACATTTGACCATGACATAAATCTCATACGGGTCAAGTCCAGTCACTTGTTCTCTAACAAGTACCCATAATTTCAATGTGCATCTCTATGCATATAATCATCATATGATTATCCATTGACAATTATACTAATTATTCTCTTAATAATTAGGGACGGAGATTATTACAATAAATATGCAAACTATATAATAATCAAATAATAAACATAAACGATAAAGATGATACATAACGGTTTTCAGTTAAACATAACTAAAGCCTAGGGCATTACACCAACAGTTGAACCCCAGCAAGTGTGTGTTTAGAGTAGTCAAGGGAAAATTTTTAGGCTTTATGGTGTCATAGAGAGGCATAGAAGCCAACCCAGAAATGATTAAAGGTTTGATTGAAATGCAGGAGCCCACTTGCATCATGGAATTCCAATGCCTAAATGGTCGAGTTGCTGCTTTGGGTCATTTCATAGCTAAGTCGGCAGAGAGACCTCTCCCCTTCTTCAAAAATTTGCGGGGGACGAAAGCCTCTGAGTGGACGATCGAATGCTCATCATCATTCCAACAACTCAAGGACTATCTCGCTCCTCCCCCCTTCTCAGTTGCCCGGTCCAAGGGGAAGTTTTGTACGTATATCTGTCGGTCGAGGATCGAGCAGTTGCTACAGTGTTGGTTCGAGAAGAGAGTGGCATCCAAAAGCCAGTTTACTATGTAATTAAAGCCCTATCTGATGTGGAAGGAAGATATTTTAATGCAGATAAGGTGGCCTTTGGTGATAGCTGCAAGGAAGCTATGGGCTTATTTCTCCGCCCACCCTATAGTCGTGCTGACCAATGCTCCTTTGAAGAAAATTCTACACAAGTCAGAAGCTAAGGTTAACTACTCAATTGGGCGATAGAGTTAACAGAGTTTGACATTGAGTATAGACCTCAAAAGACGCTGCAAGCACAACCTCTAGTTGACTTTTTGGTCGAGCTAACGTTCACCAAAGAAGACAACTCAGAACCCACCTACCAAAAGGCTTCGAAAGACAAGGAGCCATCGAGTCAATAGATGGTCTGGTTACCAATGGACTGCTGGAAGGTGTATCCAGATGGATCGGCAACAAAGAACGCTAGTGGGGCTGGAATCGTCTTGGTCGAACCTGAAAGTAGTTCGAGGAAGCATTAAGGTTTAAATTCCAAGACTCCAACAACCAGGTTGAGTATGAAGTCTTGATCACAGCTATTAAATACGCCAAGTTAAGGGTGAGTACGAGGTACTTAATCCAATTTTGGTCAAGTAATGCGAGCTAGTCAAGAGGTTAATCCGAGACGTGAAGTTTTGGGAAATTCAGAGGGTAGGCCGTGAAGACAACGAATTAGCCGACCTACTTTTGAAATTAACCACCTCAGAGGAGAAATATGGCTAACCAATCTCATACTTAGAACAACTATCATACGAAATATTGCAGGTTCTATGCTCGATAAACAATGTTATGTGTTGGATTGATGAGATCAAAGCCTATATTGAGACAGGCGAGCTACCAGATGACGAGAAAAGAGCTAGTGATAAAGAAGAAGTCCCCTAGGTTCACTATCCATGGGGAAGCTTTGTTCAGGAGGTCCTTCATCAAGCTATTACTGAGGTCCGTTCATCCTCACGAAGTCCTAAATCTCTTATTCGAAGTACATAATGGGATATGTGGCGGACACCCGGGGGCCAGAACATTGCGAACAAAATAATTACATTGGGATATTACTAGCCTCACTTAAAAGAAGATGCTCGCGAGTTCGTGTAAAAATGTGACAAGTGTCAGAGGTATGTCGACCTGCCAAAGCTACCAACCACCAAGCAAACTCTTGTGTTTGCTTCTTGGCCGTTTGACATATGGGGGATAGACTTGATCGAACCCTTCCCACCCGCTCGTGGATATTGTAAGTATGTGATCAAAACAATTGATTACTTCACCAAGTGGATTGAAGCAAAGCCATTGGCCAAGATAACTGAGGAAACACCATCAACTTCATTCATGATTACATTAAGTGTCGTTTTGGGGTGCCACATTCAATCGTCTCAGATAACGGGCTACAATTCTTAATGGATTTTGAGACAGAAATGAACAGGTTGGGTGTTAAACATTGGAAGTCTTCAGTCGCTTATCCACAAGGTAACGGACAAGCAGAGGCAGGCAACAAGCTGGTGTTGATAGCCCTAAGCAAGAACTTAAACAAAATAGAAGGTAGATGGTTGGACGAACCCCCCTTTCTATGGGCAGTTCGCACAACCACTCGGGGGCCTACTGGGGAAACCCCATTTGCTCTGACCTTTGGATCGGAGGTCATGGCACCGGCCGAGCTACAGATTCCTACAGCAAGGGTTGCACTGCTTGATCATAATCAGAATGACTCCAACAGGTTGATCGACTTAGATTTGCTCGAGGAGAGGCGGGTGACGGCTCAGCTCAGAATGGTCAACTATAAATAGAAACCAAGGGGTATCACAATAAGAAGGTCAAGAAAAGGTCATTCAAAGTTGGAGACTATGACTTGAGGAATATGGAAGTGATAGGGCACAAAGCTGAGCAAAACAAGTTATTACCAAATTAGGAAGGTCATTACGTTATCACAAGGGTTGTCAAAGAAAGGACCTACATGATTGGCAATCCTGGAGGAAGTGAGCTAAAACATCCTTTTCATGCTAGCCATTTGATTAGATATTATTTTTGAAGTTTGTTCTCTATGTAATAAGCTACTTTTTCAATAAAAAAGGGCTCACCCCAAAGAAGTTCTACCCACATTACTGCCCCATGTTTACAATGTATTTAATTCAGATTCGACTCTTAGTCGATCTCGAACTCTTAAACAGATTCGACTAAAGCCTTAGTCAATCTCATTCTTAAACAGATTTGATTAAAGCCTAAGTCGATCTCGTTCTTAAATAGATTCGACAAAGCCTTAGTCAATCTCGTTCTTAAATAGATTCGACTAAAGCCTTGGTCAATCTCGTTCTTAAACAGATTCGACTAAAGCCTTAGTCAATCTCATTCCAAAACAGATTCAACTAAAGCCTTGGTCAATCTCATTCTTAAATAGATTCGACTAAAGCATTAGTCAATCTCATTCTTAAACAGATTCGACTAAATCCTTAGTCAATCTCATTCCTAAACAGATTCGACTAAAGCCTTAGTCAATCTCGTTCTTAAACAGATTCGACTAAAGACTTAGTCAATCTCGTTCTTAAATAGATTCGACTAAAGCCTTAGTCAATCTCGTTATCAAATTTGGTTCGACCAAAACCTTGGTCGATAACACTTTAACACCAGCTCCATAAAAGTGAAAACACTTGCTATAAGCAAAAATGAATGAAGTCAGCTCGCATATAAAAAGTTAATCTCCCAAAAGTGGGCCAATACTAACATGGTACAAAGAGTTATAAAATAAAATGCCTCCCAAATTGGGCCAAGGCATGACGAATAAAACAATAAACAAAATTTGTTTTGTGCTTGTTTGTTACAATAGATAAAAAGAAAGATCAATCTTGCTGCTCCTGTTGCTGATCCACATCCTCAAAACTTGGTCCTGGGTGACCTCCTTCTTTTCTTCAGCCTCATCGGCCTCTGTTAGCTCTTGGATTATAGAGTTGAAGTTCCTCAGCTCAACAGCAGGAGCGACCCAGGGCTCAAGACCGTCCTCCTCATCCCGCTTAGCGATCAAGGCCAACTCATTGGCATTATAAGGAACTAAGGAGTGACCAAAGCGGGATTGCTCATCATAGCGGTCCTCGAAAGCCTATTGGGCTAACTTGTCAACACTTATGTTGACAGAAGGATCCACTATGGCCCGGCGTGCCACGTGTTGGCACCCAACATCATAGAAATCTCTAACTCAAGAAACTATTATGTTGTAGCACTCATCACTAGCTTTGAATTGCTCAACGGCGGCCTTCTCTCTAGCCTTGTCCTCTTCTTCCCACTTAAGCCTAGCAACTTGATGGTCGTCGCTCATTTTAATGATTCTGTTATTGCGATCTTGAACCATCTCAAATGTTTTGAGTCTTTGAGGGAAGTTGCTTTTTGCATCCATTTGGATCCCAGGGCAGCAAGGAATGTCATGTTAATTTCTTTATCAGTTAACACTTTACCAAGACATAAGCAAGCATTTACTACCTCAGCATAGCAATCGTAGGTTTGACGTAGAGTTTCATTTGGCCGTCTTATAAAGCTGCTACATCTTCTTTCCAGTTCAAAATTCTTGTTTTCCTTGCACAGATCATCACCTTCGAGATAGCTTTCAATAGCGTCCCACATCTTCTTTGCGGTCGTGCATTTGATGACCTTCTGATAGGTGGATACTTTTAAGGTTCCGGAAATGATGTGTCTGGCTTTGCTATCCAATGCAACATATCTTCTTTCTTCGTCAGTCCATTCTGACTTAAGCATTTTAACTTTAAGAATTTCAGTATTGGTAGTTGCATCTGGATTAATCTTCATTGGTACAAAAGGTCCATTGGTTACGCGATCAACCAGCATCTCATCTATAGACTCCAAATGAATCAACATGCGAGCTTTCCAAATATCGAAGTGATCTTCATCCAACATAGGAATGTGTGAATTGTTAATCGTTGCCATAACTTTTTAAGTTGCCATGACGAATCGGCACCCAAGCTGTTAAGCATGAAAAGCAAAGAATAGTTTTATAAAGGTGTTTGCTCTGATAGCACTTATTGGTCCCAAAGGTGCAAAAAGGGTATGAAAAATAGCTGGAGGGGGGTGAATAGCTATATAAAAATTTTCTAACCCTTTTCAAAAATCAACCTTGGCTTACTATGCTGAAAGTGTGGTCAAGTAAAAACCAACTATCAAGATAGTAAAATGCACATCAGAAGTTTCTAAGTATAAAAGTGTAGTATTGAAAATGAGTGTGGTTGACCGCAAATGAGAAAGTGTGGTCGACCGCAAGGTTGAAAAATATGCTAAGGCAGATTTCTACTATAAATACAATTCAAAGTGTGGTTGGATAACAATGAAGATCAAACACAAGAAGCAATAAGAAAACTTAAGAACAAACAATGTAAAATGCAGAAAGTGTTTGACAAGGATTTGAAGAGGTTCAATCGTAAATGATCTACGTCATCTACCAAGATGGTTAGTCTTGGATTTTCTAAGGGAGATAGTATATTCAGATATTTGAGTTGCTATTACAATGATTACAAAGTTGAGAATCAATCTCATATCTAACTATCTTTTCTATGAAGCTAATCCTAGACTATAACCAGTGTATCCCAAGTAATGAAATCAACAAGATTGATTTCAAGGGGTGTGTATGTGTTCTAGATTCAAGAGCTCTTTATAATAGAAGTATTAGAGCTTGATGAATCTTGTTGTGGTTACAAGGCTTGAGAGATTTCTAGGTAAGTAATATTTCTTGAAGGGTTGAAGATGAAGTGTTTGAAGATTCAAATGATTCTGGAGATCTGAGTATGAGCTTCAACACTTCTTGAGGATTATAACAACGTCTCTAGCTTATTTTCATGGCTTGATCACAAGGTCTATTTATAGCCTTGGAAATAAAGTAGCCATTGGAATTCCTTATTGGATAAGCATTAAGGACAATGTGATGTTGATTTCTGATTGGAGTACATTTCCTTTATGTCTTCATGTTGCAGAGTTAGTGGGAAGGTGGTGTGTCCTTTGTACGAATGACAACATATGTCACCTTTTTGAGATTCTCTGAGTGAACTCTGTAACGGTATAATTCTTTGAGTTAACTCTGAGTTGTGGTCAAAGTCAATTATACCAAGATCAGATCTTCAATCTTCAATTTGTCTAAGGATTTGAGAGGGTGCGGTCAGCCATGGATATGCGGTCGACTGCATGAAGTGAATCAGATCTCTGAGGCTTACCTTGAGCTGTGCGGTCAGCCGCGTGGTCGACTACAAGGTTCAGATCTTCAGTCCTTTGTTTAGCCAAGATACTTGGAAATTCTATCCTTCTAAAGCATAAGTAACTATTCTATAAAAATGGACTTAACTAAAAATTTAAATGTAAAACTTCATACATAAGATTTTAAAGTCCATGTAAAATAAAATAGATGATGGTATCAATCAAATCAAGTAATAGGAGAGGTTTATAATAAGCATACCCAACATTCCAGGTGATGGAAATTGAGTCTGCCTTCACCGCCCTACTGGACGACCCTGGCTATACCAGATAAAGGGAGTTGCATCAACCTTGCACTAATGCATGAAGTTTGTCAACATTAAGGGAAATCTCGAAGTTATCCATGGGAATAACATGATGGAACAATCTTGGGGAACAGACTATACCTGGAGGAAGGTCCTGACATGACCGAATACTACCTGGCGGATGAGGCTCCAGATATGATCCAATATGAAAGGGATCCTAACATCAACGAAGTAGGATTTATTGAATTAGAGTCTGAGGGAACCCTGAGCCAAGAAGGATAATCGGATCAGTGCTACTGTGAGGAATCCATAAGGGAGGACCAAGAAATGGAGGCCCAAATGCTCCTTGATCGAGGAGAAGATAAATACTTCACCAAAAATCTCCCCGAAGTAAGCATGCCTACCACTAATGCTTTATGATTCGTCAGCCCCCAAGTGCCCGCACTTAGCTCCCTGGAAGACAGTTATGACAT
Source organism: Adenophora triphylla var. japonica (assembly GCA_022495995.1). Lineage (NCBI taxonomy): Eukaryota > Viridiplantae > Streptophyta > Magnoliopsida > Asterales > Campanulaceae > Adenophora > Adenophora triphylla. Next base: position 282,413 of record JAFEMH010002513.1, on the reverse strand, counting down.
CATAATCCAGTTCAACATCCCATTACTCAATTTGGAGGAAAGATGGAGCAATGTTCTTTGGAATCTGGTCAAGGAGGGAAGGATAGCATGTCATGATGATTCAGATTTCATAAATGTGATCCGAGCAAGGACCTTCTCTGTAGGAATGGATTTTCTCACAGTGATCAATGTCAGCAGGAGTGGACTCCAACGTGACGAATGACTTGCTATCCTAGAAGAGGCCCTTCATGTCCTGTACCAAAAATCCTTGGGATCTGGTAATAGCATCAACGAAAGGATGCTTCCCAATGAACAACAATACATCTCTTCAGTTTGGTTTGAGGTTGAAACAGAGACGGACCTACCCCCGGGATGGTGTTAATTAAAGAGTGGCTACCAGAACCTTCGCCACATGTGGCGCACGAAAGGAGCGAGCATCCCGAAGCTACAGGAGATGTTTGGAGAGCACACAATGAATACCCGAAGGCAGACCTGGCTCAACTCGAGTACGATATGAAGGAATTCAGAATCAGCTAACCCTCTGAATGTCTGGAAGCAACTTTAATCCAGTCTGAATGGAGGAATTTCATGAGGCACAATCCTTCAAAAAATAAACAAAATGAGATGGACGAAGAGGATGATGTCATCCTTTGGAAAGGACCAGCTCGAGATCATGACCATTTTTGCTGCATAATAAGTTGGAGCGAACATCGCGAGGCCTCTGGCAACCAAAATGTCATGAAGCCCCAGCCTTTATCTTAGGAGGATATCATGACAGTCATCAAACCCCCAGTAAAAGCGGTAACAGTCAATGAGCTGAGGAATGATGTGTGGCCATATGCTAATCGGAGCCCATCCGCGACAGAGTTGAAAGAAACAAACAAGGGAAGGATAAAGCTTGAAGTAAACGTATTGACCCGTTCCGGCCAAATTCTTGCAAATCCCCTAAGGGTTGACAAAAAGCCAGTCATGCCAGAGCCTCGGACCGAGAAGGGACCCTACGCCAAAGAAACCAAAGTACTGGATCCCAAAGGAAAAGACTCGATCTTGACCGAGTTGAAGTGCACTCAAGTCAACATCTCCCTCTGGTCCCTGCTCACTTCCTCATATCCTCATAACCTCAAGCTGGAAGAAAGTCTGGCCCGGACCATAGTTCCAATCAACGTGACCCCGAATGAGGCAGTACAAATGATCAACAACGTTCACTATGGGAACATCATCACCTTCACCGACCTTGACCTGCCAAAGTTTAGGGCTAATCACAATGAGACTCTCTACGTTACCGTTCAGCTCGATGAGTATCACCTCCCTTTGGTCTTGGTAGATGGAGGATCGGCCATGAATGTCCTCCCCGCTAAAATGATGGACATGTTGGGGATCAAGCCAACAAAGTTAAAACCTTCAGCCCAGACTATCAAGGCCTTCGACTCGACGTCTCGTGCAGTTTTGGGGGTAGCTACTTTGGACCTTTAGTTTGGAAAAACAGATGATGCCCACATACTTCCAAGTTATCGACATCCCAATCACCTTCACTGACATCCTGGTCCAGTCTTGCTTACACCAAATCAATGGAGTGGCATCGACCTTGCACCAATGGGTGAAATTCATACAAGGAAACAATTTCACCGTAATATACGGAGACTGTGTAACCACGGAAGGGACAAATACAAACAACATCCCGGTCCTAGAAATCAAGCACGATGATGATGGCATGATGTTGACAGGATTCACTATTGAAAATCCTAAGGCGCAAGTGTGCTGCGTGGATCTCCCTCTGTCTTGGGATCAGATTCCCCCTCTTATGAAAATTATGAAGCTCATGAAGTACATCCCGGGGCTCGGTTTGGGCAAAGGCCATTGGACACTTATAAGATCAATTAAGTTAAAGAACATACTACTCGTCATGTCTTAGGATATGTTCCCACTCCAAAAGACGCTGAAGAAGATAGAAGGATTTGAAATTACCCGATCCGGCGCTGCACAGCATCTCGCGTTAGGGGGATTCGCTGCATTTTCGTAGAGTCGCCACGCCGTTTTGATTATGACCAAAACATTGAGAAAAGACAGTTTTTGTTTGTTTTGTTGTGTGATGAGATTTTTGAGTTTTGAGGTCAGGTTATGCCTCGAGAAGAGATATTTGAGCTCACCCGAGTCACCTCGTATGCACGAGTCTTTCGATACCCTTCTTTCTTTAAATGTTGTGTGTGTTGTTTGTGCTTTTAAATAAAATGCATTAATTAAATAATTGAAAAGACATTGCGAGAATAGTAACAAACCGCTATCACCGTCAGACCTCCATAGTGCAATGGAAGGCCTTGTGGGATCGTTTGTATGCGTGAATAGTAAATATTGACTACATTGTAAGCAGTAAATATAAAGCAGTAAAGTATTTAAAGACTGAAATTAAAGCAGTATTTAAATGTGCGAAAGGAGATTATACCAATGTTGGTTTGTGTCTATCTTTTGCGGGGGAATGTGTTTGGCTTGAGGGTGAATAGGGTTTTTGGAACATCGGGGGTCGATTAGGACGGACCGGGATTGATCAAGATTGACCGGAATCACTTCGGAAGGACTTTGGAGCGCCTCGGGAGGGCTTTCGAGCACCTTAGAAAGGCTCGAGAGGCCTCGGGAAGGACCGTAAGTGGCCAGAATTGCCTCAAAATGGCTTGGGATGCCTCGGGATGGATCGGGATTGGCTAGGGAAGGACCGGGATTGCTTTGGGAGGACTTTGAAGCACCTCGGGAGGACTTCAGAGTGCCTTGGGAGGGCTTTGGAGCGCCTCGAGAAGGCTCGGGAGGCCTTGGGAAGGACCGGAAGAGGTTGGAACGACTTAGAAGTGTGCCTGAAGGCTGGGGGAGTTAAGAAAAAGTTGAGATGTGTATGAAATGGGAGGGGGAGCCTTCTATTTATAGGCCCCAAAAATTGCAAAGTGGTCCGTACAGACCTTTATGTCATTACTGATTTTTTGGGTTTTCTGGATTTCAGGGAATATTGTGGACTTTGTGGGAATTTTGCAATGATTTTGGTGTGTTGACATAAGTGTCCGTATGAACACTTCTTGCTTTGCAAAGTGGTTCGTACGGACCATTGTGCAAGCTAGCCATTTTTTTGTTATTCCTGCAAAGTCCTTGAGTTCCCTTTTGTCCTTGAAAGGTCCTCCCTTGGTTTGGCTGGTTAGTCTGGACCTTTTGGACATTACGGGTCTTCGGGATCATGAATTCATGAGTCCTCGGTGTTTCCCGTGTGCTCGGATGGAGAGCAGTCCGGATTGGGGTACTTACAGAAGCCCCTCGGCGACGTCACTTATGAAGAAAGTGGGATCGTCGATAAAGATAAGGGTCCCGATCTGGACCGCTTTTTGGGAGAGAGAAGATGACCGTGTCTGTCGGATGGCTAGAATCGTGAGGACGTGGTGGTGTCCTAAGGTGACCGCTTGGGTTGGATGGCTGGACCCTTTGGTAGGATTCCTACGTATCCTGAATGGGAATAAAGCCTGATCATAGTTTGTGTGTGAGGTGACCGCTTGGGTCGGATGACTGAGGACGTGGTGGTGTCCTAAGGTGACCGCTTGGGTCGGATGTGAATATGTGGAGCCGCCTCTGGCTGAGATGGTGAGGGCTTGGAGCCGCCTCTGGCTGAGATAGTGAGGGCGTGGAGCCGCCTCTGGCTGTGATAGTGAGGCGTGGAGCCGCCTCTGGATGAGATGAAGTAGGGAGGACGTGGTGGTGTCCTGAGTGAGATTGTGTTAGTGTTTTATTTGAGACTTTTGGAAGGCATTCGTGCCTTGAGAGGGAGGCGTTTGGTGCCTTGAGTTTGTCTTTGGAAGGCGTTTATGCCTTGAGTGAGATTTTTAGGAGGCGTTCGTGCCTTGAGTTTGTCTTTGGAAGGCGTTTGTGCCTTGGGTGCCAGACTTACGATGACGGTCGGGAGTTGTTTTGTTGGGGATATGTGTTCTTTGTACGGGCTTACAATGATTGCCGTTTGATTTTTGTCCGCTGGGGAAAAGTTCGGGCTTACAATGACTGTTGGGGAAATGATTCATTGTACGGGCTTACACTGATGGTCGTTTGTCTTTCGTCCGCCGGGGGAAAAGGGGGTTCAGGCTTACTTTGATGGCCGAAATTATTTTTTGTGCCATTTAGTTAGCGAGATCCGGGCTTACGTTGACGGCCGGGGTTGAATCTTGCTTGAAAGGAGGAGAGAATCCCATTTTGAGCCAAATTTTATCGAGAAAACCCTTTCAAATTGCTAGATTGCTATTATGGCGGAAGGATTGAGGCTAGGACGTCGTCAAAGAGTCCGAGGGGCCATGGAGAGGAGGTTGGATCTTCAGAGGAACTCCTCTCCCTACACACCTTCAACAATTAATCCGGATGAGTTGTATCCGGATGCGAGGGTGCACAACTTGCGGGGGAAAACGGTAGTGGAGGTAAGAAGTCAAATTTTGTTTTTGATTCTTGTTTGAAATGATGTATGCTAGAACTAGGGTTTGGTTCTTGCAAATTTTGGCGCTTTTATTATTGCCATGATCAATTTGTGAAATTGATGTTGATTTATTGAAATTAGATGTATATGGATTGTGGGTATATGATTTTTGTAAAAAAATGTGGAGTTTAGCTCTTATTTGTGAAAATAAAGTGCCTCTCCTTAAAATGCATGCTTCGATGACTCGTACCTTGGTGGTATTTTTGTACGTACATGGTTTTTTGTTGGAAAATTGCCGTGTAGGAATGAACTTTTTGTGGGGAAATTGTGTGAAACGTGCCCTGTTTTTGTGACGGACTTTTGTTGAAAATGTGTCGTGTAGGGACGGACCCTTTGTTGAAAATGTGTCGTGTATAGGGACCCTTTTTGTGAAAAATGTGTGGTGTAGGGACGGACCCTTTTATGAAATGCGTATATATGTAGGGATGGACCCTTTGTGAAATGTGTTTATGTAGGGACGGACCCTCGTGAAAAAATGTGTTGTGTAGGGACGGACACCCTTTGTGAAAAATTGCCGTGTAGGGACGGTCTTGTGTGGAAAATTGTGTGTGTAGGGACGAACTCTTGTGAAAAATTGTGTGTGTAGGGATGGACCCTGGTAAATGTGTGTATAGGGATGGACCCTGGTGAATGTGTGTGTTGGGACGGACCCCTTTGTTGAAAAATGTGTTGTTGTAAGTACCCAAATCTGGCTCATGCCTTCCGGTTAATTTTCCCGGCAATTCCGGTAATTTTTCCGGTAATTCCCCGGATTTTCCTAAAGTTCCGGAACAATTCCGGAGCTGTTTCAAGCCTTTTAAGGGCTAAAGGGAATGCTTGGTGATTAAGAAACACGTTTTTCTTAATCCCAAAACCCTTCTAGAAGGCTGCCACCTTGCACGTTTCTAGAAGAATCCAGATCTGGCTACTTATGTCGTGCGACATAATAGGCCATAAAAACCTTCTAGAAACCTGCCACCTTGCATGTTTCTAGAAGGAACTGCATGTGGCTCCTTATGTCGTGCGACATAACCAGCCAGGAAAAGTTCTAGAACCATGCCACCTTGCATGTTTCTAGAAGGAATACAGTCATGGCTTGTTATGTCGTGCGACATAATAAGCCCATGCAGCGACTCTATAAATAGAGGTCTCCACCTCTCATTTTAACACACCTCCTCCACCCCTCAGTCCCCCTCTATAGGGAATACGCTCCAGAAGCCTCCTCTCTCCTCACATACCCCCCAAATCACCTCAATCCTACCAAACTAATCACACACACACTTCCCACACACACACACACACTTCCTATACATCAAAAACTCGAGGTTCTCAAGGATCCAAGGCCTGAACTCAGTCTCTGGAGGAGGACGCTAGAAGGCTCCTATATCTAACTTGATATAGGAGTTGTGGATCTTCAAGGGTAACGAGTTTCTACCCCTTTTCCACTCTCTATTTTCCTTTGAATATGAAATCTATGTGTTACATGCATTGATAATGTAGTATTCTGATTAAAGTTGCATGCTTTAGCTTCATATTACCCAGATCCACATTTTATTTCATTACATTTCATATAAAATCTCTGTTTTGACTTGGTTTTGCATGAACACTCAAGATGAGTGTGGATCCCTCATATCCACACCCTCTTGAAGTGTTCATTATCAATAAACATGCTCTCTGAGATTTGTTTGTGAAGTAACTTGACCATTTTGGTGCCTTGTTACCTCTGCAAATCTCAGTTGTTTAGGCTTCTGCAAAATGGCTTATTATGTCACGCGACATAGGCAGCCTATGTCGCGCGACATACATAGCCGGTTTGCGAGACTCCTTATCTTTTAATTTGCAATCTGATGTTTTCCTTTTCTAATGCACCAATCTGCATTTAAACTAAAACATTTGCATACAGAGCAGCATCATTTGCATTAAAAGGATATCTTTTTCACCAAAATGACATCTTTGCTTTAATGGTGCATCCTTTGCACTCAAAAAAAAAAACCCCTTTTCACATTAAAGATGCATCTTTTGCATTTAAAAAACTCATTTTCATACTCAAAATGCATACTTTGCATTAAAAAATCATTCTTTGCCATTTTCATGCATCATTTGTGCATTAAATGCTATTTTCCAACATAAAAATACATTCTTTACATAAAAATCTTTTCTTTGCACAAAAAGGCATCCCTTGCAACCAAAAGACATTCTTTACACTCCAAAAATGCCATCTTTTCACTAAAGTATCATTTTTACATGCATTCCCCCATGTCCCCATTAGCAACCTTGGAACGGACCGGTGTAAAAGTTCTCATCTTTGCATCGTTCCTTCCATTAAAGGTTCCATATCTCTTTAGAAAGGGACACCTTGAACCCTATATCTCCGATTATCGCTTAAGAAAGAGTATGAAGCCTCTATACGAGCTCGACCGTCTTAAAGCGTAGGATTGATGGGCTAAGGACATTCCTTCCTAAAGAACCTCATCTTTGACCACAAGGAGAGTCATTCTCTCGATCACGCAAGTCCCGAGGGTCCCGAGGTTAAAATGCGATGATCACAAGTCACAAGATGAGGACGGGATCATAATCCCAAATACATAAATTCCAAGGAATCCCGAGCGACAACCAACAAATGGTTTGTACGTCCGGAAGATAACTTGGGACATTCCCCCTTTTACTCTCAAACACATGCACACAAAGAAAGCACGCAAGCAAGCACGATTAATGAAATCTTGGGAGACTTGCTCCGGCAAGGCACTTTGGGTGAACGCCAAACGTTCTTCCCAAGGGGTAACTTAACCTCCGAACCCAAGTAAAAACCTTTTTTTCAAAGTTTTGAGGTAATCAAAATGGCGTGGCGACTCCGTTTTTCAAATAACTCGGATGTCTTCAAACTCGCGTGAATTCCAATAAACAAAATTTGGGGCACACATTCACGAGTTTGGCGACTCATTGGGGAAACCCAAAGGAGAAAAGCTTTATTTTCAAAACAAAAATCGATACTTGGTATATAGGTGGACCCCACTTAACCTTCCTGTATCGCTCCCTAACCCGGGGCTTGGGATAACCAGTGGTTTAACAATCCCACGTACCAGTATCCCTTTTCGAACAATTTTGAAAAAAAATAAGAAAGCTTTTCCCTTTGAGCGGGTTAGACTCCCGTCGCCGATTTCATTAATCGTGCTTGCTTTATTTACCTTGCATTGCATCATTTGCATCTTGGATCTTCGTTCTTACTTTGAAACGGGAAACAACCCGAAAAATCGCAAAGGAGTGGAACTGGAAAATTGATCCATGCGGTCGTACGGCTAATCCTCATAGGAGTTTGACCATACGACATCAGTGGCAATTCCACCAGGAAAAATCAAGGTTAATCTGGCAAGTCCTAGCAGCTTGGGGCTACTCGGCTCCACGGCGGCGGGGCTTCCCAGAAAATTTACGTGCTGCATTCTCCCCGTCCTGAAAATCATTCCTTTAAAACACATTTATGAAAATTTCTGTTTTAACTCAAAAAGGAACAATTTTAGGAGACCGCACACTACGCGCACCTGATATATCCTGTACACTTTTGCACGCACGTCCTTCAAACCCGAGGGTGGTTCCAGCTGCAGTCACGGACGTCCTTACGATGCTCCGGGCGCGCACGGAATCATCCCAACCTCCCCATGGCGGCCGGTGTCGACCAATGCACGGTCAGGTGTCACACGTTTCAAAAAACCGTGACTTTTGGTTGGTTTTTGGTCTGGTCAGGTGTCATATAGCCCGGTTGCATACCCACGTAAAGGTCAAGCCTTAGCTCATAAACGGAAGCCAAGATTTTCGCTCAAGCGAAAGTGCACAAAATTCCGACAAGGAAAAAAATCGGTGGGATCTTGACTCCGACATTGACTATTGACCTTGACCCACACGGAATGCGTAAGAGTCAAGACCGAGTATTTGCCAAAAATCAAAAGATCTTTCGCTCAAGCGAAGCTCTGCCAAAATTCCGATAAGGAAAAATTGGCAAGATCTTGGCCGGCATTGACTTCGATTCGACTCACGCCTTTGCGTATGCAACGAAGTTCAATGTGACACTTTGTGTCATCCGGCTTTTGCCGCCCGACCCATGCCTATTATTCTCTCGGACATTACCAAAAGTCAAAACGTCATTCGCTCAAGCGAAACTCTGCCAAAACTCCGTCAAGGCAGAGAGACGAGACTTTCCCGGTATTGCCTTGACTATAATCCGCATTGCTCGTGCGTTGAAAGGTCCTATGACCCGCTAGACCCGTTAGGAGCGTTCTTTACTCTCGGTTGGTGGGATCCGCGTGCCCTATAGGACCCTCGCCGGGCACATCCACCACTGGGAGGTCGAAATACGGGTGGAATACGAGGGGCTTATAGACGTAGTGACGGAACCCGGCGATCCGGGATCTAGAGTAGTTGTGAAAAAGAAGGGCGGGAACCCCTTTTCCAACCAATTAGAGATTAATAAAAGACATTGTTTTAAGTAAACTTGAACAATTAGTGTAATCATAATTGCATGTTCCTATCTACTGAAATCCCTAATCGAGACCTTTTCGGTCCGATCTCCGTTTTCCTCATCCCGACCTTTCATGGTCAAATCCCTAATCGAGATCTTTTCGGTCCGATATCCGTTTTCTTTATCCCTACCTTTCATGGTCAAACCCTAATCGAGACCTCTTCGGTCCGATTTTTGATTTTCTTGTCCCGACCTTTCATGGTCAATCTCTAATCGAGACCTCCTCGGTCCGATTTTCGATTTCCCATCTCGACCTTTCGCGGTCAAGTCCTTAATCGCGACCTCTTCGGTCCGATCTCTACTTCCAATCTTGACCTTTCAAGGTCTCATCTTTTCCGATCAATTAGGATTAGGAGAAAATGCGTTTCGAGCAAAAGTTAAGCAATAAGTTCGTGTTACTTGAGCCTTCAGCCTAAACACTTACCTTCGAGTCTAAACCTTACCTATCCCCGAGTCTAAACCTTGCCTATCCCTTTCCCGCAGCGAAAAAGAAGTGAGCGAGAGTACTGGGTCAGCGGCTTTTCAGTTCAGACAGTTCATCAGCTCAGAGAGTCAGAATGGCAGATTTGACAGAAAACAGTGAGGGTATGGGAAATCAGATGATTAGGAAGGAAGAGTTAGTCACGGCTTTGGAAAATGCCCGGAAGGATCATGAAGAGCAGTTTGTCATTACTCATCGGTGCTCTTCGCCGCAATGGAATCCAAGTAACAATTGAGTCTAACGGTTCTGCTGGTAGTGGTCGAAGATGAGACTCCGAAGTAGCCATCTCGGTTCCCCGGCCTATAACCAATACCTTCCTCCATCCACATATGATCCCTTGCCAAGGACCACTTCTCCTCAGTCCTTTCCAACATCCCAGCTCATCAGGGCCCCATTGCCCTCAGCTTCTCAGAACGGATTGGATTTCACCCCACTTATCTCTCGGTCTCGGCAATACACCGGTTTATGCTCCAACCTCACATAATCGGTTTGAGATATGTGGCTATGTTCTCAAGCCCCTATACCCGCTTTGAATGCGATCATGAGTTGCCAAAGGATGAACCGAAGTTTTATTACCTACCGGACTTAATGAATTCAGCCGTCAGTTCGCTACTACAAGTCCTGTTGCCAGTTCCGGTAGCCCAAGAATCCCCGTTGACCCCCATGTGGCGATGTTGATGGAGCAAATGAAACAAATGCAGGAGAAGCTTGACCTCATGATGAGTGTCAATACTCCACTTGACCCAAGATGTCGAACCGAGGCAAGGAGATGACTCCACCAAGCATAATCCAATGCCACCAACACCAAGCGGCCACCATACCCGGCTCAAGACCAGTTCTTCACAAAGGAAAGAGTGTCGTAGCCTCCTTGACCAAATCCAACAATGGAACCAGTTGGACAATGGAGATCCGGGTTTCGAGAACAACAAGGTCTCCAAAAAACTCCGCTCCTTTCATTTTGACAACATGGAGATGTCTTTAAGCAAGATCTTTGGAAAAGGCGATGAAAGAAAAGGCGATAAAGCCCTTTGGAGAATTGGAAACCCGGGAATCCCCATGTTCGGTTGGATGAGTCCAAGCATTGTCTTTTCCATCGATACCATGGGCACAACACGGATGATTGCACCTATTTGAGTCATGAGATCCAGTTGATAAAAGACGGGAAGCTCGAGAATCTTCATTGGCCAAAAATAGAAAGTTATGATAAGAGGTCGATTCAGGAGATACAAGGTCAGAAACGTCAGCCTGATGATTTTGGGATGCCCATGAGCAAAGTTTTCGACGATTTGGTTAAACGAGGCCTTCTCACACCTCTCGAGAGCTATAAGCCAAGAAACTCAAGTAGAGTTGACAAGACCAAGTTCTGCGAGTATCACAAGCATTATGGTCATGTGACAGACAAGTGTGTGGATACGAAGAAGGAAATTCGGTGGGCGATCTACGAAGGAAAGCTCAAGCTCTGGCGAGTCCAACCGGCGAAGAGTAGCTAGATTAGGGTCTACTTATCCTTGAGTGAGATTTAAAAAAAAAAAAAAAAGGAGAATATAGTCTCTCAGTCAACCTTCGTAGGTTCTAGTACTTTTCTCTTTCAATCAAGTCCTCCTCGGACATTGTAACTAGTCTTCAATTTTCTATAAAAGAGTCTTCTTCTTTTCTTGCTAGACTTAAGACATTATTTGCACACCTACATTACATTTAATGAAATGGTTTTATTTTATATGATCACTTGCATTGCTCAACAAACAATCTCTCGAAATAATTCACGTTCCGATTAATCAGTGTGAGAAAGTCAACTAATGCCATCAAGCCATACACTTTCCTTACCCCACAAAAGGCCTTCATCAAAGCCATACACTTTCCCAAACCATGTCCTCCCCATCACCTTGACCAAGTCAACGACGGCGGCATCATCAAGGGACAGCAAAAGGCCACTCAGCTTCGAAAGATTGACCCCGTGTCGACAACAACCTAGGGGCTTGGCTTAGACTTCAAGGGTATCAAGAATGTTCAAGCAGGGGCTCGCCTTGGTCCTCGGGTGCTCTAGAAAAAAAAGAAAAAAAAAAAAAAAAAAAAATGTGTGTAGTGTAAAAAGAGTAATACCCGGCTAGGCGAAAATCCCAGAAAAGGGCAGTCTAGGCAAAAAACAGGGTTGCACATATATAAAAAAAAAAAGAAGAAGAAATCTTGGTGCAAAAAGAGTAATGCCCAGCTAGGCTGAAAATCCCAAAAAAGGGCGGTCTAGGCAAAAAACAGGGTTGCACATAAAAAAATAAAAGAAAAATGAGGCCAAGGACCCAGCGTTACCAATCAAAAGCTTGACGGACAGGCAAGACCAAAGCTCAAAAAAATGAAAGTTGTCGACAACAATGGGGCGGTCGAAGCAAAAGCAGAAGCATTTCATAAGCCTTTAGGCATATGCAAGTCCTTTCTCCCCCAATGAAAGACGAGAATCAGAAAGCTATTGAAGCAGCCGTCCAAGAATGACTTGGTCAAGGAATCATCCCGAGGCCCAAGCCTCACCATCCAATCTTTTCATCCGAGCCTTTTCACTAAAGGAACCACAAATCCCAAAGCCCAAACACAGTCCGGCCAAGGCCAAACTACGGCGACCTGAGCTCCTCACAATGAGGGGAACGTAGGCAACCAGCAATGGTCCGGTCATAAACATATCCAAATTACCGAAAACCCGGTCTCATCAAATGACCTCTCCCATGGACACAGTCAAATCCCAGAAAACCCGGTCTCATCAATGACCTCCTTATACACAAACCTTTCTTTCACACCCAGCCAATCTTGATCCGCGACACTGGTTGACTTTCTCCTCGTGATTAAATAGAGTGTTTGTTCATATCGAGATTAGTGGTTGAATAACCCGAACATCAATAAAGGGTTTTAAGCAATCTTGTGATCATCGTAAATAAAACAAGTTTTCAGATGTCTTGACAAGTCTTCTCTTTCTACATCTTAGGAAAAATAGTGCTAAACACTGATTTTCTGTCAGCAGGGGCTTCCATACACTTTTACCAACCTTTCACGCTTATACTCTCTCAAAAGAGTCAAACCCAAAGCGAGTTTTGTGCCTACATCGAATAAGGCCATCAAAATAACACAAAATCGGGATTATTCCCACCTTTTGAAAAATATGCCCCTGCATGTACATATCTTCCTAAAATTCTTCTCTTTGTCTGCGTCTCCTTAAGGTTGGTGGTTGACTAAAAAAAATAGAAATAAAAAAAAAAAAGGATAGGTTTTCCTCTTACGCTACAATTTGCATTAGGGCTGCCTCGAAACTCTTCCCGATGCAGGGCTTTGCCAAGTCATTCCTTTAAAGCGGGGCTTCTTTAGCCATGTTTAGGGTTCATATCGGGTTCTTCACTAGGTCCCTAGATGGATTCGGTCTTGGTCGAGATCAATTTCGGAATCACGTTTGCAATACCAATCGGATTGGGATTTTTTAGGTCACCCAGGCGGGGCTTCGCCAAGTCACTTCGCTTGCTCGGCTCATTCAACCGGGGCTTTGCCAAATGAAAGGATCTTTCTGGCTTTAGTAAGACATGGGGTTTTGCGAGAAAGTTTTTCCTCCGGCCAGAGACTCAGATAAGTCATATCCATCCCTAGAAGAAAGGTTTGGTCACTCCAACATCTGCTTTGGTTGTAAAAGCCTGTCAGCATCAGCTTCAAGCGCCAGAGTTTAAGAAAAGGACCTTAGTCAAGACCCGAGGTTTAAACCCAGTCTCAGCCCAAGAAGGAATTCTCATCCACGTTGACAACAACAACAGTTCAGTCCGCACCCAAGGGATACAACCCCACCTGTTTGAAACCCGTCTCAAACAATTCCCAAATACATTCCATATGTATATCCAAACCCAGTCCCTACCATGTTTCCAGAAAAAAATCACCCCTAGGCTCAAGTAACGTGCCAATTGCTAATGATAACATTTTCTCCCAAAAGTGCCTTCGAGATAACTCTAGGCGACAGTTTCCTAATTGTCAAAACGTCGAAAATCCTAGACATCATTCCTAACTGTCTAGGTAAAGTTTGAACTACGATCAAGGCTTGATTCCTCCGGGATACGTAGGTAGCCTTTCATAAAGGTTCAGCCATCCGACCACTTTGGTCACCTTTTTCTTCCTCCATTCTCCAATGGTGCGTAAGCTTTTCATAAAAGTCCAATTTTATGACCATATTGGTCACCCCCTTTGATTTGGAACATTCCTATGAAGGATTGGTTGTTTGACCTCCTAGGTCACCCCGTTTCCATCCTTATAGGGAGGGACTAATATCTCTTTGCCATTGTCCCAAGGAAGCCAGGTAGGTGACCTCTTTTGGTCACCCAATTCCAACCTGTGTCTGCGATTCCATTCCAGTTCCAAAGGCAATGAAAAGCACAGTTTAGGCTTACTATGTCGCGCGACATAACAAGCCATGTCGTACGACATAACAAGCCACATCAGACATCAGACATCAGCAGCATCCTGTTTTTCCCAGGGCAATCCCCGACATGTCAAAAGCTGCAAATACCATTCATACACTTCTCAAATGCATAGGGGAGGGTTCATTTACCCCATATACACTCATGCATTCATTTACAAGCTAAAAATTCATCCAAGTCATCCATTCAAACCATTTGTACATACAAAGTAGATCAAGTCCAAAAGTTGTGCATAAAAAAAATAATAACATGTGTTTTCCCCAAAGGGGGTACAATAACCAAAAGCCACAAATGTCTAGGGAAAAAGGGGCTACTCTGAATCATCTCCATCACCCTCCTCATCTCCATCCTCGTCGTCATCCTCAGCCTCCTCTGGCTCATCGTCAGGATCGTCCGAAGGTGCCTCATAAGCTATGGTCCCCGTGCGATAGTAGTCGTCAAGCTCCGTGATGACGACAGAGTCAAGCTCGTGTCTGTGGCCGTCTCGGCTCCACCATCCTCATCCTCATCCTCATCATCATCGTCAATCTCAATGGAGTGCGTAAAGAGGCACATTTGCGATCTTTGTCCGAGGCGTCGGTCCTCTAGTGCTCAGCTGGTGCCCACGTCATCGAGCGGCTCTTCTTCCTTCTCGGTTGGCGGGTGGAGAGATATCAATCGAACCACGTGGACCGGCACTGATTCTTCCGAAACTCATGCCTTTACGGAGCTTGCCAATCATGCCTGGCGCCGGTATATGCCCTGGTCAAATGTCACGTAAGCTTTGACGAAAAACTGTTACAAGCGAGACATAAAAAGCGTCGAATGCGGTTCTTGATAACAAAAAGAGATGCAAGCAATCCAAAGAGGCGTAAGGAACGGTACTTACAGATCTAGAACCTCGCGGGAGCACCGGATGAGGATGAGTGGGACATATCAATGTGAGCTCGCCTCATGCGACCGCCACCACGATAATCAATGAAAGTCGGGGCAAAGGAGGTCTAGCTACGTAGCCGGTCGAAGGCCCCGCGCTATGGCGAGCGCCATAACCAACCCCGGTCTGGGGGACCGAAGATGTCTAGCCACGTACAAAGTATAGTCCCCCTCCCGTGTGTAGAGATGTGCTTGCCATGCCTACAATCGAGCATCTACATTCGCCAGGCGGCGAGGCAACCACATCCTAGCTGGAGGATCATCGGGGATCCGAGCGTGCTTATTCGGCCCATGCTGTCTATACACCCTCTCTCCTAAGTACAAGGCATCTCCGGACAAGCCCACCGGTAGCTTGCGACACTCTGTCAAGTGCGCAGCATGATCCAAATCCAAAGCGCCATAACGGCCAGTCCAGGGGAACAAGCTCAGCCTCTGTGGAATCCCTCTCAGGCATGTCAGCGTGTCATGATACGAGGCCGTGATCACGCACCTCGAACCCTCCGGCGTCCTGGGTCTGCTTTCTGGCATCCTTCGTCCACCGACGAAGAGCAGGAAAAGTGGTGGCAGGAAACTCATCTTTGATCTGCCACTCATAACAGCCAAAGTACTCGTATGCCCAAGCACGAAAAGGAGAAGAAAAGTCAAAACAGGGGAAAACAAGGGATATAATGAAATGCGCTAAGGAAAAGAGATCAAGGTGAGAGAATACCTCGAAAGCCAGATGAAAGCAGGTGAAGTACTTCGCCTTCCCTCGACTGACGTCATCTAGGGCCAAATACATCTCAGCTAAGCCTGCCTCCCCCAGGATAGATTCCCGACAGTATCCCATGCTCTCAAAAGCTCCAACAACGAAACCAAGGCAGTAGAGGCGCTGTTAATGAACAGCATGTCGGAAAAGCCCACCCATAAGAAAGCCCTAGCCAATCTCTCGGCTCTCAGCCGGCTCTCAACGGGATCATCTACCACAATGTAGTCCCTGCTCTGCCCCTCGATCAAGCCATGCAACTCGCCTAACTCATATCCATTCCCCTTCTTATTGTGGGGAACGAAGCCAAGTAAGCCCATAAAATCAGCATCAGCAATCGTCTGGGGCTCAGCTCCCTGTGCAGGCTCCTCTAGGTAGAGCGGCTCATCCGTGAAGGGCAGTCCTGTAATGATCGCAAAATCTAGCGGAGTGATCGTCGTCTCACCCCAAGAGAAGTGAAACGAATGTGTAGTCTCCCACCAATACTCTCTGAAGGCCCTCACCAAGTCTACACTCCTCTGAGTGTCTCCAATGGCCCTCGCCATCTCGAAAAATCGTCCTAGCCCGACAGCATAAATCATGCCCTTAGGCGAATGTATGCAGTCTGGCTACCCGGCAAGCTCGCCATAGCACGCCAATCGCCTCCGGAGAGCCACGGGTGCGTAATTTCTGCAAGAAAACATGGCACAAGTATCAATATTTCGTGCTATTTCTTGAAATCATCTCAAGCAAAAAGTAGGTCAAAATGGATCAATGTATGGCATGCATTTACGCATTACATTTCCTAGATTCATTCATGTTCACAGGCCAATCCATATGAAGTTCAAATGCAGTCTGAAGAAAAACTCAGTTCAAATCAATTTCGCACAAATTGAAAAATTTTTCAAGAAACCCTAGGTTTCTTACCTCTTCCTTCTTCGTGACATCCGAAGTATGCTCATCGAGCTGTGGGTAAAAATCTCCCCTTGATGCTTCCGGAAGAAATGGCCGTTGATTCCTTTGCACCCCCTTTCTCCGAGTAGCTAAATTGGCGTGTTGAGAACCCCTTTTGGTCGGATAGAGCCTAGGAGGCATTCTTCAATTGAATCGGACTAAGAAGTGTTGGATTTCTCTTGATTTCTTTCGAATCTCCCTCTCTGATGTCGCTCTCTCTCTTTTCTCCCTGTCACCTCCCTCTCAATTTCAAGTTCAATTGATTTTCAAAATGACGACTGTGCGAATTTTAAAGAATCTGTTCACCTGGCCTCTTATGTCGTGCGACATACTAAGCCTCTGTGGCCTGTTTTTACAATTTTGCCCCTGAAGGCTCCATTTTACAAATTTTGTCCCCCGTAGGCCTGTTTTATCCTCTGTGCCCCTGGCATTTTCAATCACTTTCAATCCAGTTTTCCCTCTAGTGCCCCCGAGGCCTATTTTACAAATTTACCTCTGTGATTCAGTTTATTTGCCCTTGGCATTTTCAATTTTATTTTTCAAATAATCAGGATACATCCCAGTTTTCTTTACAAAAAATTATTCGGGTGCGTCCCACTTTTCTTTACAAAAACTATTGATTCCTTCCAACTTCTCTACAAAATCCAACCTTTTTCGCAATCTCCGTTATTCCGTTATAACGGGATAACGTTAGGTGACAGCCTCCGAATTGTCAAAACTCTAAACTTGTGCTACCACTATCCGCGAATAGTGACGTATGCCCAAGTCATTCCAACTTGTGCTACCACTATCCGCGAATAGTGACGTATGCCCAAGTCATTCCAACTTGTGCTACCACTATCCGCGAATAGTGACGTATGCCCAAGTCATTCCAATTTGTGCTACCACTTTATCCGCGAATAGTGACGTATGCCCAAGTCATTCCGACTTGTGCTACCACTATCCGCGAATAGTGACGTATGCCCAAGTCATTCCAACTTGTGCTACCACTATCCGCGAATAGTGACGTATGCCCAAGTCATTCCAACTTGTGCTACCTATCCTGAATAGTGATGTATGCCCAAGTCATTCCAACTTGTGCTACCTCTATCCGCGAATAGTGATGTATGCCCAAGTCATTCCAACTTGTGCTACCTCTATCCGCGAATAGTGATGTATGCCCAAGTCATTCCAACTTGTGCTCCAACTTGTGCTACCTCTATCCGCGAATAGTGATGTATGCCCAAGTCATTCCAACTTGTGCTACCTCTAGTTATCCGCGAATAGTGATGTATGCCTCAAGTCATTCCAACTTGTGCTACCTCTATCCGCGAATAGTGATGTATGCCCAAGTCATTCCAACTTGTGCTATCTCTATCCGCGAATAGCGACGTATGCCCAAGTCATTCCAATTTAGGCTAAATCTCTATCCGCGAATAGTGACGTATGCCCAAGTCATTTCAATTTGTGCTACCTCTATCCGCGAATAGTGACGTATGCCCAAGTCATTTCAACTTGTGCTACCTCTATCCGCGAATAGTGACGTATGCCCAAGTCATTTCAACTTGTGCTACCTCTATCCGCGAATAGTGGGATAACGAGCGAGTTTCCAGCAACTTAAGTTACCTCTATCTTGTCATAAAGAGATAGCCGGGCAATAACATTTCGCTTTATTTTGACCTCAGATTTGTCAAAATCTCAAGGATCCGACATCGTTCCTAACTATCTAGTGATGCTTGAACTACGATCAAGGCTTGATTCCTCCGGATAGGATAATAGGTAGCCTTTTATAAAAGGTTCAGCCATTCGACCACTGGTCACCCTGTTTCTTTGTCACTCCTCGGTGATAAAGCGCCCTCATAGAAGTTCGTATATCCGACCACCAGGGTCACTCCTAGCATATCCCAGCAGGATCAATTGCTTGATCTCCTAGGTCATTTTCTTCTTTTTCCCGGCAAGAGACCGGTTTCTCTTCTTCCTTCCCCAGCGGATCCTAATTCGAACTACGGCTGGCTTGATTCCTCCGGGATACGTAGGTAGCCTTCCAAAAGGTTCACCACTCGACCGCCTTGGTCTCCCAATCCGTCTCGGCATTCGCGAGATCGGATCCTTTTCTATCGACAACCCCACTCGCCCCTGCAAGTGACGTTGCCGAGGGGCTTGTAAGTACCCAAATCGGCTCATGCCTTAGGTTAATTTTCCCGGCAATTAGGTAATTTTTCCGGTAATTCCCCGGATTTTCCTAAAGTTCCGGAACAATTCCGGAGGCTGTTTCAAGCCTTTTAAGGGCTGAAGGGAATGCTTGGTGATTAAGAAACACGTTTTCTTAATCCCAAAACCCTTCTAGAAAAGTTTGCCACCTTGCACGTTTCTAGAAGAATCCGGATACGGCTACTTATGTCGTGCGACATAATAGGCCATAAAACCTTCTAGAAACCTCGCCACCTTGCATGTTTCTAGAAGGAAGCTGCATGTGGCTCCTTATGTCGTGCGACATAACCAAACAGAAAAGTTCTAGAACCATGCCACCTTGCATGTTTCTAGAAGGAATACGATCATGGCTTGTTATGTCGTGCGACATAATACGCCCATGCAGGCAGCCTATAAATAGAGGTCTCCACCTCTCATTTTAACACACCTCCTCCACCCCTCAGTCCCCCTCTATAGGGAATACGCTCCAGAAGCCTCCTCTCTCCTCACATACCCCCCAAATCACCTCAATCCTACCAAACTAATCACACACACACTTCCCACACACACACACACTTCCTATACATCAAAAACTCGAGGTTCTCAAGGATCCAAGGCTGAACTCGAGTCTCGGAGGAGGAGCGCTAGAAGGCTCCTATATCTAACTTGATATAGGAGTTGTGGATCTTCAAGGGTAACGAGTTTCTACCCCTTTTCCACTCTCTATTTTCCTTTGAATATGAAATCTATGTGTTACATGCATTGATAATGTAGTATTCTGATTAAAGTTGCATGCTTTAGCTTCATATTACCCGGATCCACATTTTATTTCACTACATTTCATATAAAATCTCTGTTTTGACTTGGTTTTGCATGAACACTCAAGATGAGTGTGGATCCCTCATATCCACACCCTCTTGAAGTGTTCATTATCAATAAACATGCTCTCTGAGATTTGTTTGTGAAGTAACTTGACCATTTTGGTGCCTTGTTACCTCTGCAAATCTCAGTTGTTTAGGCTTCTGCAAAATGGCTTATTATGTCACGCGACATAGGCAGCCTATGTCGCGCGACATACATAGCCGGTTGCGAGACTCCTTATCTTTTCAAATTTGCAATCTGATGTTTTCCTTTTCTAATGCACCAATCTGCATTTAAACTAAAACATTTGCATACGAGCAAAGACATCATTTGCATTAAAAGGATATCTTTTTCACCAAAATGACATATTTGCTTTAATGGTGCATCCTTTGCACTCAAAAAAAAAACAAAACCCCTTTTCACATTAAAGATGCATCTTTTGCATTTAAAAACTCATTTTCATACTCAAAATGCATACTTTGCATTAAAAAAATCATTCTTTGCCATTTTCATGCATCATTTGTGCATTAAATGCTATTTTCCAACATAAAAATACATTCTTTACATAAAAATCTTTTCTTTGCACAAAAGGCATCCCTTGCAACCAAAAGACATTCTTTACACTCCAAAAATGCCATCTTTTCACTAAAGTATCATTTTTACATGCATTCCCCCATGTCCCCATTAGCAACCTTGGAACGGACCGGTGTAAAAGTTCTCATCTTTGCATCGTTCCTTCCATTAAAGGTTCCATATCTCTTTAGAAAGGGACACCTTGAACCCTATATCTCCGATTATCGCTTAAGAAAGAGTATGAAGCCTCTATACGAGCTCGACCGTCTTAAAGCGTAGGATTGATGGGCTAAGGACATTCCTTCCTAAAGAACCTCATCTTTGACCACAAGGAGAGTCATTCTCTCGATCACGCAAGTCCCGAGGGTCCCGAGGTTAAAATGCGATGATCACAAGTCACAAGATGAGGACGGGATCATAATCCCAAATACATAAATTCCAAGGAATCCGAGCGACAACCAACAAAATGGTTTGTACGTCCAGAAAGATAACTTGGGACATTTCCCCCTTTTACTCTCAAACACATGCACACAAAGAAAGCACGCAAGCAAGCACGATTAATGAAATCTTGGGAGACTTGCTCCGGCAAGGCACTTTGGGTGAACGCCAAACGTTCTTCCCAAGGGGTAACTTAACCTCCGAACCCAAGTAAAAACCTTTTTTTCAAAGTTTTGAGGTAATCAAAATGGCGTGGCGACTCCGTTTTTCAAATAACTCGGATGTCTTCAAACTCGCGTGAATTCCAATAAACAAAATTTGGGGCACACATTCACAGTTGTGTAGGGATGGACCCTTGTGTGAAATGTGTTTGTGTAGGGACGGACCCTTTTGTGTTTGTAAATGTGTCGTGTTGATACGGTCTTTTGTGTGAAATTGTGTTGTGTATAAGGACGGACCCTTGTGAAAAATTGTGTGTGTAGACGGACTCTGGTGAATGTGTGTGTAGGGACGGAACCTTTGTTGAAAAATGTGTTGTGTAGGGACGGACCCTTGTGTGAAATGTGTTTGCGTAGGGACTGACCCTTTGTTGAAAAATGTGTGCCGTGGTACGGTCTTTTGTGTTTGTAAATGTGTGCCCTATTGGTACGGTATTTTGTGTTTGTAAATGTGTGTCGTGCTGGTACGGTCTTTTGTGTGGAAAATATGTGTAATGTGCCGTGTTTTGTGACAGACTTTTGTGTGGAAACTTGCCGTGTTGGGATGGAATTTTGTGGTAACTTGCCGTGTTGGGACGGACTTTTGTGGTAACTTTCCGTGTAGGGACGGACTTTTGTGATGTGAATGATATGTGTCATCATTTTTGTTTTTGTGTAGAGAGTATATTTGTTAAGTATCGTTATTGACGTACCTTTGTTGTGTTTACCTGCAGGAGGAGGTGCCTTCGTCTGGGAAGGCGAAAAAGATGAAATCACGGGGGTCCCTTGAGGCCGTGGTCGAGGTATGGAGGAGCATGCCCGATATCTCCTGGGAGGGGAGGCCTAGTCCTCGGAGGTTAGCTATTGATTCTGGGCTGAACGTGTTCGTTGAGAACCTGGCCGGGTTGGCGAAGACTCAGAAGAACAAAGGCATTTTTTTGGCCTTGTCTGAGTATTGGTGGGATACCATGCACACCTTCCACTTCAGCTGGGGGGAGACGACGGTGACCCCCATGGATTTTGCCGCTATCACCGGGCTGTCCTTTAAGGGGGAGTCGGTGAGATGGCAGGACAGGATGTCTGATGAGCGCCTGACAGAGCTGCTGGGCTTTGCGCCTTTGCCCAGTAAGGGCTTGGGTATGTTGTATCACGATATGGAGGTGCATATCACTCTTCCACCTCTCTTTTTCCTCTGCTTGAGAGTTTGGTGGACTTGGAGAGTGTATGTGATATTGCTTGAGGAGAGGCGGGCCTGGCCGAGCTCTACTTCGCTTTGGATAAGTTTAGCAGGGGCACGAGCAACTCCCTGGGGTGCTTTGACTTCGCCTTGGAGGTATGAGTTTATTGCTTTTGTAGTTTAGCACTTCATCATTTCTCCTTTTCTTTTTCTTTTTCTTTGAGCATCATGTGCTTTTTTGTGGCAGGTGTGGTGTTATGAGATCTTCCATTGCCAGGCGTGGGATCTGCATGAAGAGGCTATGATTGGATATCCCGCCATGCTGTGTTGGGCGCGCTCTCTAAGGAAGAGGAGGACTAGTCGGGGGAGGATCACTGTTACCTACGTAGATGTGCAGCGATTTCTGGAGAGGGATAGCCCGGCTGGGTGCCAGCTGTACCCCTGGTCTCGGTACGGCGAGGATGAGTTAGAGGATGCCCCTTGGATGACGCGGCAGAGGAAGCTTCTGCGGGGCCTCACTTGCGACTCTATGTATTTGGGGGAGAGGGTCTTCTGACAGCATGGTGTCGTTATTCCTCCTATTGCTCTGAGGGATCCGCCACTCCACATGATGAGCCCAGCCGAGATGGATGGGCTGGAGTTCGAGAGGTACCGGGATGGCGTGGGCACCGAGGAGTTCATCCTGGAGGGCGAGGAGTATGAGGCCTTCGTAATGCAGAAGCTGAGGGAGGACGCCTAAGGTGCTGGCGAGGGAGAGGCGGACTGGTTCGTCGCGTCCTCAGGATATCCCGGTGCCTGGGCCGGATTTTAACTACGTCCGCGGGGACTCTAGGAGGAGGGTGTCAGTGCCCATCCCAGAGCAGGCTCCTGCCGCCTACTGGGTTGATTCAGATGCTGCGATGAGTTTGTTTACTCTTTTCCTTCTTGGCATCATGTTCTGTATTTCTCTCTTTTGTCGAGTATATTTTTTTTTGTATCTCTTTTGCTGAGCATTTCTTTTGTTGTTTGTTGTGCAAGTCTTGGGGCGGACCGTAGACATGCTCACTCGCCGGTATGTGGGGCTGAGGGCTTTCACGTAGAAGCTTTTGAGGAGGATGTCATGCGGGTCTTCTCGGAGTGCGATGGCTTTCGAGCCAATGCCTTCGAGGAGGTTCGTGGATACTCCTTCTTCGAGGGCTGAGGCAGACCCATAGCCTGAGATGCCGGTTTTGGAGCGGCATAGCTACGATGCGAGGACTCCTTCGGAGGGCCGGAGGCCGCGAACCTTTCATCAGTTCTTCCCTCCGTCCAGTGCGCAGGATGAGGGTTCATCCTCGCTTCCCTTCTTTGATCCTTTTCCCGGCCTCACTTCTTTGGACTATCTGGAGTACTCGATCGAGGAGGGGGTCGAGCTTTCCAACGATGAGGAGGTGGCCGCCGGGTTTACCGGGATGCAGGGGTTCCCGTCGGGCGATGGCGATGGTGATGACTTGGAGTAGGACTCCTTTTTTTGTATTGGTATCTGTAATAATATACTTGTATTTGACGAACAAAGCATTTTATTATTGTGATGTAGTGAATTATTTATTTGTAATTCCGCGGGGACTGGCCTAGGAATTGTTTCTATTTTATTTTTGTGCATGTCACATGAGCTGGGAATGCATTTGTGTTTAGTGTATGGGGGGCCGAAAACAGCTTCGGCAGGATTTTTGAGCAATCGGGTGCAAAATCTTGCTGCGGGCAGCAACTGTTTTGTGGTTGCTGAAAATTTAGCCAGGGTGCAAAGTGGTCCGTACAGATTACTCTTGCATGAAAGTGGTCCGTACGAACACTTCTTGCTTTTGGAGAGGGGATAAGGTTTGCTGAAAATCTGCATTTTCCTCATCACCTCCTTCCCAAATTACAGCCATTTCGGCTCATCTTCCCCATTTTCCAAAGAAAACTCCATTTTTGCCATGGATTCGACATTCGTTCCTAGAGTTTCCCCGAGGCTTTCGAAGGAGAGGCAAGTGCACTTCCTTGAGCGGCTCAAGATGTGGATGAGGCACCACATGAAGCACAACAAGCAGGCTTTTGAGGTGAGATTTCAACTCCGCTCCGTTTGGTCCCTTAAGGAGTTAGTTCCTGATTGGGAGTTGTTGCAGGCGGCTGCAAGGTTCTGGGATATTAGGAGGCACGTGTATAGCTTCTCCTACAATGAAGTCGCACCCTTTTTTGAAGATTTTTGGGCTTTTCTTGGAGGACAGGAGGTGGAGGCCATCTCGCTTCCTTTGGTCTGGGGTGAGACCGTGAGCGTGAATCTCACGCATTTTCTTCGAGCTTCGTTGGAGGAAGCACAAGGTATGACATTTGATTCTGGTCATATTAATATTTCTGCAATGCTCGAGAGATTTATGGGTGATGACGAGAGTGATGTCTCGTGGAATGCGTTTGCTTTATGCGGAGCAACGCTTTTCATGGTCAGCTCCCTTGGGGTATGTGACGGCGCCTTGTTGGATGTAGTAGGGCACTGCCGAGCCGGTGAGGATGTTGCTCCTCTGGTTCTGGGGGAACCTTCCACGGCATTGATCGCTTAGCGATGGGGGACATGTTCATGCGAGGGGGAGGTCCCGTTTTGCTCACCTTGTGGTTGCGAGAGAGGCTTCAAGCTATGCCTGTGTCTCCATCATCTTTTAGCCCGTGGACGTTTGCTCAGCGGCCTCTTGTCTTGGATATAAATCTGTCTGCTTGGGAGAGATGGATGGCTCAACTTGGCACGCATCAGATTCGTTGGAGGGTTCCTCACTGGGGGATTGAGACTAGGAGGGCCTTTCAAGAAGGTTTCTATGTTGTCAGAGTTCTGTGGTTGTCTTGGTCCTCTTTCTATATCCCATCGCTCGTTTCTCGGTAGTTTGGGATGAGGCAGGAGCCTTTACTGGGCTGGAATGACATCGCCACCATAGAGGTAGCTTCGTTCTCTATGACAGATCCAAATGCCTTCCTTTTCTTTCTGAGGGTATAGAAGTATTCCGCCTTCCCACCTGTGGTACTCCTTAGATGCCAGGAGAGTGTTGCTTTGACCACCGAGTACCTGGATTGGTATGAGCAGCATATCAGGCAGACCCAAGTGAATTTGGGGAGCAGGCGCGAGGCAATTCTGGGGCAAGATTCCCGTCTCAGCTACAACCTTAGGAGTGCAGAAGCTTGGTCTAACCCTCGGGATGTCATGGGATACGCTTTGTTTGACTATGAACTAGAGTTGACCGATTGACGGAGAGAGGTCCCCTTTTGCAGACTCACAGGGAAGAGATCCGAGCCGAGTCACGGGCGAATGAAGCTCTGCGAGCTACTAGATTGCTAGAATCTATAGGGAGGACCCCTGATCTCGGAATGAGGGAGACAGAGCTGGCTCACGTGGAGCTAAGGAAGACTCGTCGGGGACGAGGGAAGAATGGCGAGGGGACAAGCGCGAGTGGCGTGAAATGACCTCCTAAGTATCCACCCATTGTCATTGCAGACACATTGTTTGTTAAATGTATTAAGTTGTCTTTTAGCATGTTGTGAGCTTGAGAGTAGACCGTGCTTGTTACTCATCAATAAGTATTTTAATTGTAGTGATTTGTGATTTATTTTTAAAACTTTGTCGAGACACAAAATCTCTTGCTTGCTTTTCGTCTGTGCCTTGATGGCATTCAATTTTTGGATTTTTTTTGTACCGAACCAGTCTGAGCCTTGAGGGCATCCATTTTTTTTTGGATTTTTGTGTGTTTTTAGACCGAACCAATGAAGGCTGCCTACGTTCCCCCCGGACTGAGGGGCTCAGGTCTCCGTAGTTCGACACTCTTTTTGTGAGTGAAGGGGAGACGAAAAACTCGATATTCTTTAGGCGAAGTATCGATGGAGCTTGATTCCGTTGAATGGGTTCACGAAGGAATTTCCGTCCAGGTCTGTTAGCTTCATGTCACCTCCGGAGAAGATCTTTTGGACCACGAACGGGCCGATCCATGTTTGTTCCCATTTTCCAAGCGGGTTGGTTCAGGTGGAAGGCTTTTCTTTGAGCACTAGATCACCTTTCCTGATGTCTCGGGATTTAACTTTCTTGTCGAAAGCCGTAGCCATTCTGCTTTGGTAGGTTCGAATGTGTTCCATGGCCTTTAGTCGGCGTTCGTCTAGTAGGGCTAATTTGTCGTGCTGGTTCGGAGCCATTCCACTTTGTTGATTTCATTTTCCAACAACACTCAGAGTAATGGGATTTCCAACTCAACGGGCAGTACTGCTTCCATCCCATAGGTGAGGGCGAATGGAGTTTCTCCCGTGGCGGTCCTGACTGATCCTTTCGAGGGTGTTTTGTTTTGCTTCTATTGCGCCGCTAGTTTGTGGCCTGTAGGGAGAGGACTTATGGTGTGTGATTTTTAATTCGGCCAAAAGTCTGTCGCATTCTCCTTCGAAGTGAGATCCGTTGTTTGATATGACCTCATTCGGGATGCCGTATCGGCATATGATGTTTTCTTTGAAGAATTGTGCGACCTTCTTGGAAGTTAGCACTTTGTAGACTTGACTTCGACCCATTTTGTGAAGTAGTCGATGGCTACCAAGACGAACTCGTGGCCATTGCTTTCGGGCGGAGCGATCTTCCCGATGACGTCGATTCCCCAAGTGGCAAAAGGCCAGGGAGCGGTCATGCAGTAGAGATCATAAGGGGGAAGATGGTTAAGGTTGGAAGCACTGGCACTTGTCGCAGCTTCGGACAAAGTGGATGCAGTCTGCCTCCATGGAGATCCAGTAGTAGCCCATTCGAAGAATGATCTGCATCAGGGCTCTGGCATTCATGTGAGGACCGCAAGCCCCATTGTGGACTTCGTTTATGAGATCATTTGCTTTTTCCTTGCTGATGCAGCGGAGGAGTGGTCCTTGGTAGCTTTTCTTGTATAGCATGTCCCCAAGGATGACAACGTGAGAGGAAAGGTGTTTTAAGGCCATGATGCTCTTGGCTTTGATTACTTCTTTGTATTTTCCTTCCTCGTTCATGAAAGAGGTTTCTCCGTCTTTGAGGTATTGGTAGATCTGGTTGTACCATGGCTCATTGATTGGCTCGAGCTCTGTCTCAATTTCACAGCAGTATGCAGGAATTTCCTTCCTTCCTACTTTGAATGGCTTTACCGCCTTCCCTTCGGGGATCTCTACAAGTGAAGCCAAGGTGGCTAGGGCGTCTGCAAACTGATTCCGGTCTCTTGGCAAATAGTGGAAGGTGACCTCTTTGAATTGCGCGATAAGGTCTTCCATGCAGGTAAGGTATTTTTGCAAGCCCGGGTCTATCGTTTTCCATTTGTTGGAAACTTGATTGATGATCAGGGTTGAGTCCCCGTAGACCTCTAACTCTAGGACATTCCTTTCGAGGGCAGCCTCTAGTCCGGCAACACATGCTTCTTATTCGGCGGCATTGTTGGTTACCTCGAAGTTTAGCTTTATGGCGATTGGGGTGTGCTCGTCTTTTGGGTAGACCAAGAGCATTCCAATGCCATTTCCCCTTCTATTGGCTGCTCCGTCGAAGAAAAGCTGCCATCGATTCTTGCCTTCAAGTGTGAAGATTCCTTCATTCGGAAATTGTGGTTCGGGACCTTTGGCCTCATCGGTTGGGAAGTCGGGCAATTGTTCGGCCATTACCTGTCCCTTGATCGATTTCTGGTTTACGTATTTGATGTCAAACTCTACCAGGAAGAAAGACCATTTGGCTAGCCTTTTGACAGTGTTAGTTTGTCGAAGAGGTACTTGACCGGATCCATTTTGGAGACCAAGTGCACTGTGTGCAATTTCATGTAGTGTTGCAATTTCCCGACTACCCATATAGAGTTGCGCAGGTTTTCTCTAGGGCTGAGTAGTTGAGCTCACTGCCTTGGAACTTTCGACTGACGAAGTAGATGGCATTATCGAACCTTGACTCTTTCTTTTTTTGGCATAGCATGGCTCCAATTGCGGTGTCGATCACAGTCAGGTATAGAAAGAGTGTCTTCTCCTCATGGGGAGGACAGAGGATCGGAGGAATCACAAGGTACGCCTTTATCTTTTCGAAGGCGTCCTGGCATTCCGGGTTCCACTCGATGTCCGCATTTTTTTTCATTAGTCGAAAGAGTGGCTGGCACATGGAGGTCAACTGATTGACGAAGCGGCTGATGTACTGCAGGCGGCCCATGAAGCTTTTTACTTCTGTTTGAGTTTGCGGTGGTCTCATCACGATTATGGCCTTGATCTTTTGGGGATCAACTTCTATGCCTCATTCTGTGACCATGTATCCTAAGACTTTGCCTCGGATTACTCCGAATGTGCATTTGGCAGGGTTCAACCTTATTGAATGCATTCGAAGGTGATCGGAGAACTTTCTCAGGTCGATGAGGTGTTATTCGTCTGATCCCTTTGAGTGGATGATCATGTTGTCGACTTACACTTCGATCTCTTTGTGGATCATGTCATGGAAGAGTGAGGTCGCTGCCCGTTGGTAGGTAGCCCCAGCGTTCTTTAGTCAGAATAACATTACTGTGTAGCAGTAGGTTCCCTAGGGGGTTGTGAAGGCGGTTTTCTCTTGGTCTTCTTCGGCTATCTTGATTTGATTGTAGCCGGCAAAACCGTCCACGAAGGACTTAACCTCGAAATTGGCTGTAGTGTCGACCAACATGTCTATATTTGGCAGTGGAAAGTCGTCATTGGGACATGCTTTGTTGAGATCTCGGAAGTCCACACAACAGCGTACTTTTCCATTGGCCTTGGTGATCGTGACTATGTTAGAGAGCCAAGTCGGGTATTCGATCACCCTTATGAAGCCGACGCGGAGCATCTTTTCGATCTCTTCTTTGACTTGTAAGGACCATTCTGGCTTAATTTGGCGTAGCTTCTTCTTGATGGGCTTAGCCTCAGGATTCAGGGGAATCCGATGTTCCACTAGGGCTGGATCTAAGCCGGGCATGTCTTGGTAAGACCAAGCGAACACGTCCATGAATTCTTTGAGCAGTGCAGTCAATGCTTCTGATCAATGCCAGTGAAGAAACTTCCGATTTGCGTCTCTTTAAGCTCTTCAGCAGTCCCCAAATTCACTTTGGTTAAAACCTCCTCGGCAGCTTGGGCCCGGTTTTCCTCTTTTTTGACAACATGCTTAAATATTTATTTAATATATTGTTCATTTAACGTGTCTGCGTCTTTATCGAGTGAATCGTTATTAACTGTTTTTGATTTTTTAGTTAATTTATCATTCGTTAAAGATGCAATGAGAAGATACTCAGAAAGGTCAAAACTTTCATTTAAAGCTTAGGGGGATACATTGTTGGCTATGAACTCATAATTGTCCGGCGTAAGGCCACTCGGAGCTAGACTCTAGGAGACGAGGGGTTAGACTAGGCTTTGTCTATCCTTGCTGGTTGTAGGTTCGGAGTAGGTGGTGACGGTCCTGGTAGCCACTCTTTGATTGATACCATCCCAGGGGGTAGGCTTGCCTTTGATTCGACTTCAAACCAAATTGAGGTGGTATGAGGCTGCTCATTTGAAGGTGTCTATCCATTGGTGCTACTACCGGGTCTCGAGGGTTCTTGATGAAGGAGTTCACAGAGAGCTTCCTCTAGGAGGGCGAGGCAATCACTTCTTTGTAGTTTTTTCTTGCTGACGTTCATTATCTTCAGAGACTCTGCTCCCACGGCTAAGGTCTTCACTTGGATGACATTCATGATATCTGAATCGAGGGGGCATTCTATTTTTCCTTCTTTGACTAGGTTCCGAAGGATGTTGCTCCATCTCTCTTCCAAGTCGACCACCGGGATGTTGAATTGGACTATGCTGCCATAGCCGTCTTCATGGGACTTGGGTGTGTCGATATGGGGGTTGACAAATTCCAAGGGATAGGTGGCAAGCCAGCTTGCTTCGGGAGGATTTCCAATGAAGTGTGGGTCCATTCCTTGGTCGAATTCCAATTGAGCGTCTGCCCCTTGGTTCTCTTTTAAGCATTCCTTGCAATAGCATTGGTCCGACTCGTCATCTTGACTCAGGAATTCTTCGATTGCTAGCTCGTCACGACTTAGCACGTGAATGTAGGAATCACTTTCGAATTGGATTGTGACCGGGGCTTCGTCTGCCAAGGGTACTCGGTCATGTTGGGACCTTCTTCTGGATTGTAGCTTGATGGCCAAGCACTCTCCATTGTGCTGCCCCCGTGTATCACCTTGAGGTTCCCTCTGACGTTGATGAACTTTACACACTGGTGTAGGGTTGAGGCCACTGCTTTCATTTGGTGCAGCTAAGGTCATCCCAGCAATGCAAAGAATTTGGACTCGATCTCCACAACTTGGAATTCCACTGACTCTTCTTGTTCATCGAGCTGGATGTCCAGAGTGATCGCCTTCAATACAGTGCGGGGGGTGGAGTCATAGGCTCGGATTACTTGGGCAGAAGGTCTCATTCGAGAGCGGTCGACACTTAATTGTCTCATTGTACGTGCGACGAGGACATTGACCGACGAACCATTGTCGACTAGAACGTCTGGTAGGCAGATCCTTTCTATTTTTACGAGGATATGGAGGGCCTCATTGTATCTGTTTTTGCATTTCGCCAAGTCTGCATCTGTGAAGGTTAGATCGCTTCCGGAGCCACCGTTTGTTTCAGTTTGCCTTGCCTTCGGGGAGTACTCGATCCAACCGTTGGTGTGTCTCGATCGTGGCATGGATCGCAGGGAGACGGTCATTCTTGTATCCTCCGTTCTGGATTCTCTATTACGGGAGCGCTTGATTCTGGTTTCGCATTCCCAATCGCCGCGGGATAGCACGTTGACAGACCAGGAGAATGTAGGGGGCCTACATGAGGTCTCGCTGAATGCTATCGTATTTACTCTGTCATTCAGGGGAAACGGATTCCGACTGTGTTGGGGCCATGGGGGCATTCCAACTTTCCTTCTTCAATTATCCCCTGGACCACTTGCTTCAGCATGAAACAATTGTCGGTGGTATGGCCGGGGTAATTGTGGAAGGCACAGCGTTTGCTCATGTCCATGTTAGGATTGAGAGTCTTTGGCTGGAAATTTTCGAGAGGTTTCAGGATGTTCCGTTTTACCAATGCTTCGAACACTTGGCTCAGGGGCATCTCAAGGTTATCAAAATGCTGGAACTGCTATTGGCGAGGAGGATTGTTGTTCCTCGGGGGCGCTTGATCCCGGCTTACTTGAACTCCATTTTGGATATAGTGGACTGCTCCGGCGACTTCCTTTCCTTTACTTGGGATAGGTGTCGGATTTGACGGGGTTACCCGGTAGCGGTAGGAAGAAGCAGGAGTGGCTGCTGTCTTTTGTAGGCTCAACGTCTTTTCGAACTTGGTCCCGGCATTGACCATGGTAGGAAGGTCGGGATAGAAGTGATGGCTAATCAGAGCCCTCAGAGATGGTTTCAGGCAGGAATGGAAGATGTCCATTTGCTCTTCTTTGGAAAGAGGATCCATTATCTCGCTTAGTTTCCAATTCCATCTTTTGTAAAATTCTCCCAAGAGCTCGTCATCCTTTTATTCGGTAGCTTGCAGATCATGGAGGTTAGTTTCCCACTCGAGGTTGGCACGGTACTTCTCCAGAAAGATCTCGCTGATTTGATCTCAAGTGGAGAGATTTTCCGCTTTAACGTTGAGGAACCACCTTAGTGCTGTGGATTTGAGGGAGTGTTGGAAGTGATCTGTCATTTGCTGAGGGGTAGTCCCTTTGGCTTCATACCTAGGACGTAGGTATCTATTTTTGAGTTTTTGGGCATTCTATGCCATCGAACTTCTCCATTTCCGACATTCTGAACTTCGGAGGGAGAGGAACCACCTTGCTCGGATATGTGGGTATGAGCGAGTCTCTCCAAGAGTTGGCCAATTTCCCTTTCATATCTTTCATTTGTTTGACCAACCAAGCCATATGAGGGTCAGTAGGCGAAGGCAGGCTGCCGTTTTCTGGGATGGAAACCGAAGACGGAGGTGGATTGGCTGACGGGATTGCCATTCGGGAATCTTAGGGAGGCATTTGAGTGTATACCGTCCCGTATCCTTGATTGTTGAAATTGGAGCCAAGGGCGTGATTGCGCGGACCTTGTTGGGTTGTGTTTGGGAGCTGAGGGAATGTCTCATTAGCCCTAAGTGGCAATCTGGAGGATGGCATATTTGAAACGTCTGGATATCCGCTTGGTATGTCTGTCCCTGGCAAGCATTGGGACTTCAAGTTGTGGCTGCGGGGCTCATATAAAGGCAACGGATTGAATCCCAGGGGATATCGAGAGATATTGGGATCAGGCCCACATATATGCTGGCAATATTGAGTTTGCGGAGCGGGGCCAGGAATCTGATTGGGCTGAGGTTGGAAGATCGGAGCTGCTTGACTGAGGCTCGAGTGGAGCTTTGAGCGGGAGCTACTCTGCATTGCCTGGTTTTCGTAGCTTTGTGGAGGAGGGACCGCTGATAGCTTTGGGCAGCTGTGGGAGCAGGCATGTCTTTGTCTTCTATGAGGATGAAGGTACCATCGGGTTGGGGAACCGGAATAGCTCCGCGAAGGCGCATGGTGTCTACGATCCAGGCTTGTTGCTCTTCTTCGCGCTTCTTAAGGGCTTCAAAGGCTTGCAACACCTCCTCCATTGTTTGGAGATTTCTCAGAGGCAGAGTTCCATTTCCCTCACTGTTATCTGTCAATCTTGCCATAGGATAGTAACAGATTGTTCGGACAGCTGAACCGGAAGGGCTGTCAGACCTTGTGATTTCAACACTGAAAAGACGGCTCCCGAGTACTCTCAACCACTCTCGATTCGCTGGGAGGGTGAAAGGTAGGGTTTAGACTCAGGAAGGCTTTTTGGATGAAAGGGGGAAAGCTCATGCGACGGCTCCCGGGTACTCTCAACCACTCTAGATTTCAGGGAATATTTTGGACTTTGTGGAGATTTTGCAATGATTTTGGCATGTTGACATAAGTGTCCGTATGGACACTTCTTGCTTTGCAAAGTGGTCCGTACGGACCATTGTGCAAGCTGGCCATTTTTTGTTATTCCTGCAAAGTCCTTGAGTTCCCCTTTATCCTTGAAAGGTCCTCCCTTGGTTTGGCTGGTCAGTCTGGACCTTTTGGACATTACGGGTCTTTGGGATCACGAATGCGTGAGTCCTCGGTGTTTCCCGTGTGCTCGGATGGAGAGCGGTCCGGATTGGGGTACTTACAGGATTGCACGCGAGAAGCGCTTGGCCATTGACAAAAGGATCCCATACATAACCTCCGATCTCCGCCCCTACAGCCTCGATATGGCCCAATATTTTGTGAAAAAGACCGACAATTCGAACAGGGACACAGAGAGAAATGAAGAGATAATTAATGCAAGACAGGATTAGTCTGCAACAAAGGATAAATGGGAAAATCTACAGAAAAGCTTCAGGAAGTTCAGGGGCTTCCATTAGAAGAGCATTTCTTGACATACCGATTCTGCCAGGTCCTACTACCACCACCGTTCACAATGAATATCAGTTTAAAGAGGTTCCCAATTTAGTCGAGGAATTTGGAAAACTTTTTGGTTTTGAACCTGCCAAAAACAAACAGGACGAATCAGTGTTTGAGCTGGTAGTGCCCAAGGTTGATAAATAAGACTTTGAGGAAGACATCTGAGATGAAGCTTTGCTTCATCAACTCTTCAGTGAGGGAACAGAAATGCCAGACTTGATTGATTTTGTTTCTGATAACTCGATGATAGCCGTAGTTGGAGAAAGCAGCACAAAGCCTTTTGACCCTCGCACCCTTGTGAACCAATCAAAAATGCCACTGAAAAATAGGGTTACCTTTTCTGGACCCACAACCAGCAAAAGGGAAATGGTGGAGCAGCTTGGACTGACCCCTCATTTCTGAGAGTCTAGCCTCGAAAAGTGTACAGAGTCTATTGTATTTGATTTCGAGTCTCTCGAGTCATCTGACGGCCTTATGCTTGAGGATTACGAGTTTGTAGCAGACACTGTATTTTCGGATGCTTTGAATGTAAAATTCTACATTTCTGAGTATCCCCTCATTGCCACTTTAACAAATGATAAATTAACTAATAAACCAAGAACAGTTAATAATGATTCACTTGATAAAGATGCAGACACACTAAATGAACAATACATTAAAGAAATCTTTGAACATGTTGAACGAGAGGAAAATCGGGCCCAAGCTTCCGAGGAAGTTTTAACCAAAGTGAATTTGGGGACTGCTGAAGAGCCTAGAGAGACGCAAGTTAGAGATTTCTTCGTCGACACCGAGTGAGAAGCATTGGTCGCACTGCTCAAAGAGTTTGTACATGTGTTTGCCTGGTCCTATCAAGATATGCCCGGCTTGGATCCCGCCATAGTGGAACATCGAATTCCCTTGCTAAGCCCGTCAAGCAAATGTTACGTAGAATCAAGACTGGGTGGTCTTTACAACTCAAGGAAGAAATCGAGAAAATGCTTCGCATCGACTTCATAAGAGTGATCGAGTACCCAACTTGGCTCTCCAATATAGTCACAGTTACCAAGGCTAATGGAAAGGTACATTGTTGTGTAGATTTCCGAGATATCAATAAAGCAAGCCCAAAGGACGACTTCCCACTGCCAAACATAGATATGTTGGTCGAAACCATGACCAATTTTGAAGTAAAATTTTTTGTGGACGGTTTTGCCGGCTATAATAAGATCAAGATGGCTGAAGAAGATCAAGAGAAAACTGCCTTTACCACCCCATGGGGAACTTACTGTTATACAGTAATGCCATTCGGGTTGAAGAATGCTGGGGCTACCTATCAACGGGCGGCGACATCACTCTTCCACGATATGATCCATAAGGAAATTGAAGTGTACGTCGATGACATGATCATTCACTCGAAAGGATCAGATGGATAACAACTTGTCGACTTGAGAAAATTTTTCGATCGCCTTCAAAAGCATTCAAAGAGGTTGAACCCTGGTAAATGCACATTTGGAGTAATCCAGGGCAAAGTCTTGGGATATATAGTCACTGAACGAGGCATCAAGACCGATCCCTAGAAGATCAAAGCCATAGTTAAGATGAGACCACCACAAACCCAAACAGAGGTAAGAAGCTTCATGGGTCGCTTGCAATACATCAATCGCTTAATGAATCAGTTGACTTCCATGTGCGAGCCAATTTTCCGACTAATGAAAAGAATGCGGATATTGAGTGGAATCCCGAATGCCAAGAAGCTTTTGAAAGGATAAAGGCGTACCTTGTGAATCCTCTAATCCTCTGTCCTCCTCACGAAGAGAAGTCACTCTTGTTGTATCTGACCGTAACCGACACCGTAGTTGGGGCCATGCTGGGCCAAGAGAAGAAGGAGTCAAGAATCGAGAATGCCATTTACTTTGTAAGCCGGAAATTCCAAGGCAGCGAGTTCAACTATTCAGCCTTAGAGAAAACCTGCGCGGCTCTAGTATGGGTGGTCATGAAACTGAGACACTACATGCAATCACACTCGGTGCATCTGGTCTCCAAGATGGATCAAGTCAAATATCTCTTCGACAAACCTTCATTGTCAATGAGGCTCGGCAAATGGTCTTTCTTATTGGCAGAATTCGACATCAAGTATGTAACCAGGAAATCAATTAAAGGACGAGTGATGGCTGAACAACTGGCCGACGTCCCGAGCAACGAAACCAGAGGTCCCAAACCACAATTTCCTGATGAAGGAATCTTCGCGCTTGAAGGCGAGAATTGATGGAAGCTTTTCTTCGACGGGGCAGCTAACAAGAGAGGCAATGGTATTGGTATGCTTTTGGTAGACCCTAAGGACGAACACTCCCCAATCGCCATAAAATTGAATTTTGAGGTTAACAATAATGCGGCTGAATACGAAGTATGCGCCGCCAGTTTAGAGGCTGCCCTCAAAAGGAACATCCAAGAATTAGAGCTCTACGGGGTCTCGTCCTTGATCAATAACCAAGTCTCCAACAAGTAGTAAACAATGGACCCGGGTTTGTAAAGATATCATGCATGTATGGAAGACCTCATTGCGCAATTCAAGAAATTTACTTTTAATTACCAACCGAGAGACCGAAATCGATTTGCAGACACTCTCGCCACTCTAGCTTCACTCGTGGAGATCCCCGAAGGAAAATCAGTAAAACCATTCAAAGTAGGAAGGAAAGAGATTCCGACCTATTGCTGTGAAATCGAGGTGGAACTCGAGCCAATCAATGAATCGTGGTACAACCAGATTTACCAGTACCTCAAATGCGGAGAAACCTCTTTCACGGATAAGGAAGGAAAATACAAAGATGGAGTCAAAGCCAAAAGCATTGTGGCCTTGAAGCACCTGTCCTCTTATTTTGTCATCCTGGGAGATATATGCTGTACAAGAAACGCTACCAAGGGCCGCTCCTCCGATGCATTAGCAATGAGAAGGTAGTTGAACTCATGAATGAAGTCCACAATGGGGCTTGCGGTCCTCACATGAATGCTCGAGCTCTGATGCCGATTATTCATCAAATCGGCTACTACTGGATCTCCATGGAAGCATATTGTATCCGATTCATCAGAAGCTGCCACAAATGCCAGCAATTCTCCAATCTTAACCACAATCCACCTCATGACCTTTATTGCATGACCACCCCTGGCCTTTTGCCACTTGGGGAATCGATGTCATTGGGAAAATCACACCGCTCGATAGCAACGACCACGAGTTCATTTTGGTAGACGTCGACTTTTTTAAAAAGTAGGTCGAAGCTAAGTCCTACATGGTGTTGACTTCCAAGAAAGTCACCCAATTCGTCAAAGAAAACATCATATGTAGATACGACATCTCAAATGAAGTCATATCTCATTTTGAGATTGGCCAGAGAAGCTACACTTGGCACTTCGGGGCTACCGAACGTTAGTTAAGAGTGCCACGGGAGAAACCCCATTCACTTTGACCTATGGAATGGAAGCAGTGTTGCCCATAGAGTTGGAGGTCCCATCACTATGAGTACTGTTAGAAAATGAAGTCAACGAGGTAGAATGGCTCCGAAGTCGGCTCAACGAATTGGCCCTACTGGACGAACGCCGATTGAAGGCCATGGAACACATTCGAGCCTATCAGAGTCGGATGGCTAGAGCTTTCGATAAGAAGGTAAAGTCCCGAGATATCAGAGAAGGCGATCTGGTGCTTAAGGAAAAGCCTCCCACCCGAATCAACCAACTCGGAAAATGGGAACCTACATAGATTGTCCCGTTCGTGGTTCAGAAAATTTTCTCAGGAGGTGCAATGAAATTAACAGATCTGGATGGAAACCCTTTTGTGAATCCAGTGAACGGAAGCAAACTCCGCGGATATTTCCCCTAAAGGATATCGAGTCTTCTCTTTCCCCCTCTACACTCTAAAAAAATGCATACATAAGTGTGAAAGAATATGCCCGACTAGATTGAAAACCCTAAAAGGGCAGTCTAGGT
Source organism: Adenophora triphylla var. japonica (assembly GCA_022495995.1). Lineage (NCBI taxonomy): Eukaryota > Viridiplantae > Streptophyta > Magnoliopsida > Asterales > Campanulaceae > Adenophora > Adenophora triphylla. The sequence continues at coordinate 245,161 of JAFEMH010002513.1, read as the reverse complement.
AAAATCAGGGTCACACCATTCTCCCCCCTTCTATCTTCCCTCTTCTTACAAAAAAAAATAGAGTCGAACTACGGAGACCTGAGCCCCTCAGTCTACTTGTAAGAGGGGAATGTAGGCAACCATCATTGGTTCGGTCTAAAAATTATATAAATTTCCAAATTTGGTGTCAACAAAGTTCGGAACAAGACGCAAGTAAGGATTTCGTGTCACAATGAAAACTCTAAAGTGAATCACAAATCATTACAGTTAAAACACTTCTTGACGAGTTCAAGCACGGTCTAATCTCGACTCACAACATGCTAAAATATCATAAAACATCTAATAATTAATGTGCCTGCAATGACAATGGATGGATACTCAGAATTCTAGAAGGTCACTCCATGCCACTCACGCTTGTCCCTTCGCCATTCTTTCCTTTTTTCCCTCCTCCCCGGCGAGTCTTCTTACGTTCCACTTGAACTATCCCTGTCTCCCTCCTTCCAAGATCGGGAATCCTCCCTGTAGTGTCGAGAAATCCAGTCGCTCTCAGAACTTCATTTGCTCATGCCCAAGCTCGGATTTCCTCCCTATGAGTCTGTAAAGTAGGACCTCTCTCTGCCAATCTGCAGCACCACCCGGTGAAGACTCCCGCATCTCAATGCCTCCGCCAGCCACTTCCTCATCATATGAAAACTTGACGCCTTCCTCAACTGAATACTCCATAAAATCTGCAGGGGTAAAACCGGAAAAGGGGTCGAAGATGGGAAAGGAAGACGAGCCCTCGGCCTGCGCATTGAACTGAGGAAAGAAATGCGAAAACGGTCATGCACCTCTACCCTCCTTGAAGAAGCTCCCATCATAGTTGCACCTACCCTTAGTCTGTACGTCAGGCTGAGAGGTAGGGTATGGATCCGTGTCCGCACCAGGAAAAGGAGTGTCCACCAATCTCCTCAAATGTATTGGCTATTGAACTGCCGCACCTCTTGACGACCTACAAGATATCCCCCGCATAATCTTTTTCGCGAATGCCTTCATCCCCAGATATTGGTGGGTGATCAAGTCCAAAGTCTGCCCCGAAATCTGTACGACAAAGAAACAATAGTTACAATAAAGGAGAGGAGAAGCAGAAAACAAGATTAAGATGCTAAAAGACAGAATAAAACTCACAGAAGCATCTGGATCAACTCGATAAGTGGGAGGGACCTGCTCTGGGATGGGCACAAAAACCCGCCTCCTATAAGAATCCCCACAGACATAAGAGAAATCTGCTCTCAGCACAGGGATATCCGAGGCGCGATGAGTCACCCCTCATCTCTCTAGCAAGCACCTGTGGCGCCCTCAGTTTCCTCCTCAAAAAATCCCCATACTCCTCACCATCCAAGACGTAATCCAAGGCATCCACCCCGGCCCGATATCTCTCAATATCAAAGTAGGTCATCTCAGAAGGGCTCAACATGTAAACCGGAGGGAGCAACACCGTCACCATGCTGCCAGAAAACTCTCTCCCCCAAGTATATCACATCACATGTAAAGCCCCGCAAGATCTTCCTCTGCCTCGTCACCCGGGGTGCATCACCAAGATCATCCGCGTTATAGCGAGACCAAGGATACAGTTGGAAACCCTTTGGGCTATCTGCCTCCAGGCGCCTCTTCACGTCATCGTAGTTGAGCATGATCTTCCCTTACTATCCCTCCTCTTCTTCCAAGGCCGTGTCCAACAAAGCATGGCGGGGTACCCAGCAGGATCTCGTCATGGCGGTCCCACTCGTGGCACTAAAAGACCTCATATCACCACACCTGTCAGAGAGAACAAATAGCATTTAGAAAAGAAAAGAGATGATAATGACATAAAGCTATAAAACAATAAAAATCATACCTCTAGAGAAAACACAAGGCATCCCAAGGAGCTGGCCGCGCCCCTGGTAAACTTATCCATGGCAAAGTAAAGCTCAGCGAAGCCTGCCTCTCCCCAGGCAATGCCACACACCCTCTCTAAATCCACAAGGAACTCGAGAAGAGGAAATAGAGTCGTGGTAGCATGGTTCGAGAACTGGGTCAGAGAAAGGGCAAACCACAAGAAAGAGCGAGCCAACTTATCCGCAAACACTCCTCTAGAATCCCAATGATACCTGCCAATGTTGGCTGTGGTTTTTGCCTCAAAATCAAAATACAACATTGAAATTCCCCAGATCCACGTGTGCGGGCCCCGGAAACTCGTATTCATCGGGAGGTATCGCTGCGTATGTTTGGAGGAGTCGCCACGCCATTTTGATATAGCCCAAAACATTTTAAAAAAGGCTTTGTTTAAAAAAAGTTGTTGTGTGATGAGATTTTGAGTTCGGAGGTCAGGTTACGCCTCAGGAAGAGAATAGTAGAGCTCACCCGAGTCGTCTAGTATACACGAGTCTTTCAATACCCCTCTTTCTTTAAAAGTTGTGTGTGTGTGTGTGCTTTTAAAAATGCATGTTGAATATGATGTCTACATTGTACGCTATGTATTGAAATGAATTGAAATAGTGTTAGAAGGAGGCCTTACCAATGTTGGTTCGTGTCTATCTTCTGCTTGGGAATAGTATTTGAGTGTGAATAGTGCTCCGGGATGGACCGGGATTGCTTCGGGATGTACCGGAGTCTATGGACAGAGCGTCGGTGTGCCTCAGGAGTGCTAGGTGCTTCCTCGGGTAGAGGTTTGGCGTGCCTCGGGATTGCTGTGTGTACTCGGGTAGAGGTTCGGTGTGCCTCGGGATTGTTGATTATACTCGAGCAGAGGTTCGGCGTGTGTCGGGTTTGTTGGTTGTACTCAGGCAGAGGTTCGGCGTGCGTCGGAATGCCTCGGGATTGTTTGTTGTGCTCGGGCAGAGGTTCGGCGTGCATTGGGATGGACCGGAATGGGTTAGGATGGACCTGGAGGACTTCGGGATGCCTCGGGGTGGCTCGGGAGCATCTCAGGAGCGCTCAACAGGGCTTCGGAACGCCTCAGAAGGGTTCGGAAGGCCCCGGAAGGAACCGAAAGGGACCGGGAGTGCCACGAAAGGACTTAGAGGGGAGCCTGAAGGCTAGGGGGAGAGAGGAGATAATGGAGGTGTGAAGAATATGAGAGGGGGAGCCCTCTATTTATAGGCCTTGGAAAACTGCAAAATGGTCCGCGCGGCTTCTTCTTGGAAAACCAAAAAGTCCTTTTGTATTATTTTATCCCGGAAGGGTCCTACCTTAGTTTGGTTGGTGGTTTTGAGGTTTTTGAAGGTTACGGGTCTTCGAGATCACGTTTGTGTGAGTCCGCGGTATTTCCCGTGTGTCGGATGGGGAGCATTCTAGGTTGGGGTACTTACAAAAGCCTCTCGGCGAAGTCACTTTTGAAGAAAGTGGGGTCATCGAAAAGATAAAAGTCCCGATCAGGATCGCTTGTTGGGAGAGAGAAAGTGATCGTGTTGGTCAGTTCGTGAGGATGAGGTGGTGTCCTGATGTGATGTGGACGTGTCGGTGTCCATGATGTGTGATGTGGACATGTCGGTGTCCTGAAGTGAGATGGTGAGCGGATGTGTCGGTATCCTAAGGTGAGGTGGACGTGTCGGTGTCCTGAGATGAAATGGTGAGCAAACGTGTCGGAGTCCTGAGGTGAGGTGGATGTGTCGGTGTCCTGAAGTGAGTTGGACGTGTCAGTGTCCTGAGGGTGACCATTTAGGTCGGATGGCTGGACCCTTTGACAGGATTCCTACGTATCCCGCATGGGAATCAAGCCTGATCGTAGTTCAGAAGATTTATGAAAAGGTGTGTAATCTTACGAAAAGATATGTTTGTGGTGTAGGAGGATGTAGTGGTGTCCTAAGAGTGAAGTTGTGTCGTGTATGAGGACGGGTGATGTCCTCTGACGGGGATGAAAGTGTTTGTGCCTTGAGGACGTGTGATGTCCTCTGACTAAGGTTGTGTCGTTATGAGGACGTGTGATGTCCTCTGACGGGGTGATGAAAGTGATTGTGCCTTGAGGACGTGTGATGTCCTCTGATTGAGGTTGTGTCGTTATGAGGACGTGTGATGTCCTCTAACGGGGATGAAAGTGTTTGTGCCTTGAGGACGTATGATGTCCTCTGACTGAGGGGGTGTCGTGTATGAGGACGTGTGATGTCCTCTGACTGAGGTTTGGTTCAGGAGTATGAACCTGGTGTTTGAGACTTATGTGAGGCGTGCTTGCCTTGTGTTTTGATTTAGGGGAGGCGTGTTTTCCTTGTGTATTGTCCGCTGGGGAAAAAGTTCGGGTTTACGTTGGCTGCTTGGGGAATGACTTGTTTTGTTTTTGAAGGCATTTGTGCCTTGGGATGTGTGTTCGAAGGCGTTTGCGCCTTGGAATTTGGGCTTACGATGACGGCCGGGGTTTATCTACTGGGGATATGTACTTTCGTACGGTCTTACATTGATGGCCGTTTTGACTTTTGTTCGCTGGGGAAGAGGGTTCGGGCTTACTTTGATGGCCGGTGTTATTTTTGTGTCTTTATGTTTTGGAGGCGTTTTATGCCATGAGATCCATATTTGAAGGCATTTGCGCATTGGGGTTTGTGTTTGAAGGCGTTTACGCCTTGGGGTCCTGACTTACGATGACGGTCGAGGTTTGTTTTGCCATTTAGTGGGCGAGATCCGGACTTACGATGACGGCCGGGGTTTGTTTTGCCATTTAGTGGGCGAGATCCGGCCTTATGATGACGGCCCGGGTTTGTTTTGCCGTTTAGTGGGTGAGATCCGGACTTACGATGACGGCCAGGGTTTGTTTTGCCATTTAGTGGGCAAGACCCGGACTTACGATGACGGCCGGGGTTATCTTTGTTGGTTTAGGGACCAAACTGCATGAATCTTGCTGGAAATGGCATTTGGACAGCCAAGGGCAAAGATTATAAGGGCAAAAGGGGGATTTCGCCTGGGATGCAAAGTGGTCCACGCGGATTCACTTACCTTGCAAAGTGGTCCGCGCGGCTTCATCTTGAAATCTGATTTCCCTAGTCAAAATCAGATTTCCAACGTCGCCATTTCATCTTCTTCCCCAATTGCTGTCGAGGAGAAAGAGAGAGAGAGAGAGAGAAAGAAAACTTGATTTTAATCAAATTTTCTTGAGAGAATTCTTCCGAGTTGATTAGATTGCTATCATGGCGGAAAGAATCGGGCGAGGTCGTCATCAAAGGGGTCGAGAGGCCATAGAGAGGAAGACCGTAAAGGAGGTAAGAAATCAAATTTTGTTTTGATTCTTGCTTCAAATGATGTATGCTAGAACTAGGTTTTAGTTTTTTGCATATTTGGGGCTTTTGTTGTTGCCATGCTCATTTCGTGAAATTGATGATGAATTGTTGAGATTGAGCGCATATAGATTGTGGGTATGTGATTTGTGTTCAAAAAAGCGGAGTTTAGCTCTTATTTTGAAAATAAAGTGCCTCTCCTTGAAATGCATGCTTTGGTGACTTGTACCTTGATGCTATTTTTGTATGTACATGGCTTTTGTGGGGAAAGAATTGCCGTGTAGGGATGGACTTTGTGTGGGAAATTTATGTGCAATGTGTGCCATGTTTTGTGACGGACTTTTGTTTGAAAATGTGTCGTGTAGGGACGGATCCCCTTTTGTGAAAAATGTGTGCCGTATTTTCATGACAGACTTTTGAAAATGGGTCTTGTAGGGACGGACCCATTTAGTGTGCCGTGTTTTCTTGACGGACTTTTGGAAATGTGTCTTGTGTGCCGTGTTTTCGTGACTGTAAGTACCCCAATCTGGATCACCCTCTTCCGAGCACTCGGGAAACACCGCAGACTCACTCAAACGCAATCTCGAACACCCGGAACCCTCAAAAAATCCTAAAAAACCTTCAAAAACCCTCAAAGGCCCAAAAAACCACCAAACAAACCAAGGGGGGCCTTTCTGGGACAAACAAACACAAAAGCACTTTTTGGGAATTATGCAAAATTGGGAAAAGTATAGAAGGTCTGTACGGACCTCTTTGCATGCTAAAAGGTCCGTACGGACCTTCTTGCTACCAGACATCATAATTACTGAATCCTCTTAAAGTCCACATTATTCCCTCAAATCCGGGAAAACTAAAACTTTGGTTTTGCACATAGGTCCGTACGGACCTTCTTGCAAAATTTCCCACACTATAAATAGAGGGCCCCCCTCCCATTTCATACACACCATCCTCTTCTCTTCTCTCCCTAAGCCTTCTGGCTCCCCCTCTAAGTCCTTCCGAGGCACTCCCGGTCCCTTTCGATTCCTTCCGAGCTCCCTTGTGGTGCTCCGAAGCCCTTTCGAGCGCTCCTGAGACGCTCCCGCGTTGCCTCGAGGCACTCTCGAGGTACTCTGAGGCCCCTCCTGGTACTCTGAGGCCTTTCCTGGTCTTTTTCGAGGTGTCCCGGCTCTTTCCGAGTCAAACCGGCAATTTCGACCCACGCCGAACCTCTGCCCGAATCCAACCAACGATTCCGATGCACGCCGAACCTCTGCCCGAATCCAGCCAACGATTTCGACGCACGCCGAAACTCTGCCCAAGTGCACACTTGACAATCCCGAGGCACGCCGAAGCTCTGTCTGCAGACAACCGGCACATCCCGAAGCAATCCCGGTCCGTCCCGGAACACTATTCCATCCTCAAACACTATTCCCCAGCGGAAGACAGACACTAACTAATATTGGTAAGGCTTCCTTCCTACACTATTTCAATACATTTTAATACGCAATGTACAATGTAGACATCCGATACAGCATGCATTTTTAAAAGCGCACACACATACACACACACAACATTTAAAGAAAGAAGGGGTGTCGAAAGACTCGTTTTTACGAGACTACTCGGGTGAGCTCTAATATTCTAATATTCTCTTCCCGAGGAGTAACCTGACCTTCGAACCCAAAAATCTCATCACACAAAAACAGTTTATTTTTAAACTGATGTCTTTTTTCAATGTTTTGGGCTTAATCAAAACGGCGTGGCGACTCTACAAGCAAAACACAGCGAGACACTTTCAATGCGACGCAACGCAAAGGGAAAACGCGAATGCGAAAATGCCAGATGCCGGGGCGCGATTGCGCTGCCTCTCGGATCCGGGCAATTTCAATTTGCGACTCTGCTGGGGATATTTTGTTTTAAAAACTTTTAAACAAAAACAAAAGATTTTGAAAACGATGATGAGGGTCAAATTCATTTTACCCCTTTCTTTAACTGTTGTATGTGTGTGTGCATGTGCTTTACTTTTTATTTTACAAAAAAAATAAAAATACAAAAAAAAATGCATCAATATACATCTGTGTACATACATTTAAAATTCTTCATAAAAAACTTCTGTTTTACTCAGAAAAACAATTTTAGAGATCGCACACTACTCGCACTGCTGCCTCCGTACACTGCACGCTACTCGCACTGCTGCCTCGGTACACCGCACGCTACGCGCACTGCTGCCTCGGATACACTGCACACTACAACCCTCAACTCGGGGTGGTCTTAGTTGTAGTCCGTTTGGTCTTCCTAGGCCTCTTGGACGCGCACGGGATCATTCCAAACATCCCATCCTAGCCAGTGTCAACCATAAACGCTTGACTCACACTCTGTCCAGACTCGGTTGGTTTTTTACCCAGTCCGTGTCATACAGCCTGGATACATATCCCATGCCGGCCATTTTCTGAGTCGAAGCTCGAAACACAAGATCCCTTGCGCAAGCAAAGCGATGAAAGGTCATGCTAAAATCTTAACCTGATCTTGATTTTCCGAAGCTACACCCAGACGATGTTCCGTCCCGAATATACATCCATGCCCACATGACACCATGTCATCAAACCTTTAATACATCAGCCATGACGATATGACCCAGCCAACGCCTAACGTCACAGATCCCTTGCGCAAGCAGGGTAAAGATAGGTCATGCCGAACTCTCGACCCGATCTTGACTCAGGTACCGGCTCGGCTCACTATTCACATGGCTAACGCATTAAAACGAACATGACAGGCTCGGTCCTTAGGTTCGATTTTTCTTTTAGGCCGGTGGAAACCGCTTACCCTATAGTACCCTCGCCCGGGGCTGTCCACCCCGGGATGTCGAAATACAGGTGCAAAATGAGAGGCTTATAGCCGCACAGATGATCTCCACTAACCCAGGATCTAGCATAGTTGCGAAAAAGAAGAGCAATCTTTTCCAACCTACCTAGGATTCTGAGAAAACACTGTTTTAAGTAAATTAAAACAACAAAAAAAATATAAAAAATAAATAAAAGCGGAAACCGCATGTCACGTGAGCTTTCCCCCTTTTTATCCAGGTCACAAGGTCCGACAGCCCTTCCGATTCAGTGGTCCACACAGTCCGCTACTCCCCCATGGCGGGATCAACATACAACAGTGAAGGGAACGGAACCCCGCCACTAATAAACCTTCAGACAATGGAGGAGGTGCTGCGAGCCTTCGAAACTCTCAAGAAGCGCCAAGAGGAGCACCAAGCCTGGATCGTAGACACCCTGCGCCTTCGTGGAACCGTTACTGTTCCCCAAACTGCTGGGACCTTCGTTCTCATAGAAGATGAAGAAATACCAGCTCCCCCGAGTCCTCAAAGCTATCAGCAGGTCCCGCCTCCGCCAAACTACGAGATCCCAGCAACGCAAAGCAGCTCTCGCTCAAAGCTCCACGTGCATCGCCCAAGCAGCCCGACGGCCCGCCAAGACACAGTCAATTTCCCGGCCCTGCGCCCCAAGCTCAGTATCAAAAGCACACGTACGTGCCTGCTCCACCAGATCCCAATGCATCTCGGTATCCCCCAGGATTCAATCCTCTGCCTCTATACAAGCCTCGAAACCATAACCAAAAATCCCAAGGTTTATTCGGGACAGGCATCCCAAGCGGATATCCCGACATTTCAAACCTACCACCCGCTGGTCTGCCGCTTGGGGCTAATGAAACATTTCCCCAATTCCCAAGCACGACCCTTAGCGGCCCGGGCAATCACTCCCTCAATCTCAAGAACCCAGGGAACAGGATGGTATACACTCAACTACCTCCCCAAGTCTCCCGAATGGCGATCCCATCGACCAATCCACCTTCATCTTCGATTTCCATCCCCGAAAATGGCAACCCGCCTCAACCTGCCGATCCCCACATGGATTGGTTGATCGAGCAAATGAAGGACATGCAAGGCAAGCTATCCAGTTCTCGGAAGGACTCCCTCATGCCCACTGATCCCAACAAGGTGGTCCCGCTTCCTCCGAAATTCAGGATGCCGGAAATGGAAAAGTTCGATGGGACCGAATGCCCAAAAACCCACATCGAAACCTACATCTTGGGTATGAGAGCTAAAGGGGAAACCCCACAGCAAATGGCGGATCACTTCCAGCATTCTCTCAAATCTACAGCACTAAGGTGGTTCCTCAACGTAAAGGCAGAAAACCGCTCCACGTGGGACCAAATCAGCGAAATCTTCCTGGAGAAGTACCGCGCCAACCTTGAGTGGGAGACAAACCGCCACGATCTGTAAGCCACCGAACAAAAGGACGACGAGCCTGTGGGTGAGTTCTACAAAATATGGAACTGGAAGCTAAGCGAGATAATGGATCCGATTTCCAAGGAAGAGCAAATGGACATCTTCCATTCCTGCCTCAAACCTTCTTTGAGGACCTTGATCAGCCATCACTTCTATCCAGATCTCCGTGCCATGGTCAATGCCGGAACCAAGTTCGAAAAGACCCTGAGCCTTCAGAAGACAACAGCAACCCCTGCTTCGTCTTACCGCTATCGGACAAACTCTGTCAAATCCAAGACTGTCCCGAACAAAGGAAAAGAAGCAAATGAACGGTACACTACATCCAAAATGGAGCTCAAGTAAACCGTGATCGTGCACCCCGAGGAACAACAATCCCCTCGCATCCCACAGCCCAAAGATTTCGACAACCTCGAAATGCCTTCCGGGCCAAGTATTTGAAGCATTGGTAAAGCGAAATCTTCTCAAGCCTCTCGAGAATTTCCAACCAAAGACTCTCAAGCCCAACATGGATATGAGCAAGCACTGCGCCTTCCACAACTACCCCGGTCACACCACCGACAATTGCTTCGTGCTAAAGCAAGTGGTCCAGGGGCAAATCGAAGAAGGAAAGTTGGAACGCCCCGTGGCCCTAATAACATTGGAAATCCATTCCCCCGAAACGACAGGGTGAACACAATAGCCTTCGACGAAACTCCAGGCGAGAGCAAACCTCCTGCTATCTTCGAAACCGTCAACGTGCTATCATGCTACGACTGGAAATGCGAAACCAGAGTCAAACGGTCCCGTGACCGGGAATCCAGACAAGAGCGCCCAAGGGAGAGTATCTCCCTACGATCTCTTCCACGATCAAGACACACCAATGGATGGATCGAACGCTCCTCGGAGGAGACTGAATCAAACGGCAGCACCTGAAGCGGTCTAGCCTTCACAGACGAAGACTTGCCGATATGCGAATATAGACACAACGAAGCTCTCCTCATCCTCATAAAGATAGAGATGTTCTACCTCCCGAACGTCTTGATCGATAACGGCTCCGCAGTCAACATCATCGTCTTGAACACATTGAAATGACTCCGTTTGACCGCTCCCTGTTGAGACCTTCTCCCCGGATAATCCGAGCCTACGACTCCACTCCACGCCCGGTCGTAGGAGTCATCAATCTGAGGATCCAATTCGACGTACAATTGGAGTCGGTGGAATTCCAAGTGGTGGATATCAAACCAACCTTCTCTGCCCTGCTGGGACGACCTTGGCTGCGCCAGATGAAAGCAGTATCATCTAATCTTCACCAATGCGTGAAATTCATCAACGCCAAGGGAAACCTCGAGGTGATCCGCGGAAGCAGCACGATGGCAAGCGCTTGGCCGGCAAGCTATGACCCAGAAGAAGGTCCCGACATGAGCGAATACTCCTCTGCAGGCGAGACTCCAGCCCTGTCCCGCTACGAAGTGGATCCCTACATCCACGCTCTAAGTCGCGATGAGCTAGAGATCGAAGAGCTCATGGGTCAAGACGACAACTCCGACATATGCGACTGCGAAGAATGCTTGAAAGAGGATCAAGAGATGGATGCCCATATAGAGATTGACTGAGGAGTAGACCCATACTTCGCCGCAAACCCTCTTGAAAACTGGCTCATCACCGACCCACTGGTGCAAGACAACCCTCTTGCCGATACGCTCGGATCTCACGGGGACAGCCATCACAGCATAGTACAATTCAACATCCCGGTGTCTGACCTAGACAAACAATGGCGCAACCTCCTCCAAGGACTGATCAGAGAAGGAGAGATAGCCTGCCCCCTAGACTCAGACATCGTAAATGTCGTCCAAGCAAAGATCCCAGATAAAGAGGCAGATTCTATGAAGATAATCAACATCAGTAAGAATCAACTCCGAATCAGCGAATGCTTCGCCCTCCTGGAAGAAGCTCTCAACGATTTCTACCATCAAGGTCCCCCAAGGTCTGGCAGCAACACCAATAGAGGGACATCATCAAATGAGCAACCAAAAACCTCCGCGATCTGGTTTGAAGTCGAACCACATGCAAGCTATCCTCCGGGATCCGTATCAACTGAAGAATGGCCACCAAAGCCATCGCCACCCTCTCTTGACCTATAGCCCGCAAAAAGTAATGAAGCCTGGTCCAATCCCTCGTCGCCTAGAGTCTAGCTTTGAGTCATGTTGTCTAGGAATTTACGTCTTTTGAGTCATCTGACAGCTCTACGCCCGAAGATTGTGAGTCCATGATCAACAATGTATCTTCTCTACGCTTTCAATAAAAGGTCCGACCTTTCTGAAATATCCTTTCATTGCATCTTTAACGAATGATGAGTTAACTAAATCACAAACAGTTAATAACAATTCATCTAACAAAGAAGCAGACACATTAATTGAACGAATGCATTAAACAAACATTTAAGCATACTGTTAAACGAGAGAAAAACCGGGCCCAAGCAGCCGAGAAAGGTTTTCATCACAGTGAGTTTGAGAACTGCTGAAGAGCCAAAGAGACGCAAATCGGAAGCCTCTTCACCAACATTGCGTGACAATCAGATCTTCCAATACCTCAAAAACGGGGAAACCGCCTTCATGAACGAAGAAGGCCAACGCAAGGAAGGAGTCAAAGCCAAGAGCATCATGGCCCTAAAATGCCTTGCCTCTCACTTTGTCATCCTTGGAGACATGCTATACAAAAAATGCTACCAAGGACTGCTCCTACGCTGCATCAGCCAGGAAAAAGCAAGCGAGCTCATGAACGAAGTCCACAACTGGGCTTGCGGCCCCCACATGAACGCCAGAGCCCTGATGTAAATCATTCTTCGGATGGGCTACTACTGGATCTCCATGGAGGCAGACTGCATCCACTTTGTTCGAAGCTGCGACAAGTGTCAACGGTTCTCCAACCTCAATCATCTACCGCCTCACGATCTCTACTGCATGACTATGCCCTGGCCCTTCGCCACATGGGGAATCGACGTCATCGGGAAAATCGCTCCGCCAGGCAGCAACGGCCACGAGTTCGTCCTGGTAGCCATCGACTACTTCACAAAATGGGTCGAAGCCAAGTCCTACAAGGTGCTCACCTCCAAGAAAGTCACACATTTCCTCAAGGAAAACATCATTTGTCGATACGACATCCCGAACGAGGTCATATCAGAAAATGGCTCCCACTTCGAAGGAGAATGCGACAGACTGCTGGCCGAATTCAAGATCACACGCCACAAGTCTTCTCCCTACCGGCCACAAACAAACGGCGCCGTAGAAGCAGCAAACAAGACCCTCGAACGGATCATCCGAAAAATGACCACCCGAGGACGTGATTGGCCCGTGAAGCTGCACCTTGCACTTTAGGGCTATCGAACATCAGTTAGAACAGCCACGGGAGAAACTCCATTCGCCCTGACATACGGGATGGAAGCGGTACTACCCGTGGAACTGGAAATTCCCTCACTCCGAGTGTTGCTGAAAAACGAAATCAACGAAGTCGAACGGCTTCGAAGCCGGCACGACGAACTGGCTCTGCTAGACGAGCGACGACTAAAGGCCATGGAACACGTCCGAGCCTACCAAAGCCGAATGGCTAGAGCTTTCGACAAGAAAGTCAAGTCCCGAGACATCAGGGAAGGCAATTTGGTACTCAAAGAAAAGCCTCCCACTCGAACCAACCCACTGGGAAAATGGGAACCAACATGGATCGGCTCTTTTGTGGTTCAAAAGATCTTCTCCGGAGGTGCCATGAAGCTGACAGACCTAGACGGCAATCCCTTTATGAATCCAGTCAACGGAAGCAAACTTCGCAGATACTTCGCCTAAAGAAGACCAAATGTGCATCTCTTGGCACTCCATGTAGTGTCGAACTACGCAGACCTGAGCCCTCTAGTCCGGGGGAACGTAGGCAACCTTAATTGGTCCGGTCTAAAAACACACAAAAAAGTCAAAAGTTTGAATGTCAATCAAGAGCTCCATCAAACTACACACTTTCTAAGAGCATGCCCCCACCATCACCTTGACCAAGTCAAACGACGGCGGCAACATCAAAAGGACATCCGAAGGTCACTCAACATCAAACGACTGACCCATGTCAACTTCCAAGCTAGGGGCTTGCCTTCGCCCCCATGCGCTTTAAAAAAAAAATAGAGCTTAAGCAGAAGCTACAAAAAAAAAAAAATCTCATGCAGAAGCTACACAAAAAAAAAGAGAGGCCAAGAGCCCGACGCCAACAAACAAGAGGCAAGGAAGCCACGGAAAAGACCGTCAAAACAACTTGTCAAGGGATCATCCAACCTTCCATTCGAACACAAAATCCAGGCGAAAAGGGATTGCCGTCAAGGCCCAGGCTGCTTAAGTCCACATATGCAACAGAAAGGTCCAAAGATGGACGCCATCAGGGCTCACAAAGGAAACTAAAGGCGAACAAGAGATCTTGCGTCTCGACAAAGCTTTAAAAGTAAATCGCAAATCACTAACGATTACAACATTTCTTGATGAGTTCAAGCACGGTCTACTCTCAAGTTCACAACATGCTAAAAGACAGCTTAATACATTTAACAAATAATGTGTTTGCAATGCAATGAATGGATACCTAGGAGGTCATTCCACGCCATCTGCGCTTGTCCCCTATCCATTCTTTCCTTTCTTCCCTCATCCCCGGCGAGTCTTCTTTCGCTCCACGCGAGCCAGCTCTGCATCTCTCAGTCCGAGATTAGGGGTCCTCCCCGTAGAGTCAAACAATCCAGTAGCTCGCAGGGCTTCATTCGCCCATGCTTCAGCTCAGATCTCCTCCCTGCGAGTCTGCAAAAGAGGACCTCTCTCCGTCACTCGGTCAACTCTAGTCTCGTAGTCAAACAAAGTGTCTCCCGTAACATCCTGAGGGTCAGACCAGGCTTCGGCACTCCTAAGGCAATAGCTGCGACGGCAATCGGGCCCCAGAATCGCTTCATGCCTGCTCCCCAAAACTACTTGGGACTGCCCAACACGCTGCTCGTACCAATCCAGGTACTCAGTGGTCAATACAACACTCTCCCGACGTCGAAGGAGCACCACAGGAGGGAAAGCGGAATACTTCCATACCCTCAGAAAATACAAAAGAGCACCTGGAGCTGCCATACAGGGAGGAGCTACTTCCGCAGTGGCAAGGTCATCCCAGCCCAACAAAGGCTCCTGTCTCATCCCGAACTGCCGGGAAACAAGTGACGGAATGTAGAAGGAGGACCAAGACAAACCTGGAACTCTGACAACATAGGACCCTTCCTGAAAGGCCCTCCTAGTCTCGATTCCCCAATGTGGAACCCACCAATGGATCTGATGCGTACCAAGCTGTGCCATGCATCTCTCCCAAGCGGACTGATCCATATCCAATACAAGAGGACGCTGAGCAAATGTCCACGGGCTAAACGACGCCGGAGCCTCGGGCATAGCCTGAAGTCTCTCTCGCAGCCACAAGGTGAGCAAAGCCAGGCTTCCCCCTCTCATAAACCTATCCCCAGTCGCCAGAAGATCAATTCCGTGAAGGGTCTCCCCCAACACCAATGGCACAATATCCTCTCCATCTCTACAATGCCCTACCACATCCAGCAAAGCGCCATCACAAACCCCAAGGGAGCTGACCACGAAAAGCGTAGCTATCACGCACAAGGCAAATGCATCCCACGAGATGTCACTCTTGTCATCACTCATAAACCACTCCGGCAGTGCAGAAATGTCAATGTGACCCGAGTCAAAGGTCATACCCTGCACTTCTCCCAACGAAGTCCAAAGAAAGCATGCAAGCTTCACGCTCACGGCAGAACCACCAATCAAAGGAAGCGAGATGGCCTCCACCTCTGGTCCTCCAATCAAAGCTCGAAAATCCTCGAAAGTGGGCGTCACTTCATTATAGGAGAAGCTATACACATGCCTCCTAACGTCCCAGAACTTTACGGCAGCCCGCAACAATTCCCAATTAGGAACCAACTCCTTAAGGGACCAAACCGAGCAGAGTCGAAACCTCACCTTGAAAGCCCGCCTATGATGCCTCATACGGTATCGCATCCACATTTTCAGCCGCTCAGGGAAGTATGCTTGCCGCTCCTTCAAAATCCTCGGCAAAATTCTTGGAACATACGAAGAATCCATGGCAAAAATGGATGTTCCTAGAGAAAACGGGGAAGAAAGCTCGAAATGACTGCAAATGGGAAGTGAGGAAAGTTCAGACATCCTGAAAACACTTATCCCTTCCCAAAAGCAAAGGAGATCCGTACGAACCTTTTTGCAAGCCTAGGTGGTCCGTACGAACCTTCATGCAACTTGGTCCCACTTTTCCAGCAAACAGTACAACATCCACTATTCCCAGCAGGACCTTGCTCCAAACTGTCCAAACTCTGGCCAAAGCCATTTTTGGCAAGCATACACTACCCACAAATGCACCCCCAGATCACTTGGCATGCACAAATAATAAACTAGCAACAATTCCTAGGACAATCCCCGGGAATCACAAAATAGGACATTACATCTTAAAATAAAATGCTTTGCTGTGCAAATACAAGTGTTTTA
Organism: Adenophora triphylla var. japonica; assembly: GCA_022495995.1. Classification (NCBI taxonomy): domain Eukaryota; kingdom Viridiplantae; phylum Streptophyta; class Magnoliopsida; order Asterales; family Campanulaceae; genus Adenophora; species Adenophora triphylla. The sequence goes on along the minus strand of JAFEMH010002513.1, from coordinate 229,163 downwards.
TTACAGGTACCAAAATGTCTGTTGCTAAACAAAAAAAACAAAAAAAAATGGAAAGAGGGAAAGCAAATGAGCCCTACTCCGACTCCTCATCATTGACCTCATCAAACGTAAAGTCGGGCATCTCGGCAAACTCGCCAGTCACGCCCTCGTCATCTGAATACTGGACCCCCTCCGGAGGCAAGTACTCGAAGTAATCTGCAGGATCGAGCCCGGTAAAAGGATCAAAGAAGGAAGGCTCTGACGAACCCTCTCCTTGAGACTCCTGCATCGGCAAGAACTGGTGAAAAATCGGCGGCCTCCGGATCCCCGAAGACGTCCCGGCATCCATGCTATGCCGCCCCCGTACGGGTCCCTCCTGCTGCGGCCCTGGCTCAGCTCTCGAAGGAGGAACGTCAACAGAATGCCTCGAAGGCATCGACTCGTACGCCGGTACACGTCGCGAAGACTGGCAAGACAGCTTCCCCGCCATCTTCTTCACAAAAGACCTCAACGTCACATAACGGCGGGTCAACGTGTCAAAAGATCTCCCCGAGACCTGCACAAGCAAACAGCCAAAGAAACGCTCAGCAAAAGAGATGCAGTCATACTCAACAAAAGAGACAAATATAGAAAAGATGCCAAGACGGAAAAGAGTAAGCACACTCACCGGCGCATTCAGGTCAACCCGATAGGCAGCAGGAGCCTGCTCAAGCACGGGTATCGACACCCTCCGCCTCGACGAGTCCCCCCGTACATATGTAAAGTCCGGCCCAGGCACCAGAACATCTGGGGGACGAGGTGGACCATCCCGCCTCTCTCTCGCCAACACCTTGTAAGTACCCAAATCCTGATCGTCAAAATCCGTTAGAAAGTTAACCGGAATCCGTTAACTGGCCCGCTCTAGGTTAACCGGAACCCGTTACACTTCCCGTTCTCAAGCCAACGAGACGTCCCGGGACTGCCCCGTGTATCCCAACGTCGAAGCGTACTCAACACACGTCGTCGCACGTAAAAGTACAGCTTTCCCTGAAAAATGCACTTTCCGGCACTTTTCGGGGGCATTTCGGACATTTTCCGGACTGTTATTTTAAAAACGGACAAAACCGAGAAATATGGCACGAAAAACCATGACCTGTGAGTCACAGGGACACGTGGCTTGCATGCCACAGCCCTCTAGTCACCCTTCAATCAGATTTCAGAGTGAAAAGACTAAAATACCCCTGGTATACAGTCTCAGTCCGGCCGGACTCATTTGCAGACAATCCAGAATTGCCAGCAAGTCCCTCCAATTTCCAAAGTTTCACAAAACCCCCTGGTTTTCAACCTCAATCCGTCCGAACTCATGCTGAAAATTCACCTATAAATACAGAGGCTGTCAAAGCCATTGAGAAGGACAAAATTTACTCCCTTTCACCCAAAAGCCACGGCCCAAACCAGTTCTCACCTCTCCCGAGCCCCGGTTTTACCTCGTTTTGCGTGAAAACTTCGTATTTCGATCAAATACAACCCCCGCTACCTCGAAAACACTATTCCAAACACTTCTCCATATCCCGTATACGTCCCCCGAGCCAAAGGAGCCGACCCTAGCCATAGGTAGCTCCCTCTGTCTAAAACTCTCGTTCCATCTCGGTTTATGCGCCAGTCGCTACAACCGTTTTAGACGACGTTGTTGAAATGTAGACGCCTCCATCTAACGGGGTCCGATACGTTTTAGCCCCTAGATCCTCTTCTCTTCCCGTAAGAGAAGTAATCTCGGGTTAAAACGGCATTCCAACCCCGTTCCGTTTACTTTTATGTCATTTACCAATTCCGGATCGTTTGATCCGTCTAACGTCATTTAAATTCCTGTCATTTAAAATTCCGGACCGTTTGATCCGTCGAACGTTATTTACTTTCACGCAAATTTACAATTCTGAGCTGTTTGGCTCATCGATCGCACTTTACAATTCCGAATCGTTTGATTCCGTCGATACCGCATTTTAAATACTGTCATTTACAAGTCCGAGCCATTTGGATCGTGATAGTATTTACTTTTCAAAGTCCGAGTCGCAATCCGATCCGTTGATCGCATATCATTTAATACGTTATTCCTGTAAAATCATTAACAATGACATGCCCGATTCAAAACCGGAGTTCGACATTCGAACTCTCTTTCAAAATGCGCGAAATGACATTTGGCATCCAAACGCTTATCTTCAAACTTAAAAGCCGACTTTTGACATTCAAAATCATTTAATACGTTTTTCCCGTAAAATCGTTAACAATGACATGCCCGGTTCAAAACCGGAGTTCGACATTCGAACTCTCTGTCAAAACGCGCGAAATGACGTTTGGCATCCAAATGCTCATCTTCAAACTTAAAAGCCAACTTTTGACATTCAAAATCATTTAATACGTTTTTCCCGTAAAATCGTTAACAATGACATGCCCGGTTCAAAACTGGAGTTCAACATTCGAACTCTCTTTCAAAACACGTGAAATGACGTTTGGCATCCAAACGCTCATCTTCAAACTCAAAATCCGACGTTTGACGTCCAAACGCTCTTTTCTTAAAAGTCAACATTTGACACTTAAGACAAACGGTTAAAATCAGCATTCACGCCACTTTTCCTAAAAACTTCCAAATCCAACGTTTGTCATTCAAACGCTCGCCTTTTCAAATAAGATCCCGTAATCAATGTTTGACATTCAAACCAAGATTAAGCTTGTCATTCAAGCCCCCATTTCTAAATGCAAACACACACACACACGCGCACACGTTTTTCGAGAAAGGTAGAAAGACTCGTCATACGAGGCGTTTCGGGTGATCTCAATATACTCTTCCCGAAACGTAACGTGACCTCCGAACCTAACAATCTCTGGTACTAAAAAAGCTTTTTACTCATTTTTGCTACTAATAAAAATGACACTCCGTTTTCAAAGCCTTTTTTTAAGTTTTTGCTACCAATAAAAACGACACCATTTTCAACCAATAGTCGTTTCTCAACGTTTGGGCTCAAAATACAAAAACCGCGTGGCGACTCCTCTCCTTCCCAAAAAAGCGAGGTTTCAGACACCAACCCTCTGCGAAAGACAACCGCCTTCCGCGTTCGCGCGAAATCCGGGTAATTTCAGTTGGCGACTCTGCTGGGGACTTGGATACTTTTTTTAAAACTACCGTTGTTTTCAAAAAAGCCTTCCGTGGGTCAAACTTTCGTTTACCCTTCCTCAATTTTGTGTGCGTGTGTTACTTTAAACCTCGAACGGTTTTTTTTAGGGCATTACATTATCGTCTTTTCAAAATCATAACATGTTCGTCCATTCCCGTTCATACTTGATTTTCATCCTATCTTTTGAACTGCGCATCAAAATTCTTTAAGACACATTCTGAAAAATCTCTGTTTTACTCAGAAAAAGAATTTTAGTGACCGCACACTACTCGCACTTGCTGCCTCGGTACACCGCACTTCACGTGCACTTGCTGCCTTGGTACACTGCACACTACGACCCGTAACCCGGGATGACCGTTCAGTTGCAACTCGGTTGGTCTGCCAACTCGGTTGGTCTGCCAGATACCTTTCGAGTGCGCACGGGGTCGTCCCAAATAGCCCATCCTAGCCCGTGTAAGCCATGCACTCTTTGTGTCACACTTCGTCCAACACCACGGTTGGTTTTTGGCTTAGTACGTGTCATAAAGCCTAAGTGTATGTTTTTACGCCGGGTTCCGCCACGAGTCAAGCTCGAGAGATTGAGACCGAAGGTCGTTCCCGACCCGAAGTCTTGAACTTTTCAGCCTTGACTTTGACGCGGAGCTCTGCCGAAAAATATACCCGAAGGTTCAATGTGACACCGTGTCACCAAACCCTCACCGTATGCACCGTGCCAGCCACAACTTGGCCAACGCCAAAAGCTAAGGCCCCTCACGCAAGCGAGTTAGGAGAGGTCATGCCGAAATTTTGGCACGATCCCCGCCTTAACTTAAGGACGTTGACTTCGACTGTGGCCCGTGCGTCACATACGTTGGAAGTTTGCGTGATCAGCTAGCCTTAAGTTCACTTTTTCCTTTGTTGGCGGAACTCGCTTGCCTTATAGGACCCTCGCTCGGGATTGTCCGTCCCGAGAAGATGATCTACAAATGGAAACGAGGGGCTTATAAACGTAGTGACGAGATCCACTAATTAGAGCCTTAGGGTTAGTTGCGAAAAAGAAGACACGCTCTTTTCCAACCGATTAGGACTCTGAGAAAATGTGTTTTAAATAAACATTAATCGGTAACTGCACATTGCACAAGCCCGAAACCTTGAGCCAAATACCCTTTTATGAAGCCTAAACCCTGCCTTTCGTTCCTCGCAATGAGCGTAAAGTGGTTCGAATTTCGGCCGCCGCCTCGCTGTAATCACGGTTACGGCGGCGTCGGACAGCTTCTTCGGTTCCCTCGGCCAGAATATCCGACATGTCTAGCTCACCGAGAAATCGTGACGGGAAGGACCCCGCCACCGGTAATGTATATGACATTGGAAGAAGCCATCCGGGCTTGTGAGGTTCACAAGAGGCGTAAAGAAGATCACCGTAATTTCGTGGTACAGCCTTTCGAATGAGCGAGGTATAGCAGCCTATCCCCGCCGATGGTACTTTCGTCCTGGTCGAGGACGACGATTCCCCAAAGCCAGTTCCTCAAACCTTCAACCAGGTTCCTCCCCCGCCAACTTACGGGATGCCTTTGAACCAAGGAAACAGCCGACCTAGGCTTCACGTTGCCACTTCTCAGGGAAACCCCGTCATATATGGCCAAGCCAGTGCTACTCCCATCACTCAATACCACCAGCGTACCGATGGACCATCTCAGACAGATGTCAATACCCTTCAATACCCTCCTGGGTTCATCCCGTTGCCTATACACGAATCCCAAAACACCGGGGACAAACCCCGATACAGTTCAGAAAAGGCCCCCATATATCCACATATATCAAGCCTTCCACCTCCAATCACTATCGCTTGCATGGTAGCACCCGGCGCAGAGCCTTAAAGTCCACCACCGGACCCAACCTTAGCCTGGATGGTCGAACAGATGAAGGACCTGAAATCCACTATGAGCAGCTCAAAGCAGGAAACGCTCAAATCCACAGACCGGGGAATGGTCACGCCTCTCCCTGCCAAGTTCAGAATGCCGGAGATGGACTGATTCGAAGAAACCGAATGTCCTCAAACGCATGTCGACACCTACGTTCTCGGCATGAGAGCGAAAGGAGCAACCCTCCAACAAATGGCCGATCACTTCCAGCATATGCTCAAAAGTTCAGCGTTACGATGGTTCCTAAGGGTCAAGCCTGCGGATCGCCACACCTGGGATCAGTTCAGTAACATCTTCCTAGAGCGGTAGAGATCCAACTTGGAGTGGGAAACGAGTCGTGAGGACTTAATCACCACTGAGCAGAAAGCATATGAAAGTGTCGGAGAATTCTACAAGAGGTGGAGTCGGAAACTCTCCGAGATCATGGAGCCACTCTCCAAGGATGAACAGATGCGGATCTTCAAGTCCTTCTTAAGACCGTCCATCAGAACTCTCATCAGTCATCATTTCTTCCCAGATCTACGGGCCATGGTCAATGCCGGCTCACAGTTCGAGAAGGATCTCAAGGAAAAATTGGCTACCGGGACAGCCCATACAGTACCGATCGCCAGCTTGCATTCAATCCCGCACCGGCCCCTCGCAAAGGGAAAGATATGTCGTCAACTACATCCATCGTGATAGCAATGGGCAACAAACCTGGCCCCGCAAAGCAACAACTCCACTTCGAAGCAGCCTGCCGTACACTTCGACAAGTTGGACATGCCGCTGAGTAAGATGCTAAAAGGTTTAATCAAGGAAGGTCTCCTTAAACCTGTTGCAAACTACAAACCCAAGAATCCCGTAGTCAATGCTGACAAGAGCAAGTACTGCGCCTTCCATCAGTATCATGGCCATACCACCGACAACTGCGTGGGGTTACGGTACGAAATTCAGAACCTGATAGAGGAAGGAAAGTTGGAGCGCCCTCGTGGGCCCAATACAGTCGGAAACCCTTTTCCGAACAACAACAGTGTGAATTCCATTGAATGGGTGCCCATGAAGATTGCCGCAGAGCCAGTTCCTCCGCTTCTTCCAGCCGGGTCCTCATCGAATGTCCACATCAGTTACGATGTTTGTGACTACTCCGCATGCCTGGAGTACGAGTCCCAAGACATGGTCAGGAGTAATCCTCCAAGAAAACAGAAGAAGAAGTCCTCTCAACAGAGACTGAGAGAAAGATATGAAGCTGGAGACACCAGTGTGGGTACACTCGGAGAGCCATCCGGGAGGTTTGATTACTACGTACTCTACTCCAGCCAGTCCTCCCTTCCTCCAAGCCATGCTGCTTTAGAGAAGACAGGGGTGGGAAAGCCGAAAAGTCCTGCTGACACCAGAGTTCAAGCCTCAGGGCTCCGAAATACCTCAGATCTTGGTAATCTCACTGCCAGTCAGAAGCTTAACCCCCCGCGGGATCAGCCAAGGTTCAATTTGTCCAGCTTCAGAGCACGGGCCGGTAAAGGAAGATCAAAGTCACCTTGGCACTCGCACTCAATCAACGCGCTAACCAAGGGCAGCAACCGCCACAAACAGCCTCAACACAATCCTGAGGCACCAGCAAAGGCTTTACCTCGCAAGAGGAAGACAGGAAACGGATGACTTGATGACTCTCCTTCTCCGGATAGAGACCAGATCTACGATTCCCGACTGTATGGCAGTATGATCACTTTCTGTGATGAAGACCTGCCGAGAGATGCCTCGGGGCACAATGAAGCTCTGTACATCACTCTCAAGCTCAACACCATATCACTCCCCGGAGTATTGGTAGACAACGGATCAGCCGTTAACGTCCTTCCTCTCAGCATGATGCGAGCCCTACGCATCAACGAAGGCCACTTGATTCCATCAACCCGGACTATCAAAGCCTACGACAGCACGTCTCGTCCCATCCTGGGGACGGTGACTCTGGAGCTCTGGTTCGAAACCCAAATGGTGCCAGCAAAATTCCACGTGCTGGACATTCCGTTCGAATTCACAGCTCTGTTGGGACGCCCTTGGCTACATCACATGAAAGCCATAGCTTCCACTCTCCACCAATGCGTCAAGTTCATTAACCGTCAGGGAGATCTTGAAGTCATCAGAGGGGACAATTTCCTCATAGGAAACGAAGCCGAGATGACAGCCAAGCGTGCCCGCAGCCAGGCACCGGGGCTACCTCCTTCAAGTCGACCAAGGGACTATCGGGGCAAATCTCATCAGAATCCCTCAGAGTCCGGAGATGCTAACTATGTCAACGTCCTCGAGCAAAGTGCACTCGGCAGTCCGATACATCAAGTTCAACTGTCGTTTCCAACATTTGGAGGCAGATTGGAAAGAAACACTGAGCATCGCCATGATGCGGGCACATAAACCCCCTGTCTCCAATCGGAGATTTGTCAGTATCCTTCAAACCTACTCTCTGGCCCCTCCAGGCGAGGAAATCTTCGTGATAATGGTTAACAAGCATCGTCACCCTCGTGATGAATGTATGGCAGTCGTATGGGACGTCCTCCACGAGGAATTACCCGCTGAACCCCTCTTCTCCAGCGAAGGGCATGATGTTTTCTAGCAGCTCTAGCAGCGCAGCAGGATGCGAGGCATCCCTACGTCTGGGTTGAGCCGTCAGACGGTGACGAATCAGGACTCTCCGGAGTCGAGGACGCGGCAGATCCGCGGGCAGATCCCTACATACATATGCTCAATTTCGAGGACGGCACCAGTTTCGATGATGTCACCTACGACCGTGGCTCCAATACCATGGAAATTGTCAAGCTCAACATCCCGTACAGGCGGTTATCCGGCGAATGGAAACAACTGGTTGACACGACAAAGAACCCCTCTGATCAAGTGACTGACGACGACTTCGTCAACATCATCTATTCCAGATATCCCTATGATACCAAGGATCCGGTCCTTATTATCAGATTTTGCAATGCCAAAGTTACCCTCGACGACTGCCTGCTCATGGTAAACGAGGCCCTGGCCAATCGAGCTCAGAGCTCATCATCACTTCCGGCTACCAGCCCCAGTGGCAACCGGCCCATACCGTCAGTCAAGCTTACAGCCACAAGCGCCGCCAAGGCCAAGGGCAACAGCGAAGGAGACAAAGCTCCTCACCCTGCTACAAATCAGATCAACCTCGGGAATGCTTCCAGTAGCCACCCCGAAAACATCTGTAAAGGTCTTCCCCGCAAGACAGAGTCAGCTTTCGACGAAGGAAATGACCACCTCAGCATCAACATGCTCAAGTTTGATCCTTCTCCCAGTCGTCACGGCCACGGATTCAGACATCCCGCCAAAAAACTGCTAGCTTTGATAGACTTGGCAATCCAGCGAGATCACGAGACTATCAACATCACAGAATTCAACACCCCCGTGTGTTCAATCAAGCAGATATGGGCGAACTTCTTGGTAAACGAGATCAAGGAGGGCCGCATGGAATGTCCCAGCCCGACTTCCGTCGTCAACATAATCCAAGTGTTTCCGCCATTCGGGGATTTGGATGTGATCACAGTTCTAGACACTAGTCAGATGGCGCGCACCTACGGAGACGGTTTTGCTCTCGCAAAGAAAGCCCTCATGGAACTAGCCGCTTAAGAGAACCGTCTCTGGGACGAAAACCAAGCTCAAAAGACCCACAGGGACCAAGCCCTTAAAGTGTCACAAGCAGCTTCAGACAAAAAGCTAGAGGCCACTCTAGAACAGTTCGACCTCAAGGGTTATGCTCACGGCAACTTCCTGGACTACCGTCTGTTCTCATCCAACCCCCTCTGCCAAAGGAGGGCGGTCAACGGTCCCGATGACCTAGGAGAGGGAATGACACAACAGAATGAGTACCAGCGCTTATCTCCCCAAGGAAAGCAAGTTCTCTATGAAAGCGACGACGAAGACAATGAAACCATTCTCTTCCAAGCCAGACATGAAGTCAACAAAATCGGAATTCCAAGGGTCCTGGGAGGATTGGGACGGATCATTTCCACACTCAAGCTAAAAGGCCAACTGAGAGAGGAAGGTCTATTCAAAAACAAGAGAAAGATGGAAATACATCTCCAACAACCGGCCAGGAGATTCCATTGCATCGCGACATTCGTTTACGTAAACGATCAATCGGGACAAAGAACCGCCATACATGGGCAGATGTGCGGGAAGCCGTGTACTCACCTTCCGACATACCCGCCACCCAGATAAAGAAGAAGGGAAAGCTCTCCCCGATGGAGGTCTACCAGGACTGCCGCACGCAGTTCAAAGTAGTATTGGCTATTCTCACATAGGAAGAAACGCAGGCGCTAACTCTCGACGCAGGCTCTGCTGCAAGAAAGTTGATCTGGGCCAAGAGTGGAGTAAAATTAGCAAACCATGAGTATCGCCAAACCCAACTCCGTAATGCCCCGAGTATGCTCAAGAAGAAGAAAAGGAGCGCGGTATACCGTGAAGAGATCAAGGAGACAGTCGCATGAACCAAGAACTCTCCAACCTCCCCGGAGGGTCGCAATGCACGCTCAGTTCGGCAACCATTGTTGCGCACCGACGTTCGAACAGTGCGGTAATCCATAAGCTACCTCCCCACGGAGGCACCCAAGCCGCATCCCGGGACATAATCCGGAAAGCCGCCGAAGCTCCCGGAACACATCTACAATCAATGAATTGAGGGAAGACATATGGCCCTACGCTACAAGGAATCCTCCTCTCGACTATGGCTCAACTCGAGCGGCCTGTTCGTAAGGAACCAAGATCGATGTCGCCGCCCCGACCCGATCGGGTCAAATCCATGCATTACCACCTAAGGCCACTAAAAAGCCGACGGAGCCGTAACCGCAACCCGGCTCGCCCGAAGACACAAGTTCCGTGAAAGAGGACCCGATCCTCACTCGCCTCAAGCTGCACCTGTGCGAACATTTCCCTTTGGTCCCCGCTCACATCTTCATATCCTCACAAGCTCAAGCTAGAGGAAAGTCCGGCCCGAACCATGGTCCCCGTGGACGCAACCCTGCACGAAGTCATTCGATGATCGACAACATCCACTACGGCAACATTATCACCTTCACAGCATTTGGACCTTCCAAAATTTGGGGCCGATCACAATGAGCCACTCTACATCACAGCCCACTGACGAGCGTCGCCTTCCCGCGTGTTGGTAGACGGAGGTTCCGGAATGAATGTCTTGCCCGCCAAGATGATGGACTCCGCTTGACATCAAGCCCACAGATCCGAAGCCTTCACCACACCGTCCAAGGCCTATGACTCTACTTCCCTTACAGTTCTCGGGGTTGCTACTCTAAATATCTGGTTCGGTAAGCGGATGATCCCCACCGAATTCCAAGTGTTGGACATTCCAATCACTTTCACAGCCATCCTGGGGCGACCCTGGCTACATCAAATCAATGGCGTGGCATCCACCATTCACTAGTGTATCAAGTTCATGCAAGGCAACGAGCTAACCACAGTCTACGGCGACAGCGTCACCACCAAGGGGACCAGCACCAACGACATTCCAGTGTTAGAAATCAAGCATAATGATGACATGGCATTAACTGGATTCACTCTGGAGACCTCCAAAATCCAAATATGCAACGTGGACCTTCCACTGTTTCAAGATAGGATTCCTCCCGCCATGAAGATGAAGAAACTCATGAACTTCATCCCAGGACTGGGGCTCGGAAAAAGGTTACAGGGCCAGCACCAAGTCATCGAAGTCAAGGACCACACCACGGTCCAGGGGCTTGGTTATGTGCCAACACCGGCTGACATCAGGGAAGACAAAAGCCTTGCCCGCACCAAGGCAGCAGCCCACAAAAGGGGAACCTCCGACGGCACACCCAACCTCCGGCCTTACAGTTTCGACCTCGCTCATTACTTCACCAAGGGAACCGACATCAGAACTGAGGGGACCGACAACGGAACCGACAACAGAACTGAGGGGACCAACAGCGGAACCGATAGCAGAACTGAGGGGACCCACAGTGGAACTGATGAAGATAAGAAAGAAGCGGGGATAGTTAGCACAGAAACTATAGAAAGGATGGGACAGCTAGCACGGGACCTCAAGCGTTTCAGAGGACTCAAGGCTAATCCGATAAGGGGAGTATTCCTCGACATCACAGCTCTACCTGGACCAATTGCCACCATAGTCTAGCATGAGTACACATTCAAGGGAATCCCAGACTTGGAAGAGCAGCTCGAGGCACTCTCCATGGGAAACAGACTGTTCGGGTCAGCCGCCGAGGCCACATTCGAGACAGTAACTCCGAAGCAGAAGGAACCAAAATTCATAGAAGACACTCTCAGTGGACCAGCTCTACAGAGTCTTTTTGAAGAAGTCATGGAGGTGCCAAACCTGATTGACCTGGGCTCCGAAAACAGCATGATCGCCATGATTGGGACAGCAGAAGCCAAGCCTCTCGATCCCCGAACCCTCATCAAGCATCCAGCAATGCCACTAAAGAACTGGGTAACTTTCACCGGACCAAGGGCAAGCCAGGCAAAATTGGAAGACAAGCTGGGCCTGCACCCACATCTCCCTAAACCCGGTCTCGAACCCTCTGAGTCAGTCCTTGTCAGAGTCCAGTCCTCTGAGTCGTCCAACGGCCTTACGCCGGAAGACTATGATAATGTAGCCAACCATGTATTTTCGTTCGCATCTAATGAAAAGTCTGATCTTTCTGAGTATCCCCTCATTGCCACTTTAACAACTGATAAGTTAACAAACAACTTAAAAGACGTTAATAACAAATCACTTGATAAAGAAGCAGACACATTAAACGAACAATACATTAAAGAAGTTCTCGAGCGTATAGTTGACCAAGAGGACAACCGGGCCCAAGCTGCCGAAGAGGTTATGACCAAAGTGAACCTAGGGTCAGTACAAGAGCCTAAAGAGACACAAGTGGGCAGTTTCTTCGCCGATGCAGAAAAGGAAGCCCTGATAAACCTCCTTCGGGAGTATGTTGACGTGTTCGCCTGGTCATACCAGGACATGCCAGGACTCGATCCCTCGATCGTGGAGCACAGAATTCCCCTAGATCCAGAATCCAAGCCTGTCAAACAGAAGTTGCGCAAGATCAAGCCAGAATGGTCCTTGAAAGTGAAAGAAGAGATTGAGAAAATGCTCCGAGTTGGTTTCATCAGAGTGATTGAGTACTCGACCTGGCTCTCCAACATCGTGACGGTCACTAAGGCCAATGGAAAGGTCAGATGCTGTGTGGATTTCCGGGATCTCAACAAGGGCCAGCCCTAAAGATGATTTCCCACTGCCTAACATCGACATGCTAGTCGACACCACGGAAAATTTCGAGGTAAAGTCCTTCGTGGATGGGTTTGCCGGATACAATCAAATCAAAATGTCCGAGGAAGATCAAGCCAAGACTGCTTTCACCACTCCGTGGGGGACATACTGCTACACGGTCATGCCGTTCGGTCTGAAGAACGCTGGGGCTACTTACCAGCGGGCTGCAACAACCCTCTTCCATGACATGATTCACAAAGAAATTGAAGTATATTTCGACGACATGATCATCCACTCCATAGGATCAGATATGCAGCACATGACAGATCTGAGAAAGTTCTTTAACAGACTCAGAAAGCACTCCATGAGATTGAACCCTGTGAAGTGCACCTTCGGCGTCAAGCGAGGCAAAGTACTGGGGTACATGGTTACAGAAGGAGGTATCGAAGCCGATCCCAAGAAAATCAAGGCTATCATCGACATGAAACCGCCTCGGACCCTGACAGAAGTAAAAAGTTTCATGGGAAGACTTCAGTACATCAGTTGCTTCATCAACCAGTTGACATCTCTCTGTGAGCCCATGTTCAAACTGATGAAGAAGAATGCCGACATCAAATGGGACTCCGAGTGCCAGACGGCTTATGAGAAAATCAAGACATACTTGGTGAATCCCCCAATTCTGTGCCCGCCACATGAAGACAAGCCACTACTCCTGTACTTGACAATAACAGACACGTCAATCGGAGCAATGCTGGCACAAGAACAGAAAGATTCCAAAGTTGAGCATGCAATCTACTTCGTAAGCCGGAAGCTTCAAGGAAGTGAACTCAGCTACTCAGCATTAGAAAAAACTTGTACCGCCTTGGTATGGGTAGTCGGGAAACTGAAATACTACATGCAGTCACATTCAGTGCTCCTAGTCTCCAAGATGGACCCCGTCCGATATCTCTTTGACAAGCCATCCCTATCAGTGCGACTAGCCAAGTGGTCATTCTTCCTGGCTGAGTTCGACATCAAGTACATGGTCCGAAAATCAACAAAGGGCAGAGTAATGGCAGATCAGCTGGCAGACTTCCCAAGCAGTGAACCCAAGGGTCCTGATCCGCAGTTCTCGGACGACGGAATCTTCTCACTCGACAGCGCAAACCGCTAGCAACTCTTCTTCGATGGGGCAGCCAACAAGAAGGGAAATGGTATTGGAATGCTCCTTGTCGATCCCAAGGATGAACACACTCCCATAGCCATCAAGCTGAATTTTTAAATAACCAACAATGCAGCAGAATACGAAGCCTGTGCAGCTGGTCTGGAAGCCGCCCTCGAGCGCAACATCTCAGAACTGGAAGTATACGGAGATTCAGCATTGATCATCAATCAAGTGTCCAACAAATGGAAAACGATAGATTCTGGCCTCCAGAAGTACCACACGTACATGGAGGAGCTCATTGCTCAGTTCAAGGGCATCTCTTTTCATTATTTGCCAAGAGACAGGAACCGCTTCGCAGATACCCTAGCAACCCTCGCCTCTCTTGTCGAAATTCCCGATGGGAAATCAGTAAAACCCCTCAGAATAGGCAGACGGGAAACACCCGCTTATTGCTGTGAGATCGAAATAGAAAATGAAACGATCGACGAACCCTGGTACAACCAAATATACCAGTACCTCCAAAATGGAGAAGCTTCCTTCACAAATGAAGATGGAAAATACAAAGAAGGGATCAAAGCCAAAAACATGATGGCATTAAAATGCCTGGCATCCCATTTCGTCATTCTGGGGGGTATGTTGTACAAGAAGCGCCACCAAGGGCCACTCCTTCGGTGTGTAAATAAAGAAAAAGTCAGCGAGCTAATGAACAAAGTTCACAATGGAACCTGCGGTCCGCACATGAACGCCCGAGCATTGACACAGATCATCCTCCGTATGGGATACTATTGGATATAAATGGAAACAGACTGCATCCAGTTCGTCCAAAGCTGCGACAAATGTCAACGGGTCTCCAACCTCAATCACATCCCTCCTCATGAACTTTATTGCATGACTACGCCATGGCCTTTCGCCACATGGGGAATCAACATCATCGGCAAGATCACTCCGCCAGGGAGCAATGGTCACGAGTTCATTCTAGTCGCAGTCGACTACTTCACCAAATGGGTAGAATCCAAATCGTACAAGGTACTGAATTCCAAGAAGGTGGCCGAGTTCATCAAAGAGAACATCATGTGCCGATACAGAGTGCCTAATGAGATCATATCCGACAATGGGACCCACTTCGAAGGAGATTGTGACCAACTGCTGACCGAATTCAGTGTCACACGTCACAAGTCTTCTCCCTACAGACCACAAACCAATGGTGTAGTAGAGGCAGCAAACAAGACTCTTGCAATGATAATCAGAAAGATGACCACCAGAGGTCGGGACTGGCCCGAAAAGCTACATCTAGCCCTCTGGGGATACAGAACATCAGTTAGAACCGCCACAAGGGAGACTTCGTTCGCACTTACCTACGGAATGGAAGCAATGTTACCCGTGGAATTGGAAATTCCATCCCTCCGAGTCCTCTTGGAAAACGGAATCAATGAGGTCGAATGGCTACAGAGCCGTCACGACGAACTTGCTCTACTCGACGAGCGCATATTGAAAGCCATGGAGCACACTCGAGCCTACCAGGGCAGAATGGCCCGAGCATTCGATAAGAAAGTCAAGATCCGAGACATCAGAGAAGGCGACTTGGTGCTAAAGGAAAAGCCTCCTAACGCAGACCAATCCCCTCGGAAAGTGGGAGCCTACTTGGATAGGACCGTTCGTGGTACAAAGAATCTTCTCCGGAGGAGCCATGAAGTTAGCAGATTTGGACAGGAACCCTTTTGTTAACCCCATGAACGGAAGCAAGCTCCGCAGATACTTCGTTTGAGGAAGAGCACGAGTCAACTCTCCTTCCCCATACACCACCCCTCAGTAAAATTAAAGTGCTAAAAGAGTAATACCCAACTGGATACATTCCCGTCAATGATCCAGGTAAAAAACAGGGTCGCATGCTTTTGTCTTTGTTTTTCTCAAATTCACCTAAAGTGTCGAACTACGGTGACCTGAGCCCCTTAGTCCAATTGTAAAAGGGGAACGTAGGCAGCCATCATTGGTTCGGTCTCAAAAAAAACAAAAACAAATAAGCATCAATTGCTTGTGTTTTGAAAAACTCTTTTCAATTAACCTACAAATTCATTACGGTTAAAACAATCTTTGATGAGTTCAAGCACGGTCAACTCTTGACTCGCTACACGCTAGCAAAACAACAATAATACATTAATCAGTTAATGTGTCTGCAATAACAGTGGGTGGATACTCTGGACAGCAAGGTCAACCTAGTTTCCCGTACTTGGTCCTTCATCCTTCTTCCCCTTCCCTTTTCCACGGCGAGTATTTTTCACCTTCACAGGGAATATTCCCATAGTCCTCCTTCCTGGCTCAGGGACCCTTCCCGACGCCTCTGTCAAACCGGCAGCTGCCAATGCAGCCCTTTCCCTAGCTCTGTCTTGAACTGCCTCTCTTCGAGCCATCATAACCGTGCTTTGATCGGCCTCCCGATCAGCATTGGCCTCATAGTCAGCCATGTCGTCCCCAGTACGATCCTGAGGGTTAGCTCCCGCTTCGGCCCTCCTCAAAGTCAAGCTGTCAAGGTAATCAACACCCAACAGCTCACTTCGTCTCCACGAGATGGCCATCTGTGTCTCCCCTATACACTCTTCATACCAGTTCAGATACTGCGTAGACAGAACAGTGCCCCCTCTCCAGTGAAAGAGAACCCTGGCAGGAAAGGGCGTGTATTGCCACAACCGTGTGAGCAGCAATAGCGTCGAAGGATCTTCCATCAGCAGAGATCCCACCTCGAAGGTAGCAGCATAACTCAAACCCGTCAGTGGCACCTGCTCCAGCCCGTACTGTCGCAGCACCAATGATGGAATGTAGAAAGACGTCTGGGACAACCCCGGTACTCTGACAACCAGAAGACCCTCCTGAGCGGTCTGACAAGTCAGTAGCTTCCAGTGAGGAACCCACCATCGCAAGTGATGCGTGCGGAGTCTGGCCATCCAGAGCTCCAGTTTAGCCTGATTGCCCCCTATCACCAGAGGACGTCGAGAAAAGGACCAAGCATCACAAGACATTGGCACCTCGGGCATCATCTGCAACCTCTCCCTCAACCACATAGTGAGCATAGCGGGACTACCTCCCCACATGTATCGGCTGTCGGTCGCCATCCGACCTATGCCCAGGATATTCTCGCCCAGGACCAAAGGCACGATGTCTCCTCCATTCCGGCACTGCCTCACCAGGTCCAGTACGCTGTGATGGCACACACCCAGGGACGTGAATGTGAACAAAGTAGCAATCGCGCACAGAGCAAACGCATCCCACGCGAAAACGCTCCCCTTAACACAAGCAAGCCTATCAGGCAGCCCCGAAATGTCGACATAGTCTGTATTCAATATCAGCATCCCGTATGCTTCTTCAGCCGAGATACCAAGCAGAAACACTAACTTATCAATAGTGGCCATGCCACCCGCATAGGGAAGAACTATCTGTTCCGTCTTAGGTCCTCCCAGAATGGCCCAGAAATCTTCGAACGTGGGAGTGATTTCGTTGCATGAGAAGTTGTACACATTCCTCCGTACATCCCAGAAACGAGCCGCGGCTCTCAAAAGATCCCAATCTGGCATGAGCTCCTTCAAAGCCCAAACAGATTTCATCCCGTAATAACCCTCGAAAAACCACTTGTTTTGCCTCGTGTGGTTCCGTACCCATGACTGGAAATTTTCCAAGTATCGCTCTTGCATCCGAGACGATAGCTTAGGAAATGGAGCCATAAAAAAGGTGAAGGAAACCTTTAGGAATTTGAGAGAATTCAGCTGACTGATCAAAGCAAATGCGCAGTTCTTAACAAATTGCAAAGCTGAAACTGCAATTTAAAAGATTCTGGAAACTCATTCTCAGTCCGGCCGGACACTTTCTGCAGTTGACTGGGTCAACTCTGCAGCCAGCTGCTCTCAAATTGGAAACAATTCCAAACCAAGCCCTGTTCATGCTTTCTTGAATCTGCGTGCTCCCATGGTTTCAATCAACCACTGCCAACACCACTTCCGCTCCGGGCTCGTGCAACAGTGCAATTAATTAAAAAAATAGTGCATATAGGCATAAATTTTGACCAGTTCAATTTTTTGTGCATGTTTCATTTTATTTATTTTTGATCAACCTACTTGCTTATTTGCCAAAAATAGAAGAAGGTAATCACTAAATAGATGTGCGAAATACAGGTTCCGCCTCAAGGGTTCATTTTTCAAATACAAGTCAAATTGTTCTGGACAATACATACATTTTGTCTAAAAAAAGCAATAAAAGAGGACTACTCAGAGTCCTGCTCGTCATCCGAGCACTCGAGAACAGATAATCTCCGAATTCCTCCAGGCGGGAATAAGCGAAAGGCCTCCTCTGCGCCTGCGAACTCGAGGACTCTCCCCGCTCGTGCTCCGAGTGCGAAGAAGGACGAGCTCCGAACCCCGCCGTTTCGCCAGAGAACTGGCCAAATCCCTGCGCAAAGTCCGCTCCACCAGCCGTGGAGGCAGACGAACCTCTCGGCCTAGACGACCTCGGCTCATGAACAGCCACACTCCTCCGGGAGCTACACCTCAGGAACTCCACGAGCCTCCTAGCATAGTTGGCCCACCCGTCCAACTGTCTCATAGCCTGGTTGTACGTACGGCCAGACACCTGCAAACTAGGAAAGTCGTCAAAAGACAAACAGAAAGTACAGATGCAACATTTGCAGAATGCTACTATCAAATGCAGAAAATCAAAGGCACTCAGCGAAGCGTTGGGGTACGCTCTGTACTGAGGTCTCGGCTCCTCCGGAATAGGGATCACCAACCGCCTACGCGAATCGTCCAGCCCCTCGTACGCCAGCCTAGCACGTGGGAGCGGGTAGTCTCGGGGATATCCAGGGCCCTCGCCCTCCCTGTGCTGCACCTGCAGGCTCCTCAGCCTCATCCTCAAGAAAGTGTCATAGTCGGCGCCCGCTATGACATACTCGTTATAGAACATGCCCTGTCTATACCGCTCCAACTCCTCCATCGGTATCGACGAAGGATGCTTCATGTGCTGAGGCGGATCCACCGGCACCATAGGAAGGGATCCCGGACCATGCTGACGGGTCACCCTCTCCCCTAGATACATCGCATCGTAGTGAAGTCCCACCAGCAGCTTCCGCCGATGCGTAACCTCACTAGCAACCTGGAACACACCGACATGAATCCGGATCCACCAAGTCAGCTGGATCCGCTCGGAGAACTCTCGGCTCAGGGCCTGAGACACCTCCATGTATGACAGCTGAGTACTCTCCCTCGATGACACTGCCTTCTTCGCCTCCTTTTGCCAAGACAACATGGCAGGGAACAAGGACT
The DNA here is from genome assembly GCA_022495995.1 of Adenophora triphylla var. japonica. NCBI lineage: Eukaryota > Viridiplantae > Streptophyta > Magnoliopsida > Asterales > Campanulaceae > Adenophora > Adenophora triphylla. The sequence goes on along the minus strand of JAFEMH010002513.1, from coordinate 210,450 downwards.
TGTACGCCTCCTTAATCTCCCACCGCTGCGGGCTGAACACCTCAAAGCACCAGACCTGTCAAGCAAATGGAAAGTTATGTCAGCTACAGAGCAGATACATACGAGTACAGAAATGAGACAAGGGCGAGAAAAAGACGTGAACTTACATCCAAAGCAAATGAGAAGCAACACAAGGTGTTCTCCTCTCCCCGCGAGAACCTGTCCAAGGCGTGGTAGAGCTCGGCCAGTCCAGCCTCCCCCCATGCGAACCCCCTTACGGCGTCTAGATCCATTAGCGACCCGAGCAAAGGGAAGTGACAGGATGTGTCAGAAGTCGGAAACAGAGTCGCTGACAACGCGAACCATAGGAACCCTCGAGCCAGACGCTCAACGGTCATCCTAGGGGACCCCTCCCCATATGCATCAATACCCCTCCTCAAATGGGTCTCCATCGGCCTGTACCGAATACCTAAGCCCCTGGCGTCGGTAATATAGAAACCCAGCAGCTCCGACAACTGCCCCGGGGTATAGCTGTCCACCCACACCAGCGCGTTGCCCCAGGTTGGCAACCCAGTGATCGCCGCAAAGTCAGTGGGAGTCACAGTCGCCTCCCCCCACCTGAAATGAAAAGTGTGGGTCGTGTCCCACCAGTACTCGCTCAGAGCTACGTACATGGACCTCGCCCTCTGCGTCACAGCCACCGCGGCTACCGCGCTGATAAATCCAGCCAAACCGGAGTCAATCACCAGCTGCCGTGGACTCCTCTCTCCATCTCGAGTCTCGTCCGGGAGTATCTCCCACAGCGCTCGAACTGCCTCGAAGGCTCCTCGACTCTTCAGGTTGTGAACGTCAACTGTCCCTCGCCCCTGCAGGTGAACAAGGCAAGAATACGTTAAGTACAGAAGCGACATCAACAGAGTGCACGAACGCATGTCAAAATGATGCAACACAGATATAGTTCCCATTTTCCTAAAATATTTCCATCCCGGTTGGAGTATTAACGGTCCAAACTTTCAAAACATTTCGAAAACTCCGCCGAACCCGGAACTTTCAAAACATTTCGAAAACTCCGTCGAATCCGAAACTTTCAAAACATTTCGAAAATTCTGCCGAACCCGAAACTTTCAAAACATTTCAAAAACTCCGTCGAATCCGGAACTTTCAAAATATTTCGAAAACTCCGTCGAACCCGGAACTTTCAAAACATTTCGAAAACTCCGTCGAATCTGGAACTTTCAAAATATTTCGAAAACTCCGTCGAATCAGGAACTTTCAAAACATTTCGAAAACTCCGTCGAACCCGGAACTTTCAAAACATTTCGAAAACTTCGTCGAATCCGGAAATTTCAAAACCTTTCGAAAACTCCGTCGAATTCAGAACTTTCAAATCATTTCGAACATTTCTAAAATTTACTCCGTCCCGATTTAAACATACTTTAAATTCGGAAAACACATCTAGGCATGGAATTTTGCAACCAAAATTTTTATGTCATCTACCCATAATGTCAATTGAACTACACTCTAGTCAATTTCGACAAAGGCGCATAGCAAAGTCAAAAGCCCCAATCCGGGCGCCAAAATCTCTAACTCATTTCTAGTCAAATTCCTAACATTTAAAGAATGCACATTCTTAAAATTGATGGAATTTGAAGAAAGTTTACCTGTCTTTCGATCCCTCCTTTGGATTTATGAGTCTCCCGAGCCGGGTAGAACTCCGCCGGATTCAATGGAAGAACGGTGGTTCGAACGGTCCGCACCAACCTCGTTCTCTCGTTATCGGTCCTTCCATGATGAGCCATTGGTCCCAAATCACCCTCCATGTTGCTTTTCCCTTACAAATTTGAGCAAACCTCACAATTTGGGAAGAGTTTTCTTCTCTCTTTTCTCTCCTTTTCGTCAGAATAAATGGAAGAAAATGGCCAATTGCACGTCTGCCTCGGGGCTGAAATGAACCTTTCAGGTTCAGTCCGGCCGGACTCTTTCTGCAGCAGAAAGATTCCTTGCCAATTTGGCCCCCCAACTTCTCGCAGTTTCAATTTTACCCCTTTTGGCCCCCAAAAGTGTAAAATTTCCCCCAAGTTAAACCTTTCGAACACCCCATCCCCCGAGGATCAATTCTCAGTTAGTTTTCACTAATGCTCATCTCCAGATGTTAAATTCCCAGTTAGTCCTCACTAACGCTCGTCTCCAGACGTTAAATTCCCAGTTAGTTCTCACTAACGCTCGTCTCCAGACGTTAAATTCCCAGTTAGTTCTCACTAACGCTCGTCTCCAGACGTTAAATTCTCAATCCCCAGTTGACGTTTGACATTCAAACGCTCATTTACATCTCAAGTTGACGTTTGACATTCAAACGCTCATTTACATCTCAGGTTGACGTTTGACATTCAAACGCTCATTCCAGCCCCAAACCGACGTTTGACATTCAAACGCTCCATCCTGTCTCCGGACATTCAAGTCACAATTCCATCTCCCGACGTCAAAATTTCTATTGGTTTTCACCAACGTTCACTTCCCCGGCCGCCAGTCGTAAGCCCGATCGTCCCATCTCAGCGGCCATCAAGGTAAGCCCGCACAACAATCCCTCTTCGGCCATCGCCGTCAGCCTGAACGCTCCTCCCCAGCAGGATCCTAAGACCATCCGTCTAAGGAAGAAAACGTCAATCAACCCCCTCAGTTCCTAACTGACCCCGTCAGAACTCTGGATGCTTTTCCCCAGCAATGTGTCAGTCTCTCCCGAGACCACATCCCATTCCTGACCCCTTCGTTAGAACGACAATCCTTCCATGTTGTTAATAACGCGAGTTTAACACAACCATTCCCATCATTGCCACCCTATCCTCGGCGGATAAACCTGGCCGTCATTATGAGTCCATTACTCATGGCACGAACGCCTTCGTCTCAGGATAAACACATCCTCGCAACTCCGGTCAGAGGCGCCACACGCCCTCGTATGTTTCAGCAACTCCGGTCTGAGGCGCCACACGCCCTCGAACATATCAGCAACTCTGGTCTGAGGCGCCACACGTCCTCGTATGTTTCAGAAACTCCGGTCTGAGGCGCCACACGCCCTCGCATGTTCCAGAAACTCCGATCTGAGGTGCCACACACCCTCGAAAATATCAGTAACTCCGGTCTGAGGTGCCATACGCCCTCATATGTTTAGCCACTCCGGTCTGAGGCGCCACATGCCCTCGAAGGTTTCAGAAATCCCAGGTTCAGGCTCTTCACAACAGCCTTTCTCAGGTTAAGGTCCCCACGCGCGGCTCCTTGCACCTACGAACTACGATCGGCTTGATTCCCGCTCGGGATACGTAGGAATCCTTTCGCTAAGGGTCCAGCCAGATGACCGCCCAGGTCTCTTTCAAAGTAGGGCATCCAGATTTGGATCCTTATCTTTTTTCAACGACCCCACCTCCTTCGGAAGTGACGCGCTGAGGGGCTAACTGTAAGTACCCAAATCCGGATCGTCAAAATCCGTTAGAAAGTTAACCGGAATCCGTTAACTGGCCCGCTCCAGGTTAACCGGAACCCGTTACACTTCCCGTTCTCAAGCCAACGAGACGTCCCGGGTCTGCCCCGTGTATCCCAACGTCGAAGCGTACTCAACACACGTCGTCGCACGTAAAAGTACAGCTTTCCCTAAAAAACTCACTTTCCGGCACTTTTCGAGGGCATTTTGGACATTTTCCGGACTATTATTTTAAAAACGGACAAAACCGGGAAATAGGCACGAAAAACCATGACCTGTGAGTCACAGGGACACGTGGCTTGCATGCCACATCCCTCTAGTCACCCTTCAATCAGATTTCAGAGTGAAAAGACTAAAATACCCCTGGTATACAGTCTCAGTCAGGCCAGACTCATTTGCAGACAATCCAGAAATGCCAGCAAGTCCCTCCAATTTCCAAAGTTTCACAAAACCCCCTGGTTTTCACCCTCAGTCCGTCCGGACTCATGCTAAAAATTCACCTATAAATACAGAGGCTGTCAAAGCCATTGAGAAGGACAAAATTTACTCCCTTTCACCCAAAAGCCACGGCCCAAACCAGTTCTCACCTCTCCCGAGCCCCGGTTTTACCTCATTTTGCGTGAAAACTTTGTATTTTGATCAAATACAACCCCCGTCACCTCGAAAACACCGTTCCAAACACTTCTCCGTATCCCATATATGTCCCCCGAGCCAAAGGAGCCGACCCTAGCCATAGTTAGCTCCCTCTCTCTCTAAAACTCTCGTTCCATCTCGGTTTACGCGCTAGTCGCTACAACCGTTTCGGACGACGTTGTTGAAATGTAGACGCATCCGTCTAACGGGGTCCGATACGTTTTAGCCCCTAAATCCTGTTCTCTTCCCGTAAGAGAAGTAATCTCGGGTTAAAACGGCGTTCCAACCCCATTCCGTTTACTTTTATGTCATTTACCAATTCCGGATCGTTTGATCCGTCGAACGTCATTTAAATTCCTGTCATTTACAATTCCGGACCGTTTGATCCGTCGAACGTCATTTACTTTCACGCAAATTTACAATTCCGAGCTGTTTGGCTCGTCGATCGCACTTTACAATTCCGGATCGTTTGATTCCGTCGATACAACATTTTAAATACTGTCATTTACAAGTCCGAGCCGTTTGGATCGTGATAGTATTTACTTTTCAAAGTCCGAGTCGCAATCCGATTCGTTGATCGCATATCATTTAATACGTTTTTCCCGTAAAATCGTTAACAATGACATGCCTAGTTCAAAACCGGAGTTCGACATTCGAACTCTCTTTCAAAATGCGAGAAATGACATTTGGCATCCAAACGCTCATCTTCAAACTTAAAAGCCGACTTTTGACATTCAAAATCATTTAATACGTTTTTCCCGTAAAATCGTTAACAATGACATGCCCGGTTCAAAACCGGAGTTCGACATTCGAACTCTCTTTCAAAACGCGCGAAATGACGTTTGGCATCCAAACGCTCATCTTCAAACTTAAAATCCGACTTTTGACATTCAAAATCATTTAATACGTTTTTCCCGTAAAATCGTTAACAATGACATGCCAAGTTCAAAACCGGAGTTCGAAATTCGAACTCTCTTTCAAAACGCGCGAAATGACGTTTGGCATCCAAACGCTTATCTTCAAACTCAAAATCCGACGTTTGACGTCCAAACTCTCTTTTCTTAAAAGTCAACATTTGACACTTATGACAAACGGTTAAAATCAGCATTCACGCCACTTTTCCTAAAAACTTCCAAATCCAATGTTTGTCATTCAAACGCTCGCCTTTTCAAACAAGATCCCGTAATCAAAGTTTGACATTCAAACCAAGATTAAGCTTGTCATTCAAGCCCCCATTTCAAAATGCAAACACACACACACACACGCACACGTTTTCGAGAAAGGTAGAAAGACTCGTCATACGAGGCGTTTCGGGTGATCTCAATATACTCTTTCCGAAACGTAACGTGACCTCCGAACCTAACAATCTCTGGTACTAAAAAAGCTTTTTACTCGTTTTTGCTACTAATAAAAATGACACCCCATTTTCAAAGCCTTTTCCTAAGTTTTTGCTACCAATAAAAACGACACCATTTTCAACCAATAGCCGTTTCTCAACGTTTGGGCTCAAAATACAAAAACCGCGTGGCGACTCCTCTCCTTCCCAAAAAGCGAGGTCTCAGACACCAACCCTCTACGAAAGACAACCGCCTTCCGCGTCCGTGCGAAATCCGGGTAATTTCACACCTGTGGCGTCCTCAGCTTCCTCCTAACGAAGGACCTGTACTCCTCATACAAAATGAACTCCTGGGAACTCACGCCGCCCAAGTACCTGTCGTACTCTAACACATCTATGTCGCTGGGATTCATCATCCCAAAAGGCGGATCCCTCGGAGCCATAGGGGGCACACCTGGGCCATGCTGCCAGAAGACCCTCTCCCCCAAGTACATGACATCACAAGTCAGGCCCCGCAGCATCTTCCTCTGCACCGTCACCACGGGACCACCCTCAAGCTTGTCGCAGCCATACCGAGCCCAGGGATACAGCTCAAACTCCGCCGAGCTATCCTTCTCCAGGAACTCCTTCACATCCCGATAGGCGATGGTGAGCTTCCCCCTATTCGTCGTCCTCCTCCTCCTCAACTGACGGGCCCAGCCCAGCATAGCAGGATAGGCCTCCATGGCCTCAGCATCCTGATCCCATGGAAAGCACCGAAAGATCTCATAAAACCATACCTGCGACAAAAGCAGAAAAGGCTCAGGGCAAAAGAAAACGGAGAAATGACAAACTTCTAAATCAAAAACAACAATAAACTCATACCTCCAAAGCAAAATCGAAGCATCCCAAAGAACTGGCCACGCCTCGGCTAAACCGGTCCAAAGAAAAATAGAGCACGGCCAAGCCTGCCTCTCCCCAAGCTATCTCACTAACCCTCTCCAAATCCACCAAACTCTCCAGCAGAGGAAAAGGAGCCGAGGTAGCGTGATTCGAGAACAAAGTCTCGGAGAGAGCAAACCACAAGAAAGAGCGTGCCAGCTGCTCGGCCGTCACCAAGCCGGTGCCCCGGCGATAGGCCCCGATGTTGGCCGTAATCTGTGCCTCAACATCGCCATATAACATGCCCAGACTCCTACGAGGAGAAGGCGCAAAGCCCAGCAGCTCCGCCAGCGTCCCATCGGACATCCTGTCCCGCCATCTCACTGGCCCTCCTTTGAAGGAAAGCCCAGTAATCACAGCGAAGTCGGTAGGAGTCACCGTCACCTCTCCCCAACTCAGATGGAAGGTATGCGTGGTGTCCCACCAATACTAGGACAAGGCCAGGAAGATGTTCTTGTTCTTTCTCGTCTCCGCAATCCCGGCCAGGTTCTCCACGAACGCGCCCAAACCAGAAGCAAAGACCAGCCTCTTAGGACTCGCCCTGCCCTCCCTAGAGATATCCGACAAATGCTGCCACAGCTCAACTACTGCCTCGAGCGACCCCCGAGACTTCATCTTCTTGGCCTTTCAGGACAAAGGCCCCTCATCCTGCAGGTAAACACAACAAAGGTACGTCAGTCACAGTACTTAATGCAAAATACCAAAAGGAAACGAAAACATAAAAAAGTCCGTCCCAACACGGCAAAGCATAAAATGTCCGTCCCAACACGGCAAAACAAAAACAACCCATCACGAAACACGGCACACATTGCACATAATTTTCCCCATGCAGCCCGTCACAAAACACGGCACACACTGTACAAATTTTCTCAAAAGAGGGATTAAGCCCTACACGGCACATTTCCAAAAAACCCGTCACAAAACACGGCACACATTGCACATAAACTCCCCACAAAGTCCGTCACAAAAACACAGCACACACTACATGACACATTTTCAAAAATCCGTCCCTACATGGCACACACTTTCAGGTAAAACCCGTCACAAAAACACGGCACATGTCGCACTCTTTACACAAAGTCCGTCCCTACACGTCAATTTTTTCACAATGTACATACAAAAGTAGCATAGGGTACAAAACACCAAAGCATGCATTTCAAGGAGAGGCACTTTAATTTTTACAAATAAGAGCTAATCTCCACATTTTTGCACAAAAATCACATACCCACAATTCTTGCATGCCCAATTCATCACAAATTTCACAAAAAAAAAGCATGGCAATAACAAAAAGCCCCAAATATGCGAAGAATTAAAACCTAGTTCTAGCATACAATAATTCGAGCAAGAATCAAGACGAAATTGATTTCTTACCTCTCCGACGGCCCTATCCCGCATATTATGCACCTCCGGACCCGGATAGAACACATTCGGATTCCTTGATGAAGGCACAAAGGAAGTGCAATTCCTTTGAAGATCCGCCCTCTGCTCAATCGCCTCTTGGCCCCGTTGACGACGACCTCTCCTTGTTCTTTCCGCCATAACAAGCAATTTAAGCAAAATGCGGAGAATTCACTAAGAAATTTTGATCAAAAGCCAAGGATTTCTCTCCCTCTATCTCGGTTGTTCACGAACTGGAAGAAGAAAAATGGGGATTTGCCTCGTTGATGAAGCTGATCAAATTCTGGGAATTCAAAATTGCACGAAGGTCCGTACAGACCTCTTTGCAAACATAAAAGGTCCGTACGGACCTCTTTGCATTATTTGGCCAAATTACTCCTTCGCCCTTATAATCTTTGCCCCTGGCTGTCCAAAGGCCTATTTCAGCAGATTCAATGCAGTTTGGTCCTTAACCCAACAAAACCAACACCGGCCGTCATCGTAAGCCCGAACCTCGCCCACTAAACGGTAAAACAAACACAAAAGGCGCAAACGCCTCCAAACACAAGTCCCAAGGCACAAAATGCCCCCTAAATACAAAACGGTGAACCAAACACCGGCCATCAAAGTAAGCCCGAAATCACCTCCTCAGCGGACAAAACTCAAATGGGAACTCTTGAAAGCCCATACGAGACTACGCATCCCCAACAGATGAACACCGGCAGTCATCGTAAGTTCAACCCTTCCCCAGCGGACAAAACACGAGGGAGCCACACCTCTCACAATCAAAACACGAGGCAATCACGCCTCTCACAATCAAAACACGAGGCAATCACGCCTCTCACAATCAAAGCACAAGGCAATCACGCCTCTCACAATCAAAGCACAAGGCAATCACGCCTCACAAAAGGCCTCGCCAGGTTTATACTCCTGAACCAAGCTCCAACTTAGGTTCATACTCCTGAACTAAGTCTCAAGCGCCAGCTTCATACTCCTGAACCAAGCTCCAACTTAAGTTCACAATCCTGAACTAAGTCTCAAGCGCCAAGTTCATACTCCTGAGCCAAGCCTCAACTTAAGTTCATACTCCTGAACTAAGTCTCAAGCGCCAGGTTCATACTCCTGAACCAAAACCTCAGTCAGAGGACAACTCACATCCTCACGCACGACCCAACCACAGTCAGAGGACAAGTCACGTCCTCACGCACGACACAACCACAAGTCATAGGGCATAACACGTCCTCATCCGCAGCCTGGAGGGCTTTAAACCACTCGGTCCGGGAGACCGCATAAATCAGCCAAATCACTATCCGTAGCCCAAAAGGCTTTAAATCACTCGATCTGAGAGACCGCATAAATCACCTAAATCACTATCCGCAGCCCGGAAGGCTTTAAACCACTCGGTCCAGAAGACCGTATAAACCTCCAAAATCATTATCCCAAGCTCGAAAGGCTTTAAATTACCCGATTTGGAAAACCGTAAAATTTCCATTCCAGAACACCACCACGTCCTCACAGTCGACCTCAGCGGTCACACGACACTTCAGGGCACCACCACGCCCGCATACACTCACAATTTCACGATTTCGGATCTACGATCAGGCTTGATTCCTGCCAGGGATACGTAGGAATCCTATCACAGGGTCCAACCAACCGACCTATACGGTCACACAGGATGCCACCACGTCCACACAACTGACCTATACGGTCACACAGGATGCCACCACGTCCACACAACCGACCTATACGATCACACAGGATGCCACCACGTCCACACAATCGACCTATACGGTCACACAGGACGCCACCACGTCCTCACCACCGACCTAAATGGTCACCCACAGGACACTGGCATGTCCACACACAGATTCTCAGTTAGAGTACATCACACGTCCTCGTACACGAAAACACTCACCCCACACCCGAACTATGATCAGGCTTGATTCCCGCTAGGGATACGTAGGAATCCTATCACAGGGTCCAGCCAACTGACCTAAACGGTCACACCTCAGGACACCACCACGTCCTCACGCGATCCAGATCAGGACCCTTATCTTATCAATGAACCCACTTCCACCGTAAGTAACGTCGTCGAGGGGCTTCTGTAAGTACCCCAATCTAGATCACCCTCTTCCAAGCACTCGGGAAACACCACAGACTCACTCAAACGCAATATCGAACACCCGAAACCCTCAAAAAACCCTAAAAAACCTTCAAAAACCCTCAAAGACCCAAAAAACCACCAAACAAACCAAGGGGGGGGCTTTTTGGGACAAACAAACACAAAAAGACTTTTTGGGAATCATGCAAAATTGGGAAAAGCATAGAAGGTCCATACGGACCTCTTTGCATGCTAAAAGGTCCGTACGAACCTTCTTGCTACCAGACATCATAATTACTAAATCCTCTTAAAGTCCACATTATTCCCTCAAATCCGGGAAAACTAAAACTTTGGTTTTGCACATAGGTCCGTACGGACCTTCTTGCAAAATTTCCCACACTATAAATAGAGGGCTCCCCCTCCCATTTCATACACATCATCCTCTTATCTTCTCTCCCTAAGCCTTCTGGCTCCCCCTCTAAGTCCTTTCGAGGCACTCTCGGTCCCTTTCGATTCCTTCCGAGGCCTTCCGAGCTCCCTTGTGGTGCTCCGAAGCCCTTCCGAGCGCTCCCGAGATGCTCCCCCGCTGCCCCGAGGCACTCTCGAGGTAATCTGAGGCCCCTCGTGGTACTCCTAGGCCTTGCCTGGTCTTTCCCGAGGCATCCCGGCTCTTTCCGAGTCAAACCGGCAATTCCGACCCACGCTGAACCTCTGCCCGAATCTAACCAACGATTCCGACGCACGTCGAACCTCTGCCCGAATCCAGCCAACGATTTCGATGCACGCCAAAACTCTGCCCAAGTGCACACTTGACAATCCCGAGGCACGCCGAAGCTCTGTCTGCAGACAACCGGCACATCCCGAAGCAATCCCGATCCATCCCGAAACACTATTCCATCCTCAAACACTATTCCCCAGCGGAAGACAGACACGAACCAATATAGGTAAGGCTTCCTTCCTACACTATTTTAATACATTTCAATACGCAGTGTACAATGTAGACATCCGATACAACATGCATTTTTAAAAGCACACACACACACACACAACATTTAAAGAAAGAAGGGGTGTCGAAAGACTCATTTTTATGATGCTACTCGGGTGAGCTCTAATATTCTAATATTCTCTTCCCGAGGAGTAACCTGACCTCCGAACTCAAAAATCACATCACACAAAAACAGTTTATTTTTAAACTGATGCCTTTTTTCAATGTTTTCGGCTTAATCAAAACGGCGTGTCGACTCTACAAGAAAACACAGCGAGACACTTCCAATGCGACGCAACGCAAACGGAAAACGCGAATGCGAAAATGCCAGATGCCGAGGCGCGATCGCGCTGCCTCTCGGATCCGGGCAATTTCAGTGACAGACTTTTTAAAATGTGTCTTGTGTGCCATGTTTTCGTGACAGACTTTTGAAAATGTGTCTTGTGTGCCGTGTTTTCGTGACGGGCTTTGAAAATGTGTCTAGTGTGCCATGTTTTCGTGACGGACTTTTATTTGAAAAAATTGCCGTGTTGGGACGGACTTTTATTTGCGAGATTTTCGTGTTGGGACGGACTTTTTCTGATTTTTGAGATTGGCGTGTTGGGACGGACATTTTGTGATTTGTTTTTTTTTTTTGTATATTTGCTTCAGTACTGCTATTGACATACCTTTGTTGTGTTTACCTGCAGGGTGAGTTGCCGACGTCTGGGAAGGCGAAGAGGATGAATTCATGGGGGTCTCTTGAGGACGTGGTTGAGTTGTGACGGAGCCTACCTGATATTTCCCGATATGGGAGGCCTAGTCCTCGAAGGCTAGTAAATACTACGGGGCTGAACGTGTTCGTGGAGAACCTGGCCGGGATAGCTGAGACGTAGAAGAACAAGGGCATCTTCTTGGCCTTGTCTGTGTACTGGTGGGACACCAAGCATACCTTCCACTTTAGATGGGGGAGATAACGGTGACTCCCACAGATTTTTCGGCGATCACCGGGCTTTCCTTTAAGGCAGAGTCGGTGAAGTGACGGGACAGGATGTCAGAAGAGGTGCTGGCTGAGCTATTGGGCTTTGTGCCTTATCCCCGTAAGGGCTTGGGTATGGTGTACCACGATGTGGAGGCGAAGATTACGGCCAAGATCGGGGATTATAGCCGGGGCACTGGGGTAGTGACGGCGGAGCAGCTGGCGCACTCTTTTTTGTGGTTTGCCCTCTCCGAGACTTTGTTCTCGAATCACGCCTCTTCCATTCTTTTCCCTCTGCTGGAGAGTCTGGTGGACTTGGAGAGGGTTTGTGAGATTGCTTGGGGCGAGGTGAGCTTGGTCGAGCTCTATTTTGCTATGGATCAATTTATTCAGGGCGCGGTCAGTTCCCTGGGATGCTTTGACTTCGCACTGGAGGTATGAGTTTATTGTTGTTGTAGTTTAGCATTTCATCATTTCTCCTTTTCTTTTTCTTTTTCTTTTCCTTGCCTTGTTCTGAGTAGTATCTGGTTTTTTGTTGCAGCCGTGGTGCTATGAGATCTTCTGGTGCCAACCGTGGGACTTGGAGGATGAGGCCATGTTCGGTTATCCCACCATGCTGTGCTGGGCTCGCTCTTTGAGGAAGAGGAGGACGAGCCAGGGAAAGATCACTGTCACCTATCAGGAGGTGCAGCGATACCTGGAGGGGTTTCAGTTGTACCCTTGGACTCGGTATGGCGAGGATGAGCTGGAGGGTGCCCCTGGGTAACGCGACAGCGGAAGCTTCTGCGGGGTCTCACTTGTGACTCCATGTATCTGGGGGAGAGGGTCTTCTGGCAGCATTGCACAGGTATGCCTCCTATGGCTCAGAGGGATCCGCCCTTCCATATGATGAGTCCTCTTGATATGGATGTGCTGGAGTATGAGAGGTACCGGGCTGGCGTGAGTGCCGAGGAGTTCGTTCTGGAGGGCGAGGAGTTTGCGGCCTTTGTTAGGAGGAAGTTGAGGATGCCACAGGTGTTGGCGAGGGAGAGGCAGACTGGCTCATCACATCTTCTAGATGTCCCGGTGCCTGGGCCGGACTTCACTTATGTTCGCGGGGACTCTTCGAGGAGGAGGGTGTTGGTGCCCATCCCAGAGCATGGTCCTGCTGTTTATCTGGTTGACCCGAATGCTCCAGTGAGTTTGCTTACTCTTTTCCATCTTGGCATCTTTTCTGTATTTTCTCTTTTGTTGAGTACTTTGTATCTCTTTTGCTGAGCGCTTCTTTGGTTGCTTGCTTGCGCAGGTCTCGGGGCGGTCCTTGGACGTGCTCATCTGCAGATATGTGGGGTTGAGGGCTTTTACGAAGAAGCTCTTTGGGAAGATGTCCTGCAGATCTTCACGGAGTGTGGTTCCGTTCGAGCCAATGCCTTCGACGAGGTCTGTAGATACTCCTTCTTCGAGGGCTGAGCCAGAGCTACAGCCTGAGGTGCCGGTTCGGGAGCGGCACAACTTTGATGTGGGGATGTCTTCGGGGGCCTAGAGGCCGCAGACGCTTCATCAGTTCTTTCCCCCATCGGGTGCGCAGGGTGAGGGTTCATCCTCACATCCCTTCTTTGATCCTTTTACTGGGTTTAACCCCTTGGAATACTTTGAGCATTTGATCGAGGAGGGGGTCGAATATTCCGATGATGAGGAAGTGACCACCGGGTTTTTCGAGATGCCGAAGTTCTCGTTTGATGAGGCTGATGATGATGAGTCGGAGTAGGGCTCCTTTTGTTTGTTTCTTTTTTTTGTTTTGTATTTGTAGAGCAACAAACATTTTGTATCTGTAATAAAACACTTATATTTGGCATAGCAAAGTATTTTATTTGAGATGTAATGATGTATTTAAGATTTTGGGGATTGACCTTGGAATTGTTGCTAGCTTATTTTATTTTTGTGCATGTCGCATGAGCAGGGAATGCATTTGTGGTTAGTTTATGGTGGCCGGAAATGGCTTTGGTAAGGCTTTTGAGCAGTCGGGGGCAAGGTCCTGCAGCGGGCAGCAACTGTTTTGCAGTTTGCTGAAAATTTGGCCAGGCTGCAAAGTGGTCCGCGCGGACGCTTCATGCATGCAAAATGGTCTGCGCGGACGCTTTTTGATTTTGAAGAGGGGATAAGATTTATAGAAATTTGGATTTCCCTCATTTCCCCACTCTCATTTGCAGTTAACTTCGAGCCTTCTTCCCCATTTTCTCTAGAAACCTCCATTTTTGCAATGGATTCTTCGTCTATTTCGAAAATTTTGCCAAGGCTTTCAAAGGAGAGGCGAGCATACTTCCTTGAGCGGCTTGAGACGTGGATGAGGAACCACATGCGTCACAACAAATGGGCTTTTGAGGTGCAATTTCGACTCCACTCGGTTTGGTCCCTTAGGGAGTTAGTTCCTGATTGGGAGTTGTTGCGGGCTGCTGCAAGGTTCTGGGATGTTAGGAGGCATGTGTATAGCTTCTTCTACATTGAGATTACGCCCACCTTTGAGGATTTTCGGGCTTTGATTGGAGGACCGGAGGTGGAGGCCATCTCGCTTCCTTTGATCGGCGGTGCGGCCGTGAGCGTGAAGATCGCATGCTTTCTTCGGACTTCGTTGGAAGAAATGCAAGGTATGACTTTTGATTCTGGTTATATTGATATTTTTGCGCTGCATGAGCGGTTTATAGGTGATGACGAGAGTGATGTCTCTTGGGATGCGTTTGCTTTGTGCGTGATAGCAACGCACTTCATAGTTAGCTCCCTTGGGGTATGCGATGATGCTTTGCTTGATGTAGTAGGGCATTGCCGAGCCAGTGAGGATATTACTCTGTCGGTTCTGGGGGAGACCCTTCACGGCATTGATTGCTTGGCAATAGGGGATAGGTTCATGCGAGGGGTAAGCCCTGTTTTGCTCACCTTGTGGTTGTGAGAGAGGCTTCAAGCCATGGCTGAGTCTCTGGTTTCTCTTAGTCCGCGGACATTTGCTCGGCGACCTCTTGTATTGTATATGGATCAGTCCGCCCGAGAGAGATGGATGGCACAGCTTGGTACGCATCAGATCCGTTAGTGGGTTTCCCATTGGGGGATTGAGACTAGGAGGACCTTTCAGGAAGGTTCCTATGTTGTCAGAGTTACAGGGTTGTCTTGGTCCTCTTTCTATATTTCGTTGCTTGTTTCCAGGCAGTTCGGGATGAGACAGGAGCCTTTTCTGGGCTGGGATGAAATTGCCACTGTGGAGGTAGCTTCTTTCTGCATGGCAGATTCGAATGTCTTTCTATATTTTCTGAGGGTATGGAAGTATATCGCTTTCCTTCCTTTGGTGCTCCTTCGACATCGGGAGAGTGTTGTGTTGACCACTCACTACCTGGATTGGTACGAGCAGCGTGTCGGGCAGACCCAAGTGGTTTTGGAGAGAAGGCATGAAGTGATTCTGGGGCAAGGTTGACGTCTTAGCTATAGCCTTAGAAGTGCAGAAGCCTGGTCTACCCCTCAGAATGTTACGGGATATGTTTTATTTGACTACGAGACCATAGTTGACCAACTGACGGAGAGAGGTCCCCTTTTGTAGACTCACAGGGAGGAGATCCAGGCCGAGGCTCAGGCGAATGAAGCTTTACAAGCTACAGGTTTGCTTGACTCAACGGGGAGGACCCCTGAGCTCGGAATGAGAGAGACAGAGTTGGCTCACGTGGAGCGAAAGAAGACTCGCCGGGGACGAGTGAAGAAAGGGAAGAATGGCGAGGGGACAAGTGCAAGTGGCGCGGAATGACCTCCTAAGTATCTATTCATTGCATTGCAGACACATTATTTATTAAATGTATTAAGCTGTTCTTTTAGCATGTTGTGAGTTTGAGAGTAGACCGTGCTTGTACTCATCAAGAAATGTTGTAACCGTTAGTGATTTGTGATTTACTTTTAAAGCTTTATCGAGACGCAAGATCTCTCTGTTGTATTTTGTGGACTGAAGCAGTGTGAGCCTTGACGGCATCCATTTTTTTGGATTTTTGTGTTTGGATTGATCTGAGCCTTGATTGGCATCCAATTTTTTTTTGTTTTTAAACTGAACCAATTAAGGCTGCCTACGTTCCCCCCAGACTAAGGGGCTCAGCTTTCCGTAGTTCGACACTATAATAAGTGATGGGGAGACAGTAAAGTTGATCCTCTTTAGGTGAAGTATCTGCGGAGTTTGCTTCCGTTGACTGGATTCATGAAGGGATTGTCGTCTGGCACCTCCGAAGAAGATCTTTTGGACCACGAACGGGCCGATCCATGTTGGTTCCCATTTTCCAAGAGGGTTGGTTCGGGTAGGAGGATTTTCTTTGAGTACCAGATCGCCTTCCCTGATGTCTCGGGATTTGACTTTCTTGTCAAAAGCCCTAGCCATTCTGCTTTGGTAGGCTCGAATGTGTTCTATGGCCTTTAGTCTGCGCTCGTGTAGCAGGGCCAGTTCGTCGTGTCGGCTTCGGAGCCATTCGACTTTGTTGATCTCGTTTTCCAATAGCACTCGAAGTAATGGAATTTCCAATTCAACAGGCAGTACTGCCTCCATCCCATATGTCAGGGCGAATGGAGTTTCTCCCGTGGCTATTTCTACTGATGTTCGGTAGCCCCAAAGTTCTAGGTGCAGCTTCTTGGGCCAATATCTTCCTCG
The DNA here is from genome assembly GCA_022495995.1 of Adenophora triphylla var. japonica. Taxonomy (NCBI): domain Eukaryota; kingdom Viridiplantae; phylum Streptophyta; class Magnoliopsida; order Asterales; family Campanulaceae; genus Adenophora; species Adenophora triphylla. Next base: position 194,043 of record JAFEMH010002513.1, on the reverse strand, counting down.
TGTGGTCATTTTTCGGATGATCCTTTTGAGGGTTTTGTTTCCTGCTTCTACTGCACCGTTAGTTTGCGGCCTGTAGGGAGAGGACTTGTGGCGTGTGCTTTTGAATTCGGCCAGTAGTCTGTCGCATTCTCCTTCGAAGTGAGATCTGTTGTCTGATATGATCTCATTCGGGATTCCGTATCGGCATATGATGTTTTCCTTGAGGAAATGTGTGACCTTCTTGGAAGTTAGCACTTTGTAGGACTTGGCTTCGACCCATTTTGTGAAGTAGTCGATGGCTACCAAGACGAACTCGTGGCCATTGTTTCTGGGCGGAGCAATCTTCTCGATGATGTCGATTCCCCAAGTGGCGAAGGGCCAGGGAGTAGTCATGCAATAGAGATCGTGAGGAAGATGGTTGAGGTTGGAGAACCGTTGGCTCTTGTCGCAGCTTCGGACAAAGTGGATGCAGTCTGCCTCCATGGAGATCCTGTAGTAGCCCATTCGAAGAATGATCTGCATCAGGGCTCTGGCGTTCATGTGGGGGCCACAAGCCCCATTGTTGACTTCATTCATGAGCTCATTCGCTTTTTCCTTGCTGATGCAGCGGAGGAGCGGTCCTTGGTAGCATTTTTTGTATAGCATGTCCCCAAGGATGACAAAGTCAGTGGCAAGGCATTTTAGGGCCACTATGCTCATAGCTTTGATTCCTTCTTTGCGTTGGCCTTCCTCGTTCATGAAGGTGGTTTCCCCTTTTTTGAGGTATTGGAAGATCTGGTTGTACCACGGCTCATTGATAGGCTCGGGTTCTAGCTCGATTTCGCAGCAGTAGGCAGGAATTTCCATTCTTCCTACTTTGACTTGCTTTATCGCCATCCCTTCGGGGATTTCAATGAGTGAAGCCAAGGTGGCTAGGGCATCTGCAAACTGGTTCCGGTCTCCTGGCAAGTAGTGGAAGGTGAGCTCTTTGAATTGCGTGATGAAGTCCTCCATGCAGGCGTGGTATTTTTGCAGGCCTGGTCTATCGTTTTCCATTTGTTGGAAACTTGATTGATGATCAGGGCTGAGTCCCCATAGACCTCCAATTCTTGGACGTTCCTTTCGAGTGCAGCCTCTAGTCCGGCGGCCCAGGCTTCGTATTCGGCGGCATTATTGGTACCTCGAAGTTTAGCTTTATGGCGATTGGGGTATGCTCGTCTTTTGGGTCAACCAAGAGCATACCAATGCCATTTCCTCTTTTGTTGGTTGCTCCATCGAAGAATAGTTGCCATCGATTCTCGCCTTCAAGTGCGAAGATTCCTTCATCTGGAAATTGTGGTTCAGGACCTTTGGCCTCGTCGGTTGGGAAGTCGGTCAGTTGTTCGGCCATTACCCTTCCCTTGATTGACTTCTGGTTCACGTATTTGATGTCAAACTCTGCCAGGAAGAAAGACCATTTGGCCAGCCTCATATATAGTGATGGTTTGTCAAAGAGGTACTTGACCTGGTCCATTTTGGAGACCAAGTGCACTGTGTGTGACTGCATGTAATGTTGTAATTTTTTCATAACCCATACTAGAGCTACGCAGGTTTTCTCGAGAGCTGAGTAGTTGAGCTCGCTGCCTTGGGACTTTTGACTGACGAAGTAGATGGCATTCTCGACTCGTGACTCTCTCTTTTCTTGATAGAGCATGGCTCCCATGCAGTGTCGATCACAGTTAAGTATAGCAAAAGTGGCTTCTCCTCGTGGGGAGGACAGAGGATCAGAGGACTCACAAGGTATGCCTTTATCTTTTCGAAGGCATCTTGGCATTTCGGGTTCCATTCAATGTCTGCATTCTTCTTCATTAGTCGGAATATTGGCTCGCACATGGAGGTCAACTGATTGACGAAGCGGCTGATGTACTGTAGGCGGCCCATGAAGCTTTTTACTTCTGTTTGGGTTTGCGTCGGTCTCATTTCGATTATGGCCTTGATCTTTTGAGGATCAACTTCGATGCCTCGTTCGGTGACCATGTACCCCAAGACTTTGCCTCGGATCACTTCGAATGTGCACTTGGCACGATTTAACCTCTCTAAGTATTTTCGAAGGCAATCGAAGAACTTTCTCAGGTCGATGAGGTGTTGTCCGTCTGATCCCTTTGAGTGGATGATTATGTCGTCAAATACACTTTGATCTCTTTGTGGATCATGTCGTGGAAGAGGGCGGTCGCTGCCCATTGGTAGGTAGCACCAGCGTTCTTTAGTCTGAATGGCATCACTATGTAGCAGTAGATTCCCCAGGGGGTTGTAAAGGCTGTTTTCTCTTGGTCTTCTTGATTTGATTGTAGCCGGCGAACCCGTCCACGAAGGACTTGACCTCGAAGTTGTCTGTAGTGTGGACCAACATGTCTATGTTTGTTAGTGGAAAGTCGTCCTTGTGACTTGCTTTGTTGAGATCTCGGAAGTCCACGCAGCAGCATACTTTTCCGTTGGCCTTGGTGACCGTGACTATGTTGGAGAGCCATGTCGGGTATTCGATTACCCTTATGAATCCGATGCGGAGCATCTTTTTGATCTCTTCCTTGACTTGTAAGGACCATTCTGGCTTGATTCGGCGTAGCTTCTGCTTGATGGGCTTAGCCTCGGGATTCAGGGGAACCCGATGTTCCACTATGGCTGGATCTAGGCCTGACATGTCTCGGTAGGACCAAGCGAACACGTCCACGAATTCTTGGAGTAGCGCAGTCAATGCTTCTTGCTCTGTGCCAGTGAAGAAGCTTCCGATTTGCGTCTCTTTAGGCTCTTCAGCAGTCCCCAAATTCACTTTGGTTAAAACCTCCTCAGCAGCTTGGGCCCCATTTTCCTCTCATTTGACAACATGCTTAAAGATGTGTTTAATGTATTGTTCGTTTAATGTGTCTGATTTTTTGTCAAGTGAGTCGTTATTAACTGTTTGTGATTTAGTTAATTTATCAGTTGTTAAAGATGCAATGAGAGGATACTCGGAAAGGTCAAAACATTCATTAAGAGCATATGGGAACACATGGTTGGCTATGAATTCATAATCTTGTGGCGTAAGGCCATCAGATGACTCGAGGGACTCGAACTCAAATACAACAGACTCAGAATGTGTTTTGAATATAGACTCTAGGACGCGAGGGGTTAGACCAAGTTGTTCGATCATTTCCTTCTTACTGGCTGTAGGTCCGGAGAAGGTGGCCTAGTTCTTTAGTGGCATTGTGGATGGGCTTGAGAGGATACGAGGGTCGAAAGGCTTCGCGCTTCTGTCCCCAATCATGGCCACCATAGAGTTATCAGAAACAAAATCGATGAGGTCTGGCACCTCGATTTCTTCACTGAAAAGTTGTTATAGTAAAGGCTCGTTCCAAGCATTGTCTGCGGAGGGCCACGGAGTAGTCATGCAATAGAGATCGTGAGGAAGATGGTTGAGGTTGGAGAACCGTTGGCTCTTGTCGCAGCTTCGGACAAAGTGGATGCGCCGCTCCATGGAGATCCCGAGTAGCCCATTCGAAGAATGATCTCGCACGTGGCTCGGCGTTCATGTGGGGGCCACAAGCCCAATTGTTGACTTCATTCATGAGCTCATTCGCTTTTTCCTTGCTGATGCAACGGAGGAGCGGTCCTTGGTAGCATTTTTTGTATAGCATGTCCCCAAGGATGACAAAGTCAGTGGCAAGGCATTTTAGGGCCACTATGCACATAGCTTTGATTCCTTCTTTGCGTTGGCCTTCCTCGTTCATGAAGGTGGTTTCCCCTTTCTTGAGGTATTGGAAGATCTGGTTGTACCACGGCTCATTGATAGGCTCGGGTTCTAGCTCGATTTCGCAGCAGTAGGCAGGAATTTCCATTCTTCCTACATTGACTTGCTTTATCGCCATCCCTTCGGGGATTTCAATGAGTGAAGCCAAGGTGGCTAGGGCATCTGCAAACTGGTTCCGGTCTCCTGGCATGTAGTGGAAGGTGAGCTCTTTGAATTGCGTGATGAAGTCCTCCATGCAGGCGTGGTATTTTTGCAGGCCTGGTCTATCGTTTTCCATTTGTTGGAAACTTGATTGATGATCAGGGCTGAGTCCCCATAGACCTCCAATTCTTGGACGTTCCTTTTCTGCCTTGGGCATTTCTAGCTCGAATGTTGACTCATCCCATTTGTTTGTGGTAGGGGTGCTGACAGAAAGCTTTTCGAGTTCTTCCGCCAAATAGGGTGTTTCCTAAACCAAAATTCATTGTGAATAGTGGTTGTGGTGGGTCCCGGTAGAGTTGGTGCATCGAGGAATGCCCTTCTGACGGGGTTTGGCTCGAGGCCTCTGAACCTTTCAAGGCTTTGTTGGAGCTTGTCCATTGTTGCCGACCAGTTTTGTTTGGCGTTGATCAGCTCTGTCTCCTTTTCTGTGTCTTCGTTCAAGTTGCCGGCTTTCTTTGTGAAGTACTGGGCCATGTCGAGGTTGTAAGGGCGGAGGTCGGAGATTGTCTGCGAACCTCTTTTGTCAGTAGCTGAGCATCTTCGTGCTGCTTTTCTTTCTTCCGCAGCCTCTTTGGGAGTAGGGATGTACCCTAGGCCACGACGGGTGTTTTGTTCTTTGACCTCGATGACCTTGTGGGTGCCTTGATGGTGCTTGCCTAGACCAAGCCTCGGGATGTATTTCATGAGCTTCATCATCTTCATAGGAGGAGGGATCCGGTCCCAAGTCAGGGGAGGTCTATATGGCATACTTGGACCTTCGGGCTTTCGACTGTGAACCCTGTTAGCATCATGCCTTCATTGTCGTGCTTGATTTCCAAGACTGGGATGCCATTTGTGTTGGTCCCTTCAGTAGTCACGCTGTCCCCGTAGATGATGGTGAGATCCCTTCCTTGGATGAACTTTACGCATTGGTGTAAAGTGGATGCCACCCCATTGATTTGGTGTAGCCAAGGCCGGCCCAAGATGGCAGTAAAGGTGATCGGGATGTCGATGACCAGGAAGTCTGTTGGCACCATCTGCTTTCCGAACCACAGGTTCAGAGTGACTATCCCCAAGACTGAGCGAGACGTCGAGCCGTAAGCTTTGATTGTCTGTGTTGATGGCTTTAGATCGGTCGGCTTGATTCCTAGCAAGTCCATCATTTTGGAAGGGAGGACGTTCATGGCTGATCCTTCATCTACCAAGACCCGAGGAAGGCGGTGCTCGTCGAGTTGGACTGTGATGTAGAGAGGCTCGTTGTGGTCAGCCCCAAATTTCGGTAAGTCGAGCTCCGTGAACGTAATGATGTTACCATAGTGAACGATGCCGATCATTTAGACTGCTTCATCTGGTGTCACATTTATTGGCACCATGGTCTGGGCCAGGCTTTCTTCCAGCTTGAGCTTGTGCAGATAGGAGGAAGTATGTAGGGACCATAGGGATATGTTGGCCTGAGTACGCTTGAGCTGGGTCAAGATCGGATCTTCAGCCTTTGGGTCAAGCACTTCAGCTTCTTTGGCGTAGGGGCCTTTCTCGGTTCGAGGCTCAGGCATGGCTGGCCTTTTGTCTGTCTTTGAAGGATTCACCGGGATCTGGCCAAAACGCGTCAGTACGTTCACTTCTGGCTCTACTCCTTTGCTTGTTTCTCCTGCTTCTATCATGGGAGGACCTTAGTTGGCTTAGGGACATGCATCGCATTTCAACTCGTTCACTATTATTGCTTTTGTTGGAGCATCAACGATGGCCTTGATGTCTTCCCAAGATAGAGGTTGGGGTGTCAGGACCCTTGGGCCGTTGGTGGCTGTGCGGAGCTCGTCCCAGCTAATCATGGAGCAGAAGTTGCCGAGATCTTGAGTTGAGTCAGGCTAACGATATTTGTTGGAGTAGATGACGTAGTAGTCAAACTTTCCCGATGGCTCGCCTAGGGATCCCACTGTGGGATCCCCGACTTCGTATCTCTTTTTTAGTTTTTTTTTAGAGGAGGTTTTCTTCTTTCTTGGGGGACGGTCCTCGTGTATTTCATCTTGGAAGTCCCTCCCCAGACAAGCGGGGCAGTCGCATACATCCCACCTGATGTGTTCGGCAGTTTGTGGTGGGCTCTGGACCTCAGTGTGTTGACTTGGCATGTCTTTCCCTAGTGGGCCTTGTGGCTTCATGCCGTAGCTGCGGGGCTCGTACAGAGGCGTATGATTGCATCCCGGGGGACAATGAGAGACGTTGGGAGCTGTGGGAGCGGGTATGTCTTCGGGAGCCCCAGGTGGCTGGGGGGTGGCTAGTGTTCCGAAATGATGCATGGCACCTTCGATCCAAGCCTGTTGTTTGCCTTAGCGTTTCTCGAGAGCCATGACAGCTTGCCAAACCTCTTCCATTGTTGGGAAATTTCTCGGGGGCAGGATTCCGTTTCCCTCGTTGTTATCTGTCGACCTTGCCATAGGGGAGTGAGGGGCTGCTCTGGTGGCTGTATTGGAAAGGCTGTCGGACCTTGCGGCTTTGACACTGGGAGGACGGTTCCCGGGTATCTCTCAATCACTCTCGGTTTTCTGGAGGGGGTGACGGGTAAGGTTTAGACATGGAAATGCCTTTTTTTGGATAAAGGGGGAAAGCTCATGTCATGCAGTTTCCTTTTTTTTATTTATGCTTTTTTTTGTTGTTTTAATTACTTAAAACGTGTTTTCTCAGAATCCTAAGTTGGTTGGAAAAGATTGCTCTTCTTTTTCACAACAATGCTAGATCCTGGGTCAGTGGAGACCATCAGTGCGGCTATAAGCCCCTCATTTTGCACCTATATTTCGACATCCCGGGGTGGACAGCCCGGTCCTAGAGGGCAAGCGGTTTCCACCGGCCAAAAGAAAAATCGATCCTAAGGACCGAGCCTGTCATGTTCGTTTTAATGCATCAGTCATGTGAATAGTGAGCCGAGCTGGCACCTGAGTCAAGATCGAGTCGAGAGTTCGGCATGACCTCTCTTTACCTTGCTTGCGTAAGGGATCTGTGACGTTAGGTGTTGGTTTGGTCATATTATCATGGCTGACGTATTAAGGCTTGATGACATGGTGTCATATGGGCGTGGATGTATATCCGGGACGGAGCATTGTCTGGGTGTAGCTTTGGAAATCAAGATCAGGTCAAGACTTTAGCATGATTGACACTGGCTAGGATGGGATATGTATCCAAGCTTTATGACATAGACTGGGTAAAAACCAACCGAGTCTGGACAGAGTGTGACACAAGCGTGCATGGTTGACACTGGCTAGGATGGGATGTTTGGAATGATCCCGTGCGCGTCCGAAAGGCTTCAGGAAGACCAATCGAACTGCAACTGAGACCACTCCGGGTTTAGGGTTGTAGTGTGCAGTGTACAGGATAAGAGTGCGCGTAGTGTGCGGTCACTAAAATTCTGTTTTTTTTTCTGAGTAAAACATAAATTTTTTTGCAGAATTTTTAAATGTATGTACACAGATGTATTATGATGCATTTTTTTTTGTATTTTTATTTTTTTTGTAAATAAAAAGTAAGCACATGCACACACACACAACAGTTAAAGAAAGGGGTAAAATCAAAGTTTGACCCTCATCATTGTTTTTTAAAAATCTTTTTTTATGTTGAAAAGTTTTTTTAAAACAAATATCCCCAGCGGAGTCGCCAACTGAAATTACCCGAATCAGCATGCGCGGGCCCCGACATCTCGCATTCATCGAGAGGTGTCGCTGCGTTTGTTTGGAGGAGTCGCCACGCCGTTTTGATATAGCCCAAAACATTGAAAAAAGGGTTTGTTTAAAAAAAAGTTGTTGCGTGATGAGATTTTGAGTTCGGAGGTCGGGTTACGCCTCGGGAAGAGAATAGCAGAGCTCACCCGAGTCGCCTCGTATACACGAGTCTTTAGATACCCCTCTTTCTTTAAAAGTTGTGTGTGTGCGCTTTTAAAAATGCATGCTGAATATGATGTCTACATTGTATTCTATGTATTGAAATGAATTGAAATAGTGTTGGAAGGAGGCCTTACCAATGTTGGTTCGTGTCTATCTTCCGCTTGGGAATAGTGTTTGAGTATGAATATTGCTCCGAGATGGACCGGGATTGCTTCGGGATGTACTGGTGTCTGCGGACAGAGCTTCAGCATGCCTCGGGAGTGCTAGGTGCGTCCTCGGGCAGAGGTTCGGCGTGCCTCGGGATTGCTGTGTGTGCTCGGGCAGAGGTTCGACGTGCCTCGGGATTGTTGATTGTACTCGGGCAGAGGTTCGATATGCGTCGGGTTTGCTGGTTGTACTCAGGCAGAGGTTCGGCATGCGTCGGGTTTGTTGGTTGTACTCGGGCAGAGGTTCGGCGTGCGTCGGGATCCCTCGGGATTGTTGGTTGTGCTCGGAAAGAGGTTCGGCGTGCGTCGGGATGGACCAGAATGGCTCAGGATGGACCGACAGGATTTCGGGATGCCTCGGGAGGGCCTCGAGGCGGCTCGGGAGCGTCTCGGGAGCGCTTCGGAGCGCCTCAAAAGGGCTCGAAAGGCCCCAGAAGAAATCGAAAGGGATTGGGAGTGCCTCGAAAGGACTTAGAGGGGAGCCTGAAGGCTTGGGGGAGAGAGGAGAGAATGGAGGTGTGAAGAAAATGAGAGGGGGAGCCCTCTTTTTATAGGCCTTGGAAAACTGCAAAATGGTCTGCGCGGCTTCTTCTTGGAAAACCAAATTTTTGGTTTTCCAGGATTTAAGGGAATCTCGTGGACTTTAAGAGAATTTTGCAATTATGATGTCTGGGTACAAAATGGTTCGCGCAGACCATTATGCAGGCTGGCTATTTTTTCGTAATTCCCAAAAAATCCTTTTGTATTATTTTATCTCGGAAGGGTTCTACCTTGGTTTGGTTGGTAGTTTTGGGGTTTTTGAAGGTTACAGGTTTTCGGGATCACGTTTGTGTGAGTCCGCTGTGTTTCCCGTGTGTCGGATAGGGAGCGATCCAGATTGGGTACTTACAAACATGCCCAAACCCTTACGAGGCGTAGGCTCAAGTCCCAGCAGCTCAATCAAGCGCTCATCAGACATACGGTCCCTCCACTTCACCGACTCCCCCTTAAAGGAAAGACCGGTGATAGCAGCATAATTTGTGGGAGTCACCGTCACCTCCCCCCAACCGAGATGGAATGAATGTGTGGTATCCTACCAAAACTCAGACAAAGCTAGAAAAATGCCCTTGTTTTTCTAAGTCGAGGCTACTCCGGCTAAGTTCTCCACAATCACGTTCAGCCCCAAATCAATAACTAGTCTCCGAGGACTAGGTCTCCCTTCCCAGGGGCTATCTGGCATGCTCCTCCAAACCTCCACCAAGGTCTCAATAGACCCCCGCGTCTTCATCTTCTAGGCCTTTCCCGACAAAGGCGCCTCATCCTACAGGTAAACACAGCAAAGGTATGTCAATAAACTCCAATGCAAGACATAGTAGTAATAAACGCTACAATGAAGAATAATGGCACATATCATTCACATTCTATCTCAAAAGCCCGTTCTCACACGACACATTTTATTTAAAGCCCGTTCCCACAAGGTGTGAGTACCCCGACCCGAACTCGTGTTTTTGGGTATGCTTTCTTTTTTTGGGCTCATTTAATTTTGGGCTCATTATTTTTATTAATTAGTTTTGGGCCTTATTCACTTCGGCCCATTTTGTCTGAAAATGACCGGTGTCATACGACACCCAAATTCATTCCAAAACAATAATAAATAGGGATAATATCCCATTTGTAAAAGAGGGGGGAGAGACGACAAAAAAAAGGGGAGTCACAGTTTCTTTCTCCCTAAGCAAAAGCAACTCTCTCTCTCTCATATATTTCTCTCACTAAACGGAGATTACAGAGGGACTCCTCTCCCCAATCGGGTCTTCTTCCCTCAACAACAACAACAATCGCAGAGGCCTCCTCACCGGTCTTCTTCTCCGATCATCATAATCGGTGTTCTTCCTCGCCATCACCGGCGACCACCAAGCTCGCAATCCACCGGCGACCACCGTCCCTCACCGGTCTCCTTCTTCACCAATAACAGGGTGCTCCCCTTCCCAATCGCTTCCCGTTCTAAGCCGTCAACCACCGTCACTGCTGAACTCGCTCACCGGTTACCCAAGCCACCAACAACCGCTCCTTCCAAACACCCATCACCGGAGCTCTCTCATCTCCACCGTCCCTATTCTCTCCGGCCAAGCCTCGGTTCATCACCCTAAACGGTGTTCTCTCTAATCGTTAACCACCGTCCTCTCTCTGTACTCAGAATACGACCCGCAAAGCTCACAGCTCTCTCTCTAAACGGTTCAAAACCGTCCACCACCGCCGTTCTCCTCTGTTCAACAGCTTGAGCCATGCACCAACATCACTCCCTAACGGCGTCAATCACAGCCACGGCGTCGCCCCTAACAGCTTCAAGCTGAGAAGTCCTCGTTTCCAGTCGCCGCCCCAGAGCCGATTGAAGACTCCCTATACCGACGGGGTATAGGGAGGTGTGGATCTACGAGGGTAACGTTCCTATTCCATTCTCTCTTTCTATTTTCATTTCCTGTTGTTATTGCTATGCTGGGATTTGCAGTTTAACTTCGGATGTGATTGAACACGTTTTGATTAGTCTCTGAATATTGTATCCATTCTCATGATATTGCACTTTCAGTTATTCATGTTACTGAATGCTCTAAGCGGAGTGTGGATTCTCAATATCCACACTCGTTTGAAGTAATTGTATCGATCTCAGTTATCTTGTGGCTGAATCTGTTGTTGATAATCGTTGATGTCATTTTGATCATCTTCTTTTGAGTTAGGAGGTGATGGCCTTCATTATGACCCAAAATGTGTGGTCATTCATATTTGGCCATCAATGCCATATGATCCTCCCATAATACTCATTTGTTATTATCGTTGCTTGAGTTAGGAAGTGAGGGTTCTTTATTTGTGACGCAAGAAATGTGGTCATTCACATTGGGTCACTGAAACCCCATGATCTTCCCATAATACTCTTTATCTCAGTCTCTTCACTATTCTAGTTAGCTTCTTAGCCTTGGAATTGTATTGGTGGCATATCCACCCCCATTGTAGAGGCAATCTGACCAAGGATGTCCTGTGTCGTTCGACATCCCTCTACAGAGGAAGTCCTGTGTCGGACGACATCCAAAGTCCCTGGACAGACTGTCTCAACCCACTTCCTTGTAATTCAATTTCATTAATTGTAAGAGGGATGTGGCCTCCCACAGTAAAAGGCTCACAAGTTGTAATCCTTCATTTGGATTAATAACGCAAGGCATTAATACGCATTTTATTACATATTTCGTCACACATAAATTGCACACACTTTTGAATGTTTTGATTGTTGAACATAGAAAGACTCGTCTACGGACGAGGCGTGTTGGGTGAACTCTCAAGTTCTTCCAAACACGTAACCTGACCCCCGAACCCATTTTTCTCTTAAAAAAAGGTTTTTCAATGTTTTCCTTTAAAAACGGCGTGGCGACTCCCAAAGATAAAATCATATTTTATCTTACAACATTTTTTCGGCGAGCGTTCATTCAGTGGCGACTCCGCTGGGGACTTGAAACCTATTTTCAAAAGTGGGTCAAACTTTCGTGATTGTTCAACATTCACTTCATTCATATATGTGTGCTTTGTTGTGTGACATTATATGTGCATAAATGCATTTATTGCTTTGCTTTATTCCCTCCCCGTCCTTGCTTCCTGATTTATTGCATTAGGTGCTTGGGGCTTGAGCTATCGTGCTGTGCTTGGGGGCTGGGGCTGGTCCCAGTTTATTGTTCAGATTATGATGTGACCACTTATGTCACGCGACACATTTGACCTCATTAGTCCTGTGTCACGCGACATAAGTGGTCAATTTGCAGGATTTGTTCCTGGCGCAGTTTGTGATTGTGGGGCAGTCCCCATGATCAAATTATTGATCATTGATTATTGTGCTCTGTGGGGTGTGTGTGTTATTCTCCATTTCACCCCCTTTTTCAAATAAATAAAAATATATATAAAAACAAAGAAAGAAAAAAAAAAGAAGATCTTTTTTTACAAAAAAAAAAAAAGCAAAAAGCAAAAAAATATTTTCCTAGAAGATACCTTCACACTACTCGCACTCTACCCGCACATAGAGTTAGAACCCGGGAGTGTACGGACGGCATCGCGGAAAGCGACGTGTTTCGCTGACGTTTGAGCGCCTAAAGTCCTCCTAGCCAGTGAGTCAGCCAACACTTGTCCGTGACACACTTTCTACCGTGACCGGTTGGTTTTTGGCCAATACTTTTCAAAACATTTCCAAACTCGGTTTTTCAAAATTTTTTCACAAAGTCCGAGTCATGCTTCGTCAATCTTGGCATACTCTCCCTCTTCGTGTCGGAATCATGACATAATTCAAACGTAAAGTACACGTTAGGATCTCTACGTGTCTCGACGTAGGTACATATCGATTTCTCGGCTTGGCTTCGTGAGAAGCCATGACGCGTTCTCGACATGTGTCAACGCGGGACCATGTCGAATTCTTAACGCATACTAACGAGAGTTATGCCGAAATTTCGCCGCTAAGCGACGAGAGGCCATGCCAGATTTTCAACTCGAAAAGAGGAGAGGTCATGCCCAATTCTTCGAGGGTTTTACCTCCAAATTGCGGTCTCGTACGTTCAAACGTACGCTCGACCCTCTCTCCTCCCGAGTTTAGACGTTGACTTGGACTTGGTTTTGAAAATCCCGAGTTTGACCTGTTTTGGCTCGTATGCCCATAGGTTCGTTCTCCCTTTCGGTTGGTGGGTTCCACGTGCCCTATATGACCTCTGTCGGGATTGTCCGTCCCGGGAGTGCAATATCGGCGGAACCCACTAGTCCAGGAATAGTGTAGAATGCGAAAAAGGTGTCCCCCTTTTCCAACCATTCTTAGGATTTTTTTTAAAAAATATATATAAAAAAACAAAAAAAAAATAATAAAATAAAAAAAAATAAAAGGATGTTGCATGGGTCCATCTCCTTCCGTCCTCCCTCTCCCATACAATCTCGAGGTTCTCTCCTCCGCCACCTTACAAATCACCCCTTCGCCTCTACAGCTACGGCAAGTTGGGTGTGCGCTCTCGTTCCCGGCGCTCATTGGTCCATATCCCCAAGGCGGAAGCAGTCCAAGTGCCCGAGTGATCTTCATCTGACACAGAATTCGAGATGTCTGGTGCAGAGAATGTGGTGGCGAGCCCGTCTGGAGTTTCTCGCCCATCCAATGTTGATGCAGTCAATCAGTCCTCGTAGGATCTAGAATGTCCGCTGTCGGACATGAGTCTGTCAAGTCCACTTTGGACCAATTTTTTTGCTTTGCAATAATAAAAAAATCTTTGCTTCTCTTCTTGCTAGACTCGAGACATCACTAGCACACCTACATTACACTCAATTGAAATGGTCTTATTCCAAATGATCACTTGTGCTGCTCAACCACTAATGCTTTGAAGTGACTCATGTTTAAATTAATCAGAGTGAGAAAATCAATTGATATCCTTCTTGGGGCTTACCAATTCCCCATCTTGCATCTCATATGCTCACATCTCTTTCATCATCCTCATCATCTCGTTGCTCAATGAATTTGCATGAATCTTCCTCAATTAAGCTTAAGCAAGCAATTAAGCCTTAATCTCGTTTAGGTCATCCGGTAGGGATTGCGGTTGAAGCCTTTCACCCATAGGAAAGCCATTACCTTACCCTCACCAAACAATATCCTTTCATTTCAAGATCGGCATGTTTTGAAACCCTGTTTAGCCGTCACCTTTGCTCCTTATTGAGGGAAGTCCAAGCAACGCCAAAAAAATTAGCTTCGAGAGTCGGCGGTGCACAAAATACTCAAGTTGTGAAGGAAGGAAAGATAATCCTCAAAGAGGCTTTCCAAATTCTCAAAAGAAGGATTTTAAATCCTCACAAAAAAAAAAAAATCCTCAACTCCTCAAAGAGGCCCTCCAAGTTGTCAAAAGAAGGATTTTAAATCCTCACAATTTCAGATATAATCCTCATCTCCTCAAAGAGGCCATCCCAAATTATCAAAAGAAGGATTTTAAATTCTCACCATTCAGCAAAAATACCCGACTTCTCGAAGAAGCTCTCCAATGTTCAAAAAAGAACCCAAAACCTCCGAGGTTCACAAAAGTTCTCAATAGCTTGGACTTCCTCTCACCATTACCTTAAACCAATCCAAAGCCATCCTCTCGATTTTAGAGGATATCACCATTTCCTTAACCAATCCCAAGCCATCCTCTCAATTTTAGAGGATATTCCCTTGCCTTTGGCCAAAGTCAAAAATTTGACCTCTCATTCTTAGAGGCAATCAATTCCCTTACCTTAGAAATTTCAAACACAACCCTACAAGCCAACCTCTCATCTTTAGAGGTTCAGTCAGTAAAAGGCCTAGCCGACCTCTCATCTTAAGAGGTCATGACATTCCAAATCACCCGATGGTCGATCGAAGCCCGGAAACCTAACTACAGTCACTACCGGATAGCAGTTTCATTCTGATATCCTCGAGAGCTAAATCGAATTAATGCTTCATTGCTTGCTCAAATTGGAAAATAATCCATCTTGGCTCAAAGCCATCAATCAAAGATTGTGCAAATTCAATCCTTCCCTTCGACACTTCATGTGAGCATATTTCACTCCTCCTCCGCAAACACTTGTCGTGGATGTCCCACCCGGGGCTTCGCATCCGTGTCTTTCATCGACACTCCAGGAGGACATGCTTTCCAATCCTCCAATCCTCGGAAAAATCCTCAAAGGTCCTCAGATCCTCGAATTTCAACATTCGTTCTCTTTTCAATCGGGACTCGCCCGAACTACGGCGACCTGAGCTCCTCATCATCGAGGGGAACGTAGGCAACCATAATTGGTCCGGTCGAAATCACAAACAAATCTTTGAAAATTCAGTCTCCTCAAGGGCCGTCCCTATACACTTTCCATCATTTCGAGTTCGATTCTCGATATCAGTTGGTTTTCTCCTCGTGGTTAATCATAATATTTGTTCATATCAAGCCTAGTGGTTGAATAACCCGAACATCAATAAAGGGTTTTAAGCAGCCTTGTGATCATCACGAATAAGACAGGTTTTCGAGTGTCTCGATAAGTCTTCTCTTTCTACATTCTAGGAATAAAGAGCCAAACACTGTTTCGGTCAGCAGGGGCTTCCATACACTTTTCCACACCTTGCAATGTTTATACTCTCTCAAAAGAGTCAAACCCAAAAGCGAGTGTCATACACAGAATCGGGATCCATTCACACCTTCGAAAAATGTGCCCCTGCACATATACATTTCCAAGTCTTGTCCAGCGACTGATTGACTGCGGTATGAAACGATGAGTCGCCTCTTCAGCCACAAGATAACTCTGTCTGCGATAGGGATGCATTGAATCTCTCCAAGCTGGGGCTTTGCTATACTGTCCTCTCAAGCTCTCCTTACCGGACTCCCTCCGGGTTTGCCTCGCATCATCAACTGGGCCTTCGCCTAGTCATCCCTTCTTCAAAGTCGGGATCATTCTCTGCACTTTCTCTGCTGCTTGCCGTCTCAAGCGCGCGATACACTTTGTCCTTATCAGCGACAATCAACATGCTGCCATCTGCACTCTCAGAGTACACCCCGGCTTGCCTAAGCTGCACCATCCATACACCATCACTCACACATTTCCCCACCTTATGGGAGAGGGTTCAACCCATACATCATCATATACATTCATCCCATACACAATCCATTATAGCATAATTGCTCCATACATATCCTCTTGTCAAGCCTTGCAAAAAACCTCACTTCCCTTCCATCCCCGGCTGAGATGGACTTGTGCAACAAAAGATTAATAATGCATAAGCAAAATTCCAATAATGGAATAAAACGCAAACTGCCTAGAGTGTTGTGTTCCCCCCCACAGGGTACAATAATTAGGTGATCATAATCTGATCATGGGAATTGCTCCTCAAATCACAATCTGGACAAAGAGTTCAAACCTGGCAAGTGGCACTTTCTGCCATCCCCATCTTCATAGGTCTCGTAATCTTCAGACCTATCAGCATTGCTTGAAAGAGCTTCAGCCGCCTCAGTCTCCAGGTAATGCTCGTTGAAAAGAGCTTCCGCTGCTTCAATCTCCAAGCATTAGGGCTCTTTAGCCCCATCTTCAAAAGCCCGTCCTCATGGGCAGCTCATCACAAAAAAAAAAAAAAAGAGAGAGAGCCCATTCTCAAAGGCGCTTCACCGTCAAGAGTCCATTCTCAAGGGCAAACCAACTTCAAGAGCCCGTTCTCATGGGCAGATCTTCATTCAGAATCTATTCTCATAGGTAGACCTTCAAATAGACAGACCTTCAAAGAGCCCGTTCTCATGGGCAAATCATCTCAAAAAGCCCGTTCTCATGGGCGAATCTTCACCAAAAGCCCTTTCTCATGGGCACGTCTTCATCAAAGCCTGCTGCACCGGCACGCCTTCATCCGAGTCTTCATGAGTAGACGGAAGATCATCCACAGAAGACTGTCCCTTGCACGGCAAACCATCCCTCAAGACCAAGAATCAGCGGGTCCAATCCCCAAGACAAAAAATCATTGGGTCCACCCCTCTTGCCAAAAATTCTCGGGTCCGTACCCTCCACAACCATCAGCCGTAGCGTCAATCCCTCCGGCAGCTACAGGTAAGCACATCACAGGTATGAAAGCATATCTTAGTCAACTACTTTTCTAAAAGGCATTAGCAAAATCGCGGGTGACTCCCAAAGAAAAAAGTCAAAATTGCGGGTGACTCCCAAAGAAAAAAGTCATATTCGCGGGTGACTCCCAAAGAAAAAAGTCATATTCGTGGGTGACTCCCAAAGAAAAAAAGTCAAAATCGCGGGTGACTCCCAAAGAAAAAAAAGTCATATTCGCGGGTGACTCCCAAAGAAAAAAGTCATTTGTGGGTGACTCCCAAAAACAGTCAAAATCGCAGGGTGACTCCCCAAAGAAAAAACAGTCAAATTTGCGGGCGACTTCCCAAAGAAAAATAGTCAAATCATCGGGGTGACTCCCCATCAAAACAGTCACATTTGCGGGTGACTCCCAAAGAAAAAAGTCAAATCATCGGGGTGACTCCCCATCAAAACAGTCAAATTCGCGGGTGACTCCCAAAGAAAAAAGTCAAATTCGCGGGTGACTCCCAAAGAAAAAAGGCACATCATCAGGGTGACTCCCCACCAAAAACAGTCAAAATTCGCGGGTGACTCCCAAAGAAAAAGTCACATCTTCGGGGTGACTCCCCATCAAAACAGTCACTTCGCGGGTGACTCCCAAAGAAAAAGTCACATCTTCGGGGTGACTCCCCACCAAAAACAGTCAAATTCGCGGGTGACTCCCAAAGAAAAAGTCACATCTTCGGGGTGACTCCCCACCAAAAACAGTCAAGTTCGCGGGTGACTCCCAAAGAGAAAAGTCACATCTTCGGGGTGACTCCCCATCAAAACAGTCAAATTCGCGGGTAACTCCCAAAGAAAAAGTCACATCTTCGGGGTGACTCCCCATCAAAACAGTCAAATTCGCGGGTGACTCCCAGAGAAAAAAGTCAAATCATCGGGGTGACTCCCCATCAAAACAGTCAAATTTGTGGGTGACTCCCAAAAACAGTCAAAATCGCGGGGTGACTCCCCATCAAAACAGTCACATTTGCGGGTGACTCCCAAAGAAAAAAGTCAAATCATCGGGGTGACTCCCCATCAAAACAGTCAAATTCGCGGGTGACTCCCAAAGAAAAAAGTCAAATTCACGGGTGACTCCCAAAGAAAAAAGTCACATCATCAGGGTGACTCCCCATCAAAAAGTCAAAATCATCGGGGTGACTCCCCTTGGAACAGTCAATTTCGGGTACAAACACCCATCTCCGGGGTGACTCCCCTTGGAACAGTCAATTTCGGGTACAAACACCCATCTCCGGGGTGACTCCCCTTGGAACAGTCAATATCGGGTGCAAACACCCATCTTCGGGGTGACTCCCCTCATACACAGTCAATCTCGGGTGCAAACACCCATCTTCGGGGTGACTCCCCTCAGACACAGTCAATCCCGGGTGCAAACACCCATCTTCGGGGTGACTCCCCTCATACACAGTCAACCTCGGGTGCAAACACCCATCTTCGGGGTGACTCCCCTCGGAACAAACAGTCAATCTCGGGTGCAAACGCCCATCTTCGGGGTGACTCCCCTCAGACACAGTCAATCTCGGGTGCAAACACCCATCTTCGGGGTGACTCCCCTCAGACACAGTCAATCTAGGGTGCAAACACCCATCTTCGGGGTGACTCCCCTCAGACACAGCCAATCTCGGGTGCAAACACCCACCTTCGGGGTGACTCCCCTCAGAACAAACAGTCAATATCGGGTGCAAACACCCACCTTTGGGGTGACTCCCCTCATACACAGTCAATCTCGGGTGCAAACACCCATCTTCGGGGTGACTCCCCTCGAAACAAACAGTTAATCTCGGGTGTAAACACCCATCTTCGGGGTGACTCCCCTCAGAACAAACAGTCAATCTCGGGTGCAAACACCCA
This sequence comes from Adenophora triphylla var. japonica, assembly GCA_022495995.1. Lineage (NCBI taxonomy): Eukaryota > Viridiplantae > Streptophyta > Magnoliopsida > Asterales > Campanulaceae > Adenophora > Adenophora triphylla. Next base: position 175,612 of record JAFEMH010002513.1, on the reverse strand, counting down.
TATTCGGGGTGACTCCCCTCGGAACAAACAGTCAATCTCGGGTGTAAACGCCCATTTTCGGGGTGACTCCCCTCAGACACAGTCAATCTCGGGTGCAAACACCCATCTTCGGGGTGACTCCCCTCAGACACAGTCAATCTCGGGTGCAAACACCCATCTTCGGGGTGACTCCCCTCGAAACAGTCAAATCCTCGGGTGACTCCCCATCGAAACAGTCAAACCTTGGGTACAAAGCCCGTGGCCTTTCATTAGCGTCCATCTTTGACGAACTACGATTTGGCTTGATTCCCCCACGGGATACGTAGGAATCCTTTTCATAAGAGGTCCAGCCACTCGACCATCTTGGTCATCTTTCTCCCCTGCCGTTCGTGTTCGGCTCGGGATTCTCATTTTTATCGACGACCCCACTTCCCGTGGAAGTGACGTCGCCGAGGGGCTCTGTGAGTAACCCGACCCGAACTCGTGTTTTTGGGTATGCTTTCTTTTTTTGGGCTCATTTAATTTTGGGCTCATTATTTTTATTAATTAGTTTTGGGCCTTATTCACTTCGGCCCATTTTGTCTGAAAACGACCGGTGTCATACGACACCCAAATTCATTCCAAAACAATAATAAATAGGGATAATATCCCATTTGTAAAAGAGGGGGGAGAGACAACAAAAAAAAAGGGGAGTCACAGTTTCTTTCTCCCTAAGCAAAAGCAACTCTCTCTCTCTCATATATTTCTCTCTCTAAACGGAGATTACAGAGGGACTCCCCTCCCTAATCGGGTCTTCTTCCCTCAACAACAACAACAATCGCAGAGGCCTCCTCACCGGTCTTCTTCTCCGATCATCATAATCGGTGTTCTTCCTCGCCATCACCGGCGACCACCAAGCTCGCCATCCACCGGCGACCACCGTCCCTCACCGGTCTCCTTCTTCACCAATAACAGGGTGCTCCCCTTCCCAATCGCTTCCCGTTCTAAGCCGTCAACCACCATCACTGCTGAACTCGCTCACCGGTTACCCAAGCCACCAACAATCGCTCCTTCCAAACACCCATCACCGGAGCTCTCTCATCTCCACCATCCCTATTCTCTCCGGCCAAGCCTCGGTTCATCACCCTAAACGGTGTTCTCTCTAATCGTTAACCACCGTCCTCTCTCTGTACTCAGAATACGACCCGCAAAGCTCACAGCTCTCTCTCTAAACGGTTCAAAACCGTCCACCACCGCCGTTCTCCTCTGTTCAACAGCTTGAGCCGTGCACCAACATCACTCCCTAACGGCGTCAATCACAGCCACGGCGTCGCCCCTAACAGCTTCAAGCTGAGAAGTCCTCGTTTCCAGTCGCCGCCCCGGAGCCGATTGAAGACTCCCTATACCGACGGGGTATAGGGAGGTGTGGATCTACGAGGGTAACGTTCCTATTCCATTCTCTCTTTCTATTTTCATTTCCTGTTGTTATTGCTATGCTGGGATTTGCAGTTTAACTTCAGATGTGATTGAACACGTTTTGATTAGTCTCTGAATATTGTATCCATTCTCATGATATTGCACTTTCAGTTATTCATGTTACTGAATGCTCTAAGCGGAGTGTGGATTCTCAATATCCACACTCGTTTGAAGTAATTGTATCGATCTCAGTTATCTTGTGGCTGAATCTGTTGTTGATAATCGTTGATGTCATTTTGATCATCTTCTTTTGAGTTAGGAGGTGATGGCCTTCATTATGACCCAAAATGTGTGGTCATTCATATTTGGCCATCAATGCCATATGATCCTCCCATAATACTCATTTGTTATTATCGTTGCTTGAGTTAGGAAGTGAGGGTTCTTTATTTGTGACCCAAGAAATGTGGTCATTCACATTGGGTCACTGAAACCCCATGACCTTCCCATAATACTCTTTATCTCAGTCTCTTCACTATTCCAGTTAGCTTCTTAGCCTTGGAATTGTATTGGTGGCATATCCACCCCCATTGTAGAGGCAATCTGACCAAGGATGTCCTGTGTCGTTCGACATCCCTCTACAGAGGAAGTCCTGTGTCGGACGACATCCAAAGTCCCTGGACAGACTGTCTCAACCCACTTCCTTGTAATTCAATTTCATTAATTGTAAGTGGGATGTGGCCTCCCACAGTAAAAGGCTCACAAGTTGTAATTCTTCATTTGGATTAATAACGCAAGGCATTAATACGCATTTTATTACATATTTCGTCACACACAAATTGCACACACTTTTGAATGTTTTGATTGTTGAACATAGAAAGACTCGTCTACGGACGAGGCGTGTTGGGTGAACTCTCAAGTTCTTCCCAACACGTAACCTGACCCCCGGACCCATTTTTCTCTTAAAAAAAGGTTTTTCAATGTTTTCCTTTAAAAACGGCGTGGCGACTCCCAAAGATAAAATCATATTTTATCTTACAACATTTTTTCGGCGAGCGTTCATTCACAAGGCACGTTTTATTTCAAAAAAAAAAGGCCCGTTACAAAACGCGACATACTCCATATTAAAAAAGAACCGTCCCAAGAACATGCATGTTTTCTTTCAAAATTCCCCATCCCAATTTTAACAAATTTTTACACACTTTGATAATAAAACAAAATCTCATACACTCATGCTTCACATTACATACAAAAAAAAACCATGTTCATCAAATCATCCTAAAGGTACAAACAACTCAAGCATGGAAAATCCCATTTCAAAGGAGGCACGTTATTTTCACAAATCTAAGCTAAACTCCATGTTTCTCAATAAAAATTGCATACCCATAACCCATATGCATACAATTTCAATAATTCATCATCAATTTCACAACACAATCATGACAAGAACAAAATCCCTAAAATAGCAAAACCAAGCCCTAGTTCTAATCCTTCAATACCAAAATCAAAGATAAAATTCGGGTTCTTACCTCCATTTACACCTTCCCTTCGAGTTATGTTTGTGCACATCCAGATATAACTTATCCAGATTGATTGTAGAAGGTTTGTAATTTGAGAACTTCCTTTGTAAGTCCAACCTCCTCTCAAGAACTTCTTGGCTCCTTTGGTGATGAACTTGCCTAAATTCCTCAGGAATGATGAAGATTTAGCAAAAGGAAAGAGATTTTGGTGAAGCTTGGCTCAAAATATGGCAATTTCTCCTTCTCTCTCTCCCCCGCAGTAGAAGCTTGAAAATTTAAGGTAAATGGCAACTTTTGCAGGTTGAATCTGTTTAAAAACACCAGATTTCCTCTCAGATCCGTACGGATCACCTCGTTAATTCATGGTAGAGCCGCACGGACCTCTTTGCAAACGTCAAGCAAATGACCTTCCTACCCCTATAATCTTTACCCTTAGCTATCCAAAAGCCATCCCCTGCAAATTTATGCACTTTGTTCCATAAAATAACTTCGGCCGTCATCGTAAGCACGAATCTCTCTTCGCACTACAAGAAAAATGGCTTTTTGTGACAAAATTTTTTGGAAGGGCTAAAATGCGGTCCCAAATACCTGTTTTTGGGAAGGCAAGAATACCCGTGCCAAATACTCTGTATCCTTTCACGCCACAAATTTTCCCGCGATTGTTTCCCTTGATTGTTTCCCTCCAGGATTTTGATTTTAGACGATATGTTTTGAGAGTTTCACAGAAACACTTCATCCATTTCGTCTGCTAGGTCTTCGATTCTCTCGCATCCGATCTCGGTTCGACGGCTTTGGGGATTCCTGACCGAAGGTAAACATCTCTCTCGCTTTCTGTCTCTCTCACGCCCACTCCATGCATCTATCTTATTAAGGTTTTGGGTGCTATCTAGGTCTCCGTCTCTCTCTTCGTTCGATCTCGTTGCTACTGCTGGTTGGGGATCCTTTGGTAAGCATCTTACTCAATCTCTCACTTTCTATCTCTCTTCTTCTATGATTTGAGTCATGTTTTTCCAATTGTGCCCTAATTCTTTACAAATAGCTGATTTTCTCAAATTGCAGAGGAGGATTCTCACAATTTCGAAAGTAATTCCTTTTTCTGAGGTTAGTTATGTTAAAAATTCCGAAAGTCCTGCTAGTTAGGTTTATACATGCATTTTTTTTCTTGAAACCAGAGAGCATTTTGAAATGTGTATTGGGGACAATGTTTTTTCAAGTCTTCGAGCTGTCATTTGTGTTACTAAGTACTCGTACTAAGATTTACTAGCCTGCCTATTGTGGTGTGGTTGTAGCTATCTCAAATTTTTCTTCGAAAGTAATTTTGAATTGGGGACATTTTACCAGGCAAGTAGCTTAAAGTAGATGTTCATTTAGCTGCATTGCTACAGAGCTATGGGCCTGACCTATATTGTGAAGGTTTTTTCTATAGTCCAATCCAAGTATGGATTGAGAGTAAGTATTTATTGCCTTAGAGGAGCACTTTTTAAAATTTAATATTTTTTATTCATGGTTTACTTACTATAGTTCCAATTTTTTTTGATCAATACTATAGTTCCAGTTAAAAGTTTATTTCTTATATATTTTCCTTGTTTAGTACCTCATTGATGAATTCTTAATTTCCGGACGGAGTAGTAAATGTTAAGATAATTTTACTATATTTATAATTTTTCGAGGGAGTAGTAAATATTAATCAGTAAATGATTGATTACTTGCTAAAGCTCCGGTTTAAAGTTGGTTTTATTTTAAAGAAGAGCAAAGATTATTGCTTGATAGCCTAGAAAAATTTCTAGAAATTTTTCTAGAAATTAGCATAACACGGACCATTTCTAACAAGGTCCTATTTTTCCTTTCGGTAACACCATTTTGTTGTTGTGTTTTGGGTGCCGAAAACTCATGATGTATTCCCTTTTTACTACAAAATGTAGAGAAGGAAATATTGTCAAATTCCTTACCATGATTTGATTTTATTCGGAAAATAGGTGAACAAAACATGTTTTTTTTTATTTTGGAGTATAAGATTTTAAATTTATCAAAATTTTTGAATTTTTCTCTTAAAAAATAGACCCAAGTAAACCTAGAAAAATCATCTACTATTACATAAATATACTTCTTACCTCCCGTGCTTTCTATCTCAATTGGACCCATTAAGTCCGTGTGCAAAAGCTGAAAATAATGTGTTGTTCTTGAGTGTTGTTCATTGTGTTGTCCAATACTGTGATCAACACGAGTCTGTTTACCTTTTTGGCAGTCACCATACACCATGGTATTCTTGAGATTGAGATTAGGAACACCTTTAACAACACTAAGTTTGACAATCTTCTCAATATTTCTATAAGAGCATGTCCTAACTTTTGATGCCATAAAATAGTGTCATCAATTGTAGTCGAATTGCATACTTGTATTTTACCAACAAGGTAGCAATTACCACTCGACCTAGTTCCTGTCATAACACAAATGTTAGCGTTATCAAAAACTTCACAAGTATCCTTATTGAATATTACCTCCAAATCGTCATCACATAATTGGCTAATGCTAATTAAATTAGCAACCAATCCATCTACATGCAAGACATTTTTTAAAGGAGGAAAACCGGTGACATCAAGTGTTCCTTTTCCAATTATGTTACTCTCGCCTCCACCTCCATAGGTTACTGAGCCTCCGTGAATAGGTTGGTATTCCTTCAAGAAAGTTCTTGTTCCTGTCATGTGACGTGAACAACCACTATCAAAGTTTCAAGCACCTGAAACGTTAGTCCTTAAAGCAACATATATAACATTATATTTCAGATTAACTTTAGGAAACCAAACTTTTCTTTTTGAATTTCTATTTTTCTGACCACCTGTGTTGTCTCGAGTGTTGTATTGAGAGTTTGACAACACTTTAGGCAACACTTGAGAATTGGACTTTTTCTTTTGAAGAATAAAGCATTCAAATTTATGATGTCCAACTTTGTGATAGTATTCACACTCAAAGGTATGGTCAGAAACATTACTAGAAGAACTACCTTTTTTCTTAACATGTTCTTTTACAAAACTAGTCTGGGTTTCCTCATTTAACAAGGTAGAAGTTATTTTTTCTAGTGATTCTTTAAACCCAATACCTGCTTTGAGAGGCTTACTCAAGTTAAGTATCTCATCCTATTTTGAAGAACATGTGTTGAGCTTCCTAAAGGTTGTTTCGGCCAGCTTAAGTTTGGACTTGAATTTATCAAGTTTTGCATCCTTCATAGTGAGTCGTACCTCTAGCCGAGTCATAAAGCCCTTAAGCTCCTGGTTCTCCTTGGTCAAGAACACCACCATCTTGTTCTCCTTTTTCCATTCTATGAGAAGCGACTCATAGAGTTTTTTCAATTCATCAATGAGCTCATCCTTACTAAGCTCATCCTCCAATGAATTTTCTGCATCAAAGCTAACAGAACCATGAAAGCATACAACATTAGAAGGACTTAATGAATTATATCTGCTAAGTGTTGTGTCATGTGTTGTCATGTCCTAAACAACACTTGAGGCAACACATCCTGAAATTGACGTAAAGGGCACCTCCACCGTGACCAACATGACCACTTACTCAAGGCTTTTACCTTTTTCAGTACCTTCCTCCTCTTCATCACTAAGAGATACCCATAGTGAAACTAGAAAGTCTTCAACATATATCCTCACTTTGAGTGTATCTCTACGCTCACCCATACTAACCCAATGATTCACCCCCCAAACTTATGATTTTACATACTTTCACAGATATGGAGTTGATAACCTTTATTTCCTTTGGTCACTTTACACTTCAATATAAGAGAAAGAAAGGCTTTTCAGCTATTCTTCATCTTTTCTTTCTTTTCTTTGCTTTGCACATATATAGATCACGAATAATACTATGCATTAAATATTTTGTACAAGACCCTTCTTTCAATATAATACATAACCCTTTTTCTTTTGTTACCACTTTCCACTCAACCCTTGATTTCTCAAACATAACCCACAATTTCCATTCATTTCCTAGTTTCACTTTCTTGAAAAGGTGAGAAAATAATGTATAAGTTTAAATGGTATGATAGTGTAGGTACAAAAGAAGGCGAATGGTGGTCTTAAATAACCTCCCGCTTTGTGAGAGATTGCATTCATTTTTGAAGATCAAAAGAGGTTCTAGCGGAAATATTTTTACGTAACGAGAAAGTTAAAGGCTCATAAATTGGGTTCAAAGAAAATATCCACACATCACTTCCCGAATAGCCTAATTTATGTGTTATTGAAAGTCATGCAAACATGTTCTAGGGACCCCGAGAATGCCAAAGTGATCCTATAAAGGTCTTCTAAGTTGGTAACAATGATCTTAAGTTGGAAGTGAAAGGTGAAGAAATCATAATTTATATATTTCAATGCAATTATATCCCATATTGATAATAACACTTAATATTTTAAAATAGAAATACCCTCAAATCATCATCAACTTTAGCCAACATCCCAAAATACGTAAGAACAATTTTTTTTATTTTTCTATTTTTTTCGAAGGGTGACACTATATACACTCCCCTATAAGCCCACAAACTCGAAGAGATGTCTACGCGTAAACTCAAAACATGCTATGTCGAGCAAAGAGAATGAAAACATGCTTTGGGTTCAAATGATGACATGACACAACAAACAAATAAAATAAAGCAAGTAAAACATACCTAGTTGGGTTATCTCCCAATAAGCGCATTTGTTTAGAGTCGTTAGCCCGACTATAGCCCCAATTTTAGTTTGGGTTTGAGGTGGCCATCTTGTCTTTGGCCTTTGATTTTCTTCCCTTGGCCCACCTCAAGCTCTCTCGGGCACAAATGCCCACCGTTTTTCAAGCATAAGTTCTATTCTTTATTAATTCTGGTGGTACTCAAGGAACTTTTGAGGCTTTTTGTTTAGCCTTTTTCTTCTTCTTCTTGGGTACCTTTCCCCCAAACACATTTGGTGCTTTACCTCATAAGCTTCAAGAACATCATTCTCAACAGAAATTTCAGAGATGTTATTTTGATAAAAAATAGTAGCAAAGAAAGTATCAGATATATCAAGAAAATAACACTCCTCAACTTGAGCAAAATAATCAATTGATTTAGATTTTAGAGGGAATAGTGATTTTAATGGTGGCACGACTCCTTATGGGAGCAGTCTAGGGGGTGTACGGTCCGCCACTCCAAAAATGTTTGTCGGCCTTATTGTTACTAGCCATAGCAAAGGCATCCGCATTATCCCTAAAATTTTCATCAACCGGTATTTTAACTCTCTCATCCGCCACTGACATAGGCAACTTCCCATTCCCCACATTTATTATAGTAATAGTTGTGGCCATGAAGGGGTGTTGGTCCCAAAGGTGGCAACAAGGGTGAAAATACAGCTAGAGGGGGGGTGAATAGCTGTTACAAATTTTCGCCCTCTTTTAAAAACTCAACCTCTTGCTTACAAAACCACTTGCAGTTGATAATACACTGCAAGTAGAAATGTAAAATGCACAGCGGAATAATAGAGATATAAAGCGATTTTGGGAGAGGCGGTTTGTAAAGCGGTTTTGGTGGAGCAGTTGGTAAGTGCATTTTACAAACAGGTGTAGTTTTGACAATGTTAACTCCAAACACAATTATTAATAATGGATAACTACAAATAAGATCAAATAGATATAGAGATAAATAATTAGCAATCACAAGAAAATAAATGCAGAAAAGTAAGAACACAATATTTGGAGTGGTTCAATCGATAAACGATCTACGTCCACTACCAAGATGGTTAGGCTTGGATTTTCAAGAGTGATTTTACTAATGAGTATAAGAGATTACAAGTTACAAAGATCGATACTCAAATCTAAAATCTATTCTATGAAGATCAAATCCTAGACTATAACCAGTGTATCTCAAATGAATAATCTATGTGATTAAACAAGTGAGGTGTGTGTGTGAGAACAAGATCAAGGCTCTTTAAATCTTTGAGATGTAGAGCACAATGATTCTTGATGGTGTTAAGGCTTGATTTCTGGGCGGGGAAATATTTCTTGAAGGTTGAAGATGAAGATTCAAAGGGTTGAATAATTTCTGGGCAGAGCTTCAGCTTCTTATGAACACAGCACTTTCAATTTTTTCAAGCAATCTTCAAATGGTGAAGATTGGGGGTATTTATACCCAAGCATCCAAGATATAGCCGTTGGACACAGCTGTTGCAAGGACAGTACTTGATGCTTTCCCATTGGTCCACAATATCCACTTTTGTCCTTTGGTACAGTTGCTGCAGATAAAGTTGATCAGGCTTCAGCTGCAAGCAATGAGGTTAGGACACCTGTCACCTTTTTTAAGATCCTTGCAGATCTTCTCTGACATTGAATCACGTGACAAGATTTAGTGGTTGACTTTTGATATTGCTGACATGGATTCCAACGGTAAAAAGTGGTTCACTTCAAGTCTTCAATCATTGGAGCGGTTCTGGTGTGTATGCGGTTGATGAAGTGCGATTTCACCAGGAGGTTGCAAAGTGCAGTTGAGATATTGGAACTGCACAAGTGCGGTTCACCAAGCGGTTGTACTGCAGTTGTTCAAGGAGCAGATTCAAAGAGGAATTCCACATGCGGTTGCATGTGCGGTTTGAAATGCGGTTTGAAACTGCTTGGAACTGCAACCTCGTATCCAATGAGTCTTGTGCCAGTCTTCAAGCCTAAATTTAACCTATTCTATAAAATGTACTTTGCTAAAAAATTGAAGTCTAAACTTCATTACATAGGGTCCTAAAGTCCTTAAAATAGACAGGAGGTTATGGTATCAATCAAATCTAATCTAAAATAGGAGGGTTAAAATATCATACCCAACAATCTCCCCCTATTTGATTGATGCCATTACCTACTATAGCAAAAGCAAACATTGTACTTTGGAAAAAACATGTCCATAAGAATTAATCATGGTAATTCATGTCCAAAGTCAATGCACACACTTAGCTTAAGCTATAGATTTCTATACTATTGAAAGATTAGAAATTACAACTTGAAAAGTATAGAAATGCATTCAGTGCACTTGAAAAGTATAAGTTTAAGTTTAAAGTGCGGTTTAAACTGAATGTTTAACCTTCATTTCAAAAATATGATTTTAAGTTAGAAAATATTTGAATGAGGTTATAAACCATGAGCGGTTTCATTGTTCTTCAAACAAGAAGTTTGATATGAACAAGGTTTTGGAACCAATGATGCATTTTTCATTACTACCTCGAGCAGTTACAGTTACAAGGTAGAAAAGCAAAATACAAAGGTTACAAAAGAAATCAAAAGAAGTTGGACAAAAGAAATACATGAGGTGCGGTCCAACAAAACAAAAAAAAATTCAGCAAAGGAAAAGAAATATGCTTGTCTCACCTGATATTTCCAGTCACGCCATTGTTTATTGAGAGCTACATTCATAACTGAGTAATACTCCAGAGGCGCATTGGTATTATCCTATATACACAATTCAACAAAGAAAAAGAACAATTGTTAGAGAATCATAAGACTTTTGACTACTTACTAGAGATTTATGTAAGGAATATGGATTACAACTTACTAGAACGTCTCTCCATACGACATCTATAACTGCACGTTCCATCTGAGGCCACTCTCTAGTTAATGGGAAATGTTCCCAATTTCTAACAAAATGTCCTAGCTGAGTAACTAGTTTTGCCATTTTCCCACCAACGGGTTGTCCATATTCATTCCATATTATATTTAATTTTTCTTTACCCCATTTTCTTGTTGATTTTGCCAGGCCTATTCCTTTCTTTTTTGAGGCCTCACCTGTTATTAATTCCTTCCTTGGCGGCATATCTGGCAAAAAAAAAAACTATATATCACAACAACAAGATAGCTCATGGTAGCACAAAATTAAACCACAAGATAGCTCAGGAAGATAAATAAATTTGACTTGATTTTGGTTTGTGGCACTAGACATATGGCAAGCACAGCATGTTACTATATGTAGGGCTTATATACTCGAAACAGAACCAAAGAAATGCAAATCACTGAATCAGAAAGGAAATACAAAAGTTTCATGTTTTGATCCATCAACATTGTGACTTTATTGTACTGTACAAAAACCTCAGAATGATAATCAGTTGGAAGTGACTCCATCCGCGATTAGGGTCCTTGTAAATCATGTAATGATATTTAATGAAAAGATTCATCACCTTGTACTGGCACAGTTTTGCTGTGGACAGTTGATTTTGGTTATTTTCGTAACTTAGCTTCTCAAAAGAAACAAGATGATGATGTTTGTAAAATATCTCCAAATGCCATAAGATGTGGATTTTCTACTTTGCATGTTCATGATTGATTTTTTTAGTTTCTATTTATAAGGGAGACTGTCATTTATTATAGCTAAAATTGCTATCAAATCTCAGGGTGATAAAGACAAAATGATGATGCCTCACTGACATATATTTGTCTTTTAATATAGGTATAAGACCTATAAATTTATTATAGGTCTTATGTATCTTATATAAGACCATATAACAACAACAACAACAACAACAAAGAATAAAGAATAAAGAATAAAGAATAAAGAATAAAGAATAAAGAACAACAATGGCATATGTCTTATTAATTTGTATTTTGTTTTGTATTCTTTAACATCTTCCATTTTATTTTGTATTCTAGAGAAGGGAAAGAGAAGTTAGATGGTGAAACCAAGAGATAAGAAGAGGCGAAGGGAAAGAAGAAAACCTTTACTTCTCGGTAGTGGACTAGGACAATGTGGGATAGATCCCTGCAGCAATAATAAACAAATAAGAAAAAAAAACAACAACAACAACATCAACAACAACAACAGCAACAGCAACAACAACAACATCAACAGAAACAGCAACAACAACAACAACAACAACAACAACATGCAGCAACATCAACAACAACAATAGCAACAACAACAACAACAACAACAGCAACAACAACAACAACAACAACAGCCTCAACCAAGTAGATGACTGACACTTAACTTGCTTTTCAAACTGACACTTAACTTGCTTTTCAACATATGAAGGGTACTTCAGAAAACCAACAAAGCATGAGTTCAAAACCACTGAATACAACACTAAAGCAGATTCATAATAATAACGTAGTATTTAAACAATAATTGGAGGTCAGACATTCATAATTGCATGAGTCAGACATTCATAATAATACTATGTATCTATCATATTTTCATGCAGTAACGTAGTATTTAAACATTTGATTTGAATGATAAAAGATGTCTCCAGTTGATGATGCCTTAATGTCATTTATTTGTCGAATTTTGGAAAACTTTTCTCATTGATATTGGAGGTCAGACATTCATAATAATACTATGTATCTTAGAAAAAAGACAAACAACAAAAACTATATAATATATCAAGCTCATGAGTCCTCAATGTATAGTGACCTATTTTTTAAAAATATGTAAATATTAATTTGTTTCAGGTCCTTTTATTTTTGTGTTGAAGTGCTGGTTTTGGTATAGATGCTAATGATTGAATCCTTATTTACTTTAGCATTGGAAGGCTGCAGAAAAAGCTTATAAACATTGCATTCCACACCATTCTTTTTACATGCTAGAATTATGAATAAATAATGATGTGATTTCTATCTATTATGTTTAGGAACTTTGTGAGGTTTCTTGCTGAGAGGAAAGCAGCATCTTCCAGTGTCAGATATGGTTCACAGGTATTATTTCTCAACAATGTCTCAGTTTTGTGATATCTGTTTAGAATTTCAATTGATGAACTGGTCAGACATTCATAATTGTTTGTCTTTTTGCAATAACGTAGATATGTCAATTTTCCAAATAAAAAAATGTATAATGTATTTAAATATCATGATACAAACAATGTTCTATAACTAAATTATATTTTATAAAATTTATTTTGGGATGGGGGAAGTAATTGAATAGTACATGCTTATGGTTGAAGAAGCAAAGTATAAAATAGTACCGGGGGGGGGGGGGTTGGGGCTCCCGCGGGTACCGAATCGGTGGGAAAGCGGGGCGGGGACATCCCAAAGTGATAATGAAGAAGGAAGTAAAGGATTAACTTGATATTTGCTTGATTCAAGGTCTGAAAACACTTGCTTTGTCACCTCCGCGAAGAAACGACCTGTCAAGCCGTAAGCAAATGGTCAGCACTCATTATTGAGATACAAAAGAAGCAGAACAAATACATATTACAATTAACAATATTAATATTCAACCATACAAAATAACAAGTTTGATTGAAACATGAAACATAAGTAATAACATTGTCTTAGTAATAGTAAGCAAATAAGATCTAAACAAATACATATTACAATTAACAATATTAATATTCAACTATACAAAATAACAAGTTTGATTGAAACATGAAACATAAATAATAACATCACTGATGAGAGCTGGAGGCTTGTCCCTGATAGTAGGTCTGACAGCAAGAACGCCTTTGTGCACAAGCAGTGGCTCTCGAATCCATCATAGTCAAATAATCCTCTGAAACTGGCTCGTAACTCCTGGGCTCTGTCTGCATCGCCCATGCCTCCAACTGCCTAGCCCGGGCTCCCAAAATGGCAGTATCATCCTCCAGCCCCTCAAAACGATCCTGAACGTCCTCCCATCTGACATCCTCCAAAGCATGTCGGCTCTGCTCCCGAGCGATCCTTGATCGCTCCTGCTCCTCCAGAAATGCCCTCATCATATCCCATTGATCAAAAGAACCCTGCTGGCTCTGGTTCTGCTCTCCTCCCTGACCACCCTGTCTCTCCTGATCCTCCTCTTCCTACTCCTCATCATCCTCCTCATCAACTGGATCCATTTCATAATCAACACTGGGCATACGCCAATTCCTGGCCTGTGCACCACTCGGAAATGTGGCCCCTACCCTGCAACGGACCGTCCTCCTGGGAGTACCATATTCAAACAATAAAGATATGTTGTTTGTCGCCCTCGGGTCCCTCACAAACTTGTCATACTGCACTAGCCAGTCTCCAGAATAAAAACTCGTGCCCCCCATCAATCTCATCGCCTCGGGTTTTAGTTCCCGAAAACAAGCTTGAGCAATCAACGTGATCATCCCCCCTATTGATATGTTTCCCTTTTTGGTAAGGGCAAATGCCTCACATCTCCGAACAAAAATATCAACCCAATCAGGAATCATCTGAAAACTCCTAAACCCCGTTCGTAAAAGGTTTACCATAGCCACAATCAATTGAGCGGGCTCTCCGTTTGCCAACCAAGACATAGATAGCCCTCTGTAAAATAATTTCCAAGCCGGGTGAGAAAGAGAGGAAGCCCTAAGGTATTTCTTTTTGGAGGGCAATCCTGTGAGCTCCGAAAAGAAAAAACAAGTCGCCCCATCAGCCTCCACCCAGTTTCCTCTTGGCTGATCAACACCAAAGATTCCCCTCAACTCATCATAAGTCACTCGATAGGCTTCATCATCCAGATGAAACCGAATAGAATTTTCTTGTGACCCCTTACATACCTCCAAAGTTGAAAGGAACTCAAGTGAATATCTCAAATACGTATCTGCCCTCTTCCCCAGGAAATTACCTAACCCGGCTTGCGTCATCAATTCTGTTAATAATGTCTCTAAACCCAAATCCCTCAACACCGACAAATGAAGGAAAGTGGTGACTTGGAATTTCCTACCCTCCAAATTCCGCCATTTTTTCTTTTGAGCGGAGGTCAATTGGATCAATCCCATATACGGCAATGATGCATTAGGGGAAGTGGGATCATTTGAGAGTACGGGCGACGGGTTTTGTCTACCCCTCTTGTTGCTACCCCATCTAACTTCTCTCTCCTTAGGAGCCATATTTTCAACACAAAAACCAACAACAAAACCTCCACACAAATCACAAAGAAAGTGCAACAATAAACACACCCCCACAATTAAATTCTCCTTCCAATTTCCAACCGAACCACCACACTACAGTTTCAGCACAACCCACCTATATATAAGACGGAGAGACAAATTTTAGTAATAACATTGTCTTAGTAAATAGTAAGCAAATAAGATCTAAACAAATACATATTACAATACAATATTAATATTCAACCATACAAAAATAACAAGTTTGATTGAAACATGAAACATAAGTAATAACATTGTCTTAGTAATAGTAAGCAAATAAGATCTAAACAAATACTACTCAAACTAATCATCATCATTATCGGCCATATCAACATCATCATTATCGGCCATATCAACATCAACATCATTGATATTAGTAGTTTTAATCTTGACCCCATCAACTCCCTCTCGCACCCACGACGCTTCTCCGTTAGCAACATTTTCATCCAGATCTTGTGAGCAAAATGGTACCACTTGTGGAATCGAATCTGAAACTTGTTTATCATCATTTGAATATATGTCAAAACTATCTCTTGGTGTAATACTCATCACAACTTTCCAATCACTTTCTATAGGATCTTTAACATACCAAACTTGCTCAGCTTGAGATGCTAATATGAATGGTTCATCACCAACTCGATTATCCTTATACAACTTGTGATTGAAGTTTACAAGAGTAAATTTTTGCTCATCTTCCATCTAGCCTGTCCGGTTATCAACCCAATCACATTTAAACAATACAAATCTTATTGAGTTGCTATAACGAATTTCAAGGATCTCAATCAACTCCCCATAGAAGTTAACATCCCCTACAATGGGATTATTATCCTTTCGGCTTGCAAAACTTGTCACACTTGCATTTAGGATGACTCCACTATTTTGAGTTTTCCTCCGTCTATCGACATCCTTCACTCGAAATCGAAAACCATTTATTATGTAAGACTTAAACCGCCTCGCATCCATATGAGAACCCAATGCAAGACTTTTAATTCTTTCGGGCACTACATCTTTCGTCATGCATACCTTTTATAAAAAACAAAATTTAATAAGAAAATATTTAAAACGATAAATTGAAAGTATCATATGAAAGTGATTTCATACTTACATAATCCTTAAACCAGCTAACAAACTTATCATTATGTTCTTTCTCTATAAGATGTCGTTGATTACGAGGTAGTGTCTCCCTCAAATGTGCACGATGCATTCTGAGCAGATTGGAAATATGAATTAAGTATTAATTTAATATATAAAAGATATAAGGAATGTAAGCCTCATGTAAGGAATCACTTACTCTAGGTATTGTTCAACATCTTCAGTATTGAAAAGCACATATCTATGCGCTTGTACTCGTGTGATGTAATCAAGGGTAATTACCTCTTCTTTTCCTACAAAGCGGCCTAACTCGTCACCTTCATCATCATTTCTTCTAGGACGATTGGACTTTGTCTCAATGTCATCCAAATATTGCGTACAAAAAGTCATGCATTCTTTAGCCACAATTGCCTTAGCTATGGAGGCCTCGGGGTGGGCTCGATTTCGAACATATAATTTTAATGTAAGTAGAAACCTACAAAAATATTTACTTATGCTAAATCAGATGTGAAAAGGAATTTAACTTTTTTCAAAGTAAATTTAATATGGATGTACCTCTCTACCGGATACAACAACAACAACAACAACAACAACAAAGCCTTAGTCCCAAAATAATTTGGGGTCGGCTAACATGAATCCTCATATGTCATCGTGAAAAAAGGTTGTTGAAAAAAAATAAAAATAAAAATAAAAATAAAAATAAATAAATAAATAAATAAATAAACATACAAATCAAAATCAAAATCAAAAAATCAAAAAATCAAAAAATCAAAAAATAAAAAAAAATAAATAAATAAAAATAAATAAATAAAAAATAATAATAATAAAATAAAATAAAAAATCAATCCCCCACATGGATTTTTGCCCTCCACTCCGGCCTCTTCTCTACCGGATACATCCAACGAAATTGTATTGGGCCTGCTAGCAAGGCCTCCTCGGCTAAATGCACCGGCAAGTGCTTCATAACATTAAAGAAAGCTGGTGGGAATATTTTCTCGAGAGCGCATAGTGTAACAGCCATCCGATCTTGTATCTTTTCGAGATCAGCAAGTGTATTCTCCTTTGAGGATAATTGCCTAAAGAAATTTGTCAACTCAATGATGGCTTTTATAACAGAAGTAGGCAACACTTTTCGAACAACTAAAGGGAGTAGTTGTTGGAGCAAAATATGACTATCATGGCTCTTAAGACCCCAAATAGCTCTTTCCTCTAGATGTACACAACGAGATATGTTTGACGAGTAGCCATCAGGGACTTTGACTCCTTTCAGAACTTTCAAGAATGTGTCTTTATGCTTCTTACTCATTGTGAACTGAGCCGGAGGCATAATTTCTTTGCGAGATGGAAGCATTTGTAGATTCAATGGTTTCCGAATGTTCATCTCTTTTAGGTCTCTTCTTGCTTTATCATTATCTTTTGATTTCCCCGCAGTACCTAACAGAGTATGTAGCACATTATCACACACATTTTTTCAATGTGCATAACATCAAGATTATGACGAACATGATTATTTGCCCAATATGACAACTCAAAGAAAATACTCCTCTTTTTCCAATTGTGACACAACCTAGGAACCTTTCTCTTCTCCAACTTGGCTTGTTGCTTCTCACCCTTTTCTCTTTTCCTCTTTTTAATAACATCTTCTATTTTATACTCTGTTTCCATATTTTCAACTTGTTTAAATGATTTTGTTCCAAACAATAACTTGGGCTTATCTCTCACTTCATGAGTACCATCAAAAGAGCTTTTATCCTTACGAAAAGCATGACTCCTAGGCAAGAAGCGTCGATGACCAATATAACAATACTTGCCACCATGATCCAACCATCGTGCTTGAGGTCTCACATTGCAACAAGGGCAAGCATATTCACCTTTAGTGCTCCATCCAGACAGCATTGCATATGTAGGAAAGTCATTTATTGTCCATAATAGTGAAGCTCATAAAGTAAACAACTCGTTCCTTGATGCATCATAAGTTGATATACCATCTTCCCATAATTCCTTCAAATCATCAATTAACAGTTGGAGATACACATCTATCTTGTTTCCCGGCCCTTTTGGGCCTTGAGTAAGCACCGACAAGAAGAAATATGGCTTTTTCATGCATAACCAAGATGAAAGATTGTATGGCATAAGCACAACCGGCCAAGTAATGTGAGATATAATCATTGTTCTGAAAGGATTAAATCCGTCAGATGCTAATCCCAATCTAACATTCCGAATTTCACTTGAATATAATGGATAACGTTCATCGAATCCCTTCCACGCACGAGAGTCTGCAGGATGCCTCAGCACACCATCGTCTATTCTTTTCTCGGCATGCCATCTCATGAGTGTCGCGGTCTTAGATGACCAATACAACCTTTGAAACCTTGGCTTTAAGGGAAAATACCATACTTTCTTCATCGCTACCTGCTTGGGAAGTTTATTCTTGCCACTTGTTTCCGCACCTTCACCGCTACCCCCCTTCTTCTTGTTGCTTATATCTAGAGGCTCCACAAATTTCATATTTAGTAAGTTTTTCAGTTTCATTTCGAAACAACATACAATGATTAATGCACGTGTCCCATGTTTTATAACTGAAACCCAAATCTGCAGTCATCTTGTACGCCTCACGATAGGAACTTGGCACTTTGCGGCGAGGCGGTGCCTAATGAAAATTTTTAATAAAGAAGTAAATCCCTTATCGGCCACTCGATAATTAGCCTTCCAGTGCATAAGTTCTACAATAAATGGGAGTACTGTAAACTTATCACACCCTTCCCACAAGGCTTGATCAGCATCTCTCAAAAGTCTAAGAAACTTTGCGGTGGCTGCATCTGATTGTACGATTTCTTCAATTCCTGGCTGGTTACTATCCGGCATACCCATCCCTTCAGGTACCATTCGCCTCATACAATCTTGCACGCCCAATTCAATTTCAATGCCATCTTCAGTTGTCCTATCATTATTATCATTCTTATACGCTGAAATGTACTCTTCCCCGTGCCTAGTCCAATTCTTGTAATCTTTTTGAAATTCCACTTCAATACAATGTGATTTCACGGTTGCACGGTCTTTTTGGTAATGATTTGCACATTTTTTACAAGGACAATATATTTCTTTAACACCAACAGACTTTTTTGAGAATGCAAAATCGAGAAAGTTGTCAACTCCAGACATATACTCTTTTGAAATCCGATTACCCAAATCAATCCAACTTTTTTCCATATATGACTTAATATTTTTAACGTTAAAATACAACCTATATATAAGACCGAGAGACACAAATTTTAGAATAAAAATAAACTCATTAACAAACATAGTCTAAATATGTACAACGTTTGGCTCGATATAGATAATATACATTGTTGGAGCCTAGCCTATTAGTCGAGCTTGGGCCCATGATATAGTATAACCCCATGACAACTTTCATTTGTTCTCTCTCACAAGTCCCCCCTCCAATTGAGAAGCTAATAATATGTAACGTGATATAAATGATTCATGTAGTAGCATTAAGGGATGATTTCAAATAGCAATAATTATCATCAGCCTGAGAATGGCCATTCCAC
The DNA here is from genome assembly GCA_022495995.1 of Adenophora triphylla var. japonica. Lineage (NCBI taxonomy): Eukaryota > Viridiplantae > Streptophyta > Magnoliopsida > Asterales > Campanulaceae > Adenophora > Adenophora triphylla. The sequence goes on along the minus strand of JAFEMH010002513.1, from coordinate 156,259 downwards.
GATAAGTTTCAAGTCGGGGTATGATGATTTCATGCAGCCTAATGGCTCATGTTTTCTTAGATTTGAGCAGAATGATCATGAAGAAGAACAACCCTGCTTGGGTAACTTAGATCACTCTAGTGAGCGGAATTCGGGGTGTATTAGAATATTGCTTGAGAGTTTCAACTCTATTCAAGCTAGTAGTATGTACAACCCTAGTACAAGTAGTAGTAGCATTCAAGAAATTGGGGAAATGGAGTTGTTTGGGTGGTCTAATCTATGTATGGTTGAAGGGAAAAATCATGCAAGCATACAAGAGACAATGCAACAGCTCAACAAAGAAGGCAAAAACAAAGTCAACTCAACCACAAGCTACCAAGGATCCACAAAGTATTGCTGCTAAGGTATAATTCAGTTAGAGCTAGGCTAATTTAGTTAAAATTTATAAAGATCATAAATATAGAAATATTAATTAACGAATACACGCATTTATTTGTCGATCACCAACAGAATCGTAGATAACGGATTAGTGAACGACTTAAGGTTCTTCAGGACCTTGTCCCCATTGGTTCCAAGGTAACCAATGTTGCTTAATTTATTTACATATAAGTTGTTACAAGCAAAAAGAATTATTTTTTTCAGACTAATTTAACATTAATCGTGCAACTATATATATTTTTTTTAATTTTATTTGTTCAGGTTGATTTGGTTACAATGTTAGAGAAAGCTATCAGTTATGTCAAATTTCTTCCGTTACAAGCTCAAAATCCCAATTCCCTGTACATTTATCATCATTCACAAAATCCCAACAAAACCCTTTTGATTATTCTTAAAATTTTAGCACACAAACTACAGATTCAGTTGAGAACAGCAACAACAGTAACAACAACAACACAGCAACAACAGTAACAGCAACAACACAACAACAACAGCAACAGCAACAGAAAAAATTAAAAGTAAATCAGAAAAGGGGGAAAGAAATGTATACCTGCGGATTCGTTGTTGGTCTAAGAAAACACGTCGCAAATTGCCCTGGCTGGAGGAGAGAGAGAGAGAGAGAAATCGAACAAGATGTTTCAATAATCCACCACCAAGAACAACAAAAACCAAAAATTAAAAGTAAACACGCTATACCAGCTGATTCGTTGTTCACGCTATGGTCACCGACGGTAGGAAATTGCCCTAGCTAGAGGAGAGAAAGAGAGAGAGAGAGAAAGCGTGAAACTGAGAGTGGAAAATTTGGGCTTTCCGGTATTTATTGATATTTACGGCGTATATTATACACCGCCGTAAATATTGTGTACTATTTACGGCGGACGCGTGTCAACCGCCGTATATATTATTTATATACGGCGAAAACTAATATACCGCCGTATATAACTTCAATCTCATATACGTATATGTTAAATGTACGTATATAACGTATTTACGGCGGCTTGAGCCACCGTATATAACAAATATATACGGCGGTTGTGTATACCGCCGTATATATATATTTATATACGGCGGTCGCGTATCATCTGCCGTATATATTTGTTATATACGGAGGACGCGTATCACCCGCCGTAAATGAGTGCCGTAAATAATCAACTTTTTTGTAGTGAGACTGTGCTAATAGACTAAGTGTCCTGCTATTTAATAGAAGAAATGAGGCAAAACCGAAGCAACCAGCAAGCAGAAAGCCACAGATGCCAACTGGTAAAGTTCATTGGTCTGCAAAACGCAAGTATCTTCAGTTAAACAACACGTAGAACAGAAGTAGCAAAAGGATCTTAACCATTTGACCACACAAAAAGTAACACCTGGGATGACAGGCTCATCATCAGCCTGAGAAACTAAGGGACACAAGTGCGCGAGAATATTGACATAACAACCACGAACGCAACCAGGGTCATACACCTGATAAGGAAATAATGAACAGAATTCGAGAGATGACATATGGATGAAGATAACTGATATAACAGGTCAAAGCATGCATCTATAATCCATGTACAATTTGCCTCCAATATTCAGCTTTTGTGAAAGAACCACGTCACTTTAAAACATTCAGCTTATGATGAATATTTTGATCCATGTGCATAACAAAGTACTAGATAAGGATTTTCCGACTTAGTTAACATAACAATTGACATAGTTGTATATTGGCTTACAACAACAACAATAAAGCCTTAGTCCCAAAATAATTTGAGGTCGGCTAACATGAATCCTCATATGTCATGTCATCATTGTGGGAAAAAAAAGTTAGAAAAAGAAATTGGTGGGAAAAAAAATTAAATGAAAACAGAAGAAAAAAATTAAAAATAGTGGTAGTAAAATAATAAATACTCCCTCCGTCCCAATAGTAGCTGTCCAAAATTTGGGTTGCACGCAAATTAATAAAATGAGGGGGAAGTAAAAATGTTGTGAGTGTAATTTGAAAATAGGAGAGAGAATGAGTGGAGGGAATAGTAAATTATAATGGTGTTGTGAGTATTAAAATAATGTAGAAGAGAGAATGAGTGGAGGGAATAGTAAAGATTCCTTTGCCAAAAAAGGAAAGTGAAAGCTATTAACGGGACACCCAAAATGACAAAATGAGAAGCTACTATTGAGACGAAGGGAGTATATGATAGATAGGGAAAATGAAAATAATAATAATAAAAAAAAATCAACCTCAATCACCCACATGAAACTTTGCCCTCTGCTCCGTGCCATATTTTCATTCAATTCAAGTAAATTCATATCAATTTCAATCACCCTAATACAAGTTTGCTTGGGTCTTCCCCTACCCCTCGCCCATCTTATCACTTCTCCACTCATCGGGCCTCCTAACCGGTGCATCACTCGGTCTCCGTGTCACATGACCAAACCACCTTAGACGATTTTTCCCTCATTGCGCAACTCCTACTTTACCCCTGATCATCTTATTCCTCAATTGATCATTTCTTGCAAGGCAATAAAGTAAATACTCCCTCCGTCCCAATAATAAGTTCACCATTTTGGTCACGACACGCAAATTAAGAAAATTGGTGAGTGGAAAAAATGTTGTGAGTGTAATAGTAAAATAGGAGAGAGAATGAGTGGAGGAAATAGTAAATTTAAAAAATGTTGTGAGTAATAGTAAAATAGGAGAGAGAATGAGTGGGTGAAATAGTAAAGATTTTTTGTCATTTTAGGAAAAGTGAAGCTTTAAACGGGACACCCGTTTTGACAAAAAATGAATTTATTAATGGGACGGAGAGAGTATACCTTAAAATTGTCCTAAAGAGAGACCGGAAAACATTTATTGATTATCACATTGTAAAACCTTGCCCCCATTTTTTGATTACAGTCAGGTTTAACAAGTTTGGAGCATGCAAGATTGTACAAAAGGATTTTGACAAGCTATAGATAATATCCGGTTATTCAATTATGTCACATCTCGTAACAAGTTTAGGAACTAAGTTGCATAAGTAGCATACAAGACATCCGCGAGGTGAGATCTAAACTTCAATAGTAAAAGCCACTTGTTCAAATTCTTTTACTTGCGATTTTATCATAGACATGATTCCCTGAAGAACGCTAGAAGTACCACCCAAGATCGGAAGCAATGCAAACAATAAACCCACTGCACAGTCCTGGCACAAAGAGACGTATCATCAAAGTTTTTAGAAAATTCACTAAAGTAACTTCTTACGATTGTTGGATTTTTGGTAGGTTTCTCAAGAACTTAACTGAAAACTTAACAGAAAATGTAACGTAGATTGGAAAACTATGAGACAAGTCGAGTCTTGTATTAAATACAATCTCCGTAAGAAGTTATTGCCCTGCACAGGTGCTTACGGTTTCAATGGCAATCTTCTAGTAAGATAAAACGACTTTTAAATATATGATAGGAGCACTCCAAATCAAATACTCTAACGAACAACACTATGTTTGAAACTTTGGACTTTGAAGGATTTGATGCAACAATATGCCAATGATTTGGATATGTTATTCTATCTTAAATGTGGGTAGAGAGGCTCAAATAACTGTATGTATGAATTGAAATTCGAAGGGAAAGTATATAAGGAGAGTCAAAAGGTTTTGTGGCTTTTCACTTGAAAATGTGCAACTATTCGAAACAGCAGCAAGGGCAAGACTCGTGCCCCTTGGCACGAGTCGTGCTCACGACTCGTTCCAAAGCAGTCCACTCGTTCTGATCAGTTTTGAGTAAATGGTCATCAAAGTCCATTCGTGCTCACGACTCGTGCTCAGAGTCCCCACTCGTTCTGATCACCAGATTGCACAATTTCATCAGCCAAAAACACAATTTAAATCCAATTTGATCCAAACGATCAAATTGACCCTTTTAACCAACTCTCGTTAAGTTACAAAACTTTGTCATTAATTTCTCATTCACCCGGAAATGGTTTTGAGACAATAAATGAGTTTCATAGTCTACACTAAATGTAGAATACATTTGTAACTAGCTTCGTTAACTATTTAACGAATTCCGTTAGGAAGTTAGGTCAACGTCAAGTCTAACTTAACTTTTGTTACCCATTTCCAACAATCCCCCACATGAATGACAATTAATGCATGAATGCAATTTCGTCCAAAGTTCCGGCGAACTATTATTACATCGGGATAGATAGCTTGTGGCCTTGAATCCTCCCTAGTGAAATATTATCGGATATACTAGCCATTTGGTAGCGAGTCGCTTTGAACCAGTGACTGTCGGACGTATACCAATACAATAATACTCACATAATAACAGCTCTAACAATTGTTGTTCTCACGTTTTGTCCATTTCGGTCCTGGACCGTATCTCATTCATAAGTGTTACATTTAGAGGCGGCCTAATTACCTCTCGCTTATATAGGTGATTCTCACTATAAGGAGTATCATGTACTACTCCACCCGTAGGTATAGAAATCATTAAAACTTTTCTCAACTTATCCTTATCACTGCTGCATGTGCTAGTACTTGAATGTTCTGGGAATGAGTATTCGACATCTCCAGGTTAATAAATCGAGTTGTTGTTTCCAAGTAACTCTACTAGAACTTATAAATTGGTTGTCTCATTGAACCAAGGGCCTGGGATCTCCATTTCTCAAGGTTGAGTGTCCGCTTTAAGTTCTTTTGTTGTGGGTTTTAAACCCATTCCCCTTAACAGTTTATACAGTTGATCTCGATTTATACCTTTGGTAAACAGATCCGCTAAGTTATCACATGATTTTACATAATCAATAGTGATAACGCCATTCTTGATCAACTGTCTAATGATATTGTGTCTACGATGAATATGTCTAGACTTACCATTGTACATACTATTCTGTGCCCTTTCTATTGCTGATTGACTATCACAATGTATCATAACAGCAGGCACAGGTTTACTCCAACAAGGAATATCCTCCAAGAAATTCTTAAGCCATTCTGCTTCTTCTCCAGCTTTATCCAAAGCTATAAACTCAGATTCCATCGTGGATCTGGCTATACACGTTTGTTTGGAGGATTTCCATGACACTGCTCCTCCACCTATTGTGAATACATATCCACTCGTGGACTTAGAGTCTTTCGTGTTCGATATCCAATTTGCATCACAGAATCCTTCTAATACTGCTGGATATCTCTTATAAAGTATCCCATGATTCATAGTGTTCTTTAAATATCTTAGTACTCTCATTAGTGCTTTCCAATGATCAATACTAGGATTACTTGTGAACCTAATTAGTTTGCTCACTGAATATGCAATGTCTGGACGTGTACAATTAGTCAAGTACATCAGACTGCCAATTACTCTTGCATATTCCAGTTGAGAAACTGGTTCCCCTTTGTTCTTGGCTAAATGTTGAGCCAAGTCTACCGGTGTCTTTGCCGGAGGGTCATCAAAGACATTGAATTTCCGAAAAACATTCTCTAGGTAATGGGATTGTGAAAGAACTAATCCATCAAATGTTCTAGAGATCTTTATCCCTAATATTACATCAGCTAATCCCATGTCTTTCATGTCAAAGTTCTTCTTTAACATGCCTTTGGTATTCATGATCAAATCATGACTACTTCCCATTATGAGCATATCATCAACGTAAAGGCAAACTATTACAAATGATTCAGATGTTCCTTTGATGTAGACACATTTGTCACATTCATTAATCTTGAATCCATTTGATAACATAGTTCGGTCAAACTTTTCATGCCATTGCTTGGGTGCTTGTTTTAGTCCGTACAATGACTTTACAAGTTTACACACCTTTTGCTCTTTACCTGGAACAACAAATCCTTCGGATTGTTCCATGTAAATTTTTTCGTCTAACTCTCCATTTAGGAAAGTTGTCTTCACATCCATTTGGTGTATCTCTAGATTATGCACTGCTGCAATAGCTATGAGAACACGAATAGATGTGATCCTTGTGACAGGGGAGTATGTATCGAAGAAATCATATCCCTCTTTCTGTCTAAAGCCTTTGGCAACTAGCCTAGCTTTGTACTTATCGATTGATCCATCCGCTTTATACTTCCTTTTAAGGATCCATTTGCAACCTAATGGTTTGCAACCTGGAGGGAGATCAACTAATTTCCAAGTATTGTTGAGCATTATGAATTCTATTTCACTGTTAATAGCCTCTTTCCAGAACGAACTATCCGGATCGGATAAAGCTTCTTTAACAGTTGTTGGTTCGTTTTCTAACATGTAAGATAGAAAATCAGGACCAAAAGACTTTTCCACTCTTTCCCTTTTGATACGTCTCGGTTCTTCATCTTCTATTTGAGAAGGACCAGGTGTAGACTCATGTGTTCTCTTATTAGAACCTATATCTTTCCTGTCCTTAGCCGGAAAGATGTTTTCAAAGAATACCGCATTCCTTGATTCTATAGTAGTTCCTACATGCATATCAGAAATGTCTGATTTATGCACTATAAAACGATAGGCACTACTATTATTGGCATATCCAATAAAAACACAGTCAATGGTCTTTGGACCAATCTTGACTTGTTTCGGCTTAGGTACTTCAACCTTGGCCAAACACCCCCACACTTTAAGATATTTAAAACATGGCCTACGATTATTCCACAATTTATAGGGCGTTTTATCAATACCTTTCTTGGGTATTTTATTAAGAACATAATTAGAAGTGAGTATTGCTTCTCCCCCCACAAATTGTCGGGTAAGCCTGAACTTATCAAAAGCGGGTTCATCATCTCCTTGAGAGTACGGTTCTTGCGTTCAGCAACTCCGTTAGATTGAGGGGTACATGGAGCCGTCGTTTGATGAATTATGCCGGATTCCCAACATAGTCTTCAAACGGTGCTTCATATTGTCCACCTCTATCGCTTCTAATTTTCTTAATCTTCAAGTTAAGTTAATTTTCAACTTCTTTCTTATAAGTCTCAAAAGCCACTAAGGCTTCATCCTTACTTCTTAAGAAATAGACATAACAAAATTTTGTGCAATCATCTATAAATGTAATGAAATACTTTTTACCTCCTCGAGTTTGCAAAAGTTTTAAATCACATATATCGGTGTGAATTAATTCAAGAGGAGTCGTGTTTCTTTCTATTGCATTAAATGGCGACTTCGTCATTTTTGCCTCAACACAAACTTCGTAACTATTAGTCGAGTCGGATTTAGTCATTTGGATTAAATCTTGTCTCGCTAATTTCTTAATGGTGTCGAGGTTTACATGTCCTAATCTATCATGCCATAAATTAGAACTTTCCGACAAGTAAACATAAGAAACAGAATTTTTATTCATCGCACCTCGGCGGATCACGTTCATTACATTCATCTTGAAAAGGCCCTCCTCGAGGTAACCCTTTCCAAGAAATAAACCATTCTTGGTTAATACAAATTTTTCGGATTCAAATACTAGTCTAAAATCGGCCTTACTAAGCAAAGCGCCGGACACCAAATTTTTACGGATGTCTGGAACATGCAGCACATCCAACAAGGTTACTTCTTTTCCGGAAGTCATCTTCAATATCACGTTTCCAATGCCTTGAACATCGGAGGTTGCAGAATTTCCCATGTAGAGCTTTCTTCCGGAGATGGGAGTATAGGAGGAGAAACTCTCCTTATTTCCACAAATGTGGCGGGTAGCACCGGTATCTATCTACCAAGCTTTTGGATTCTCCTCCAAGTTTGCAACGTTGGCCTCAAAGATCATCGCTGCAAAGTCTAGGTCCATATGGTCAACATTATTCGCCTCTTTCTTTGGGAGACGACAGTCTTTTGCTAAGTGGCCCGGTTTGCCACAATTATAGCAAGACCCCTTGAACTTCTTAGAGCCCTTCTTCTTCTTCCCTTTCTTAGCATTTCCGGCATTTTCGGAATGCTTTCTCTTTGTGCCACTTGTGCTAGCCTCGGCGAGATTGACCTTAGCCTCCATCTTGCCCTTAGCAACCTTGGCCTCGTTGATTCTATTGTTCTCTTCAATTTGAAGACGAACAACAATGTCTTCCAAGGACATCTCCTTGCGTTTATGCTTGAGATAGTTCTTGAAATCCTTCCACGAAGGCGGCAACTTTTCAATGATAGAGGCCACCTTGAATGGATCATTCATGATCATCCCCTCGGCATCAAGCCCATGTAGAATGATTTGGAATTCATCCACTTGAGTTGTTACCGATTTGGAATCGACCATTATTAAGTCAAGATACCACTACAAGGAAAACCGGATTTAGAGACGGAAAATTAGAGACGGACGGAGTCTGTAGCTAATTTGGCGACAGATTAGAGACAGAACCAAAAATCAGAGACGGATTCGGATTCCGTCTCTAAATTAGAGACGGATTCAGATTTCGTCTCTAAATTAGAGACGGAATCCGAATCCGTCTCTAATTTAGAGACGGAATCCGAATCCGTCTCTAATTTAGAGACGGATTCAGATTCCGTCTCTAAAATAGAGACAGATTCAGAATCCGTCTCTAAATTAGAGACAGATTCAGAATCCGTCTCTAAACTTTAGAGACAGATTCAAAATCTGTCTCTAAATTAGAGACAGATTCAGAATCCGTCTCTAAACTTTAGAGACAGATTTTAACCGGTCTCTAATTTAGAGACATATTTTTGAATTCGTCTCTAATTTAGTGACAGATTCAACATCTGTCTCTAAAATTTAGAGACAGATTTAGTATCCGTCTCTAAATTTAAATTTGACTTTTCTTCTATATAATTTCATTTATTTAGTTTTTTTCTATCTTTTTTTATATAACTTTTTCTAAAAAAAACCACTAATTAAAAAAGGCTAAAATATTGTTTTCTAGTCAATAAATTTTTTTTAAAAAAATAAAAAATAAATATATGGTAGTCCGTCCCTCTTTTGACTTTTCTTCTATATACTTTCATTTGTTTAGTTTTTTTCTATCTTTTTTTATATAACTTTTTCTAAAAAAACCACTAATTAAAAAATGCTAAAATATTATTTTCTAGTCAATAATTTTGTTTTAAAAAATAAAATAAAAAATATAGGGTAGTCCGTCCCTCTTTTGACTTTTCTTCTATATACTTTCATTTGTTTAGTTTTTTTCTATCTTTCTTTATATAACTTTTTCTAAAAAAAATCACTAATTAACAAAGGCTAAAGTATTTTTTTCTAGTCAATAAAAAATTTAAAAATAAATAAAAAATAAATATAGGGTAGTCTGTCCCTCTTTTGACTTTTCTTCTATATACTTTCATTTGTAACTCAATTTCCATTTGAATTTTAAGGAAAGTCATAGAGATGAAAAACACTTTAAATGTCATTTAGAATGTAGAAAAAAATTAAAAAAAAATAAACGAGGTAGCCGTATGCCATTTTCACAAGATCGGGACACATTCCTTAAAACCCTAAATAATGGCACATATTTGTAACTCAATTTCCATTTGAATTTTGAAGAAAGTCATAGAGATGAAAAACACTTTAAATGTCATTTAGAATGTAGAAAAAAATTAAAAAAAATAAACGAGGTAGTTGTATACCATTTTCACAAGATCGGGACACATTCCTTAAAACCCTAAATAATGGCACATATTTGTAACTCAATTTCTATTTGGATTTTGAGGAAAGTCATAAAGATGAAAAACACTTTAAATGTCATTTAGAATGTAGAAAAAAATAAAAAAAAATAAACGAGGTAGCCGTATACCATTTTCACAAGATCGGGACACATTCCTTAAAACCCTAAATAATGGCACATATTTGTAACTCAATTTCCATTTGAATTTTGAGGAAAGTCATAAAGATGAAAAACACTTTAAATGTCATTTAGAATGTAGAAAAAAATTAAAAAAAAATAAACAAGGTAGCCGTATACCATTTTCACAAGATCGGGACACATAAAACCCTAAAAACCCTAAATAATGGCACATATTTGTAACTCAATTTCCATTTGGATTTTGTGAAAAGTCATAGAGATGAAAAACACTTTAAATGTCATTTAGAATGTAGAAAAAAATTAAAAAAAAATAAATGAGGTAGGCGTATACCATTTTCACAAGATCGGGACACATTCCTTAAAACCCTAAATAATGGCACATATTTGTAACTCAATTTCCATTTGGATTTTGAGGAAAGTCATAAAGATGAAAAACACTTTAAATGTCATTTAGAATTTAGAAAAAAATAAAAAAAATAAACGAGGTAGCCGTATACCAGTTTCACAAGATCGGGACACATAAAACTCTAAAAATCCTAAACAATGGCACATATTTGTAACTCAATTTCCATTTGGATTTTGAGGAAAGTCATAGAGATGAAAAACACTTTAAATGTCGACTAGAATGTAGAAAAAAATTAAAAAAAATAAACGAGATAGCTGTATACCATTTTCACAAGATCGGGATACATAAAACCCTAAAAACCCTAAATAATGGCTCATATTTGTAACTCAATTTCCATTTGGATTTTGAGGAAAGTCATAGAGATGAAAAATACTTTAATGTCATTTAGAATGTAGAAAAAAATTAAAAAAAAATAAACGAGGTAGCCGTATACCATTTTGACAATAACATCATTATTAGTCTTATTATTAATTATTATTACTAATTACTATTTTCTTTAAAGATTAAATTATTGTTATTGTTAATAAATATTTTTTTTATAATTTATTAATATCAATTATTACTTAGGTATATTAATATTTCTTAGAAGTTTAAATTATTAAATTATTATTAATAAATTTCAAATAATTAAATTAATGAATATTATTATTATTATTAATTAATAATATTATTATTTTTGATGTTATGCATTATTACTAGTTATTATTAATATTATTATTAATTATATAAAAATAATTATTAATATATTCAATCATATAATTGAATAATTAACAATAACATCATTATTAGTCTTATTATTAAGTATTATTACTATTTAAATGATAATGTTATTATTCTTGATATTAGGCATATTACTATAACTAAAATTTTGGGTAAATCAAATAAAAGCATGTAAATATTTTAGATAACTTTTTGAAATTTCAGTAATAAAAAAAATTTAAAACAATTTTTCCTATTCAATAACAAATAATAAAAATTTCTAATTATTATTATTAATATTATTACTGATTATATAAACAATATTAATATTAATTAATTAATTAATTAATTATATAATCAATAATTTATTAATAAATATTATTAATAATAAATATTATTATTCTCAATATTAGACATAAATATTTTAGTTAGTGTATAATATAGTGTGAAATAAATATAAGTACGTGATGTGGCATTGTTTGATTGGATTTTAAAATTTCACGCGGATTATGGGTCAAGGCAAAATTCGACCATTCAATACATTTAATCAAACGGCCCACAATATTCCAAACAAACACAATCCCTCCCTCTCCCTATTTCTCTCTCTCTCTCTCTCTCCTCTCTTCAATTTCATTAACCACCGTTTTCTCTCTCTCTCTCTGATTTCCCAGCTCCCTCACCGTCCCTTCAGCCTCCGCCGTCGCCGGAGCAGCTACTGATACCTTCGCCCTCCGTCTCTCCCCAGCTACTCCAATCTTCCTTCCTCCGTCTGCGCCTCCCCTTCTCTTTTCTCTGCCGCGTCGCCGCCACCACAGCACCCCTTCTCTCCGCCATCTTCTGCCACCACTGTCACTCTCGAATCCCTTCTGCAGTCATGGGGTACCGGTCGTGCCGTCTCTCGTATCCCCCGTGTTCCCGGTGGTGGTACCCAACGTGCCGGACAGGGAGCTTACGGTAACATGTGTCGTTGTGGATGCATGTTTGCTCCGACTAAGATCTGGCTCTGCTGGCATAGGAGGATTAATGTTAACCAGAAGCGATATGCTGTCGCCTCTGCTATTGCTGCCTCCGCCATTTTTAAGATCTAGAATTTCTCCCTCTAGATTTGGGTTTGATTTTTCAGATTTAATTTTATTTTCTAGATCTGAGTGTATGTATGTTTCTATGAATGGTGTGATTGTATATGGTGGGTATATATCTGGTTGGTGTTGGTGTTGTTGTTGTTGTTGTTGGTGGTGGTGGTGGATGGATAGTGGCGGAGGAAAGTGTAACTTTTGAAATATGCAAGGACTGATTTGAGTATAATAGATGTTCTGGAAGCAAAGTGTAACTTTTGAAATATGTAAGGACTGATTTGAATATAAGAGAATTTTAAGGAGCAAAGTGTAACTTCTGAAATATGAAGGACTTATTTGAGAATAATAAGAGTTAAGGGACTTTTTTGAAAAAAAGAAAAATTAAGGGACTGATTTAATATATATTTAAAAATATATATTAATATATTTTAAATATATATATATATATATATATATTCAAAATTATATTAATATATATTTTTAAATATATATTTAATTTTTTTAAAAAAAATATCAATTTAGCGACGGAAATATCTGTCGCTAAAATGGTTCGAAAATAAAACGAGAATTTAAATAGAGACGAAAAATCTGTCGCTAATCCGTAGACGGTCATATCTGTAGCTAATTTAGAGACGGACATATTTGTCTCTAATTTAGAGACGGCCATATCTGTCTCTAAATTAGAGACGGACACATCCGTCTCTAAATTAGCTACAAAACAGCGACGCCCAATTTAGCGACGAACCTGCACCCACGGAATAGCTACGGAATAAATTCGTAGCTAAACACGATTTAGCTACGGAATCTTCATTTTAGCTACGGAATTTGCCGTAGCTAAATCCGTTTTTCCTTGTAGTGTACTTACCGACGACAAATTTCTTTGACCCGGCGTCTTCGATCTTATACTTCCTTTCCAAGGTGTTCCACAACGCCTTGTCAATCTCGACATTACTATACACATTGTATAGTGCATCGTCAAGTCCATTTAGGATGTAATTCTTACACAAAAAATTACCGTGAGCCCAAGCCTCTTTGGCCATTTGCCTTTGGGGGTCGGGATCACCATTTTCCACCGCCGGAGGATCTTTCTTTAAAAAGCGGTGCAAGCTTATGGTGGTCAAGTAGAATAGCATCTTCTGTTGCCATCTCTTGAAATCCACACCAGTGAACTTCGGAGGTTTCTCACCGTGACCCGGGTGATGCGGTGTATGAGCGGGTGCAACATTGTTGAACGTAGCGTCACCTTGAGAAGGAGGCGTTACATTCCCTTGACTGGATGCGGTGGTTTCTTTCTCATTTTCCATCTCTTGAAGGTCTTGAAGAAGCTTCAATAACTTCTTACGATTGTTAGGCTTGTTGGTAGGCTTCTTTAAGACTTAACAGAAAAACTGACGAGAAAAGTAACGGAGATTGAAAATAAACGAAATTAAGTCGAGTCTTGTATTAAATACAATCTCCGTAAGAAGTTATTGCCCCGCACAGGTGCTTACGGTTTCAATGGCAATCTTCTAGTAAGATGAAACAACTTTTAAGTATATGATAGGAGCACTCCAAATCAAATACTCTAACGAACAACACAATGTTTGCAACTTTGGACTTTGAAGGATTTGATGCAACAATATGCCAATGATTTGGATATGTTATTCTATCTTAAATGTGGGTAGAGAGGCTCAAATGACTGTATGAAAGAATTGAAATTCGGAGGGGAAATATATAAAGAGAGTTAAAAGGTTTTGTGGCTTTTCACTTGAAAAGGTGCAACTATTCGAAACAGCAACAAGGGCACGACTCGTGCCCCTTGGCACGACTCGTGCTCACGACTCGTTCCAAAGCAGTCCACTCGTTCTGATCAGTTTTGAGTAAATGGTCATCAAAGTCCATTCGTGCTCACGACTCGTGCTCAGAGTCCCCACTCGTTCTGATCACCAGATTGCACAATTTCATCAGCCAAAAACACAGTTTAAATCCAATTTGATCCAAACGATCAAATTGACCCTTTTAACCAACTCTCGTTAAATTACAAAACTTTGTCATTAATTTCTCATTCACCCGGAAATGGTTTTGAGACAATAAATGAGTTTCATAATCTACGCTAAATGTAGAATACATTTTGTAACTTGCTTCGTTAACTATTTAACGAATTTCGTTAGGAAGTTAGGTCAACGTTAAGTCAAACTTAACTTTCGTTACCCATTTCCAACAATCCCCCACATGAATGACAATTAATGCATGAATGCAATTTCGTCCAAAGTTCCGGCGAACTATTATTACATCGGGATAGATAGCTTGTGGCCTTGAATCCTCCCTAGTGAAATATTATCGGATATACTAGCCATTTGGTAGCGAGTCGCTTTGAACCAGTGACTGTCGGATGTATACCAAGACAATAATACTCACATAATAACAGTTCTAACAATTGTTGTTCTCATGTTTTGTCAATTTCGGCCTTGGACCGTATCTCATTTATAAGCGTTCATTTAGAGGCGGCCTAATTACCTCTCGCTTATATAGGTGATTCTCACTATAAGAAGTATCATGCACTACTCCACCCGTAGGTATAGAAATCATTAAAAGTTTTCTCAACTTATCCTTACCACTGCTGCATGTGCTTGTATTTGGATGTTCTGGGAATGAGTATTCGACATCTCCAGGTTAATAAACCGAGTTGTTGTTTCCAAGTAACTCTACTAGAACTTATAACTTGGTTGTCTCATTGAACCAAGGGCCTGGGATCTCCATTTCTCAAGGTTGAGTGTCCGCTATAAGTTCTTTTGTTGTGGGTTTTAAACCCATTCCCCTTAACAATTTATACAGTTGATCTCGATTTATACCTTTGGTAAACAGATCCGCTATGTTATCACATGACTTTACATAATCAATAGTGATAACACCATTTTTGATCAACTGTCTAATGGTATTATGTCTACGACGAATATGTCTAGACTTACCATTGTACATACTATTCTGTGCCCTTTCTATTGCTGATTGACTATCACAATGTATCATAACAAAGAGTACGGAGTTTACTCCAACAAGGAATATCCTCCAAGAAATTCTTAAGCCATTCTGCTTCTTCTCCAGCTTTATCCAAAGCTATAAACTCAGATTCCATCGTGGATCTGTCTATACACGTTTGTTTGGAGGATTTTCATGACAGTGCTCTTCCACCTATTGTGAATACATATCCACTCGTGGACTTAGAGTCTTTCGTGTCCGATATCCAATTTGCATCACAGTATCCTTCTAATACTGCTGGATATTTCTTGTAAAGTATCCCATGGTTTAATGTATACTTTAAATATCTTAGTACACTCATTAGTGCTTTCCAATGATCAGTACTAGGATTACTTGTGAACCTACTTAGTTTGCTCACTGAATATGCAATGTATGGACGTGTACAATTCGTTAAGTAGATCAGATTGCCAATTACTCTTGCATATTCCAGTTGAGAAACTGGTTCCCCTTTGTTCTTGGCTAAATGTTGAGCCAAGTCTACCGGTGTCTTAGTCGGAGGGTCATCAAAGACATTGAATTTCCGAAGAACATTCTCTAGGTAATGGGATTGTGAAAGAACTAATCCTTCAGATGTTCTAGAGATCTTTATCCCTAATATTACATCAGCTAATCCCATGTCTTTCATGTCAAAGTTCTTCTTTAAAATGCCTTTGATATTCATGATCAAATCATGACTACTTCCCATTATGAGCATATCATCTACGTAAAGACAAACTATTACAAATGATTCAGATGTTCCTTTGATGTAGACACATTTGTCACATTCATTAATCTTGAATCCATTTGATAACATAGTTCGGTCAAACTTTTCATGCCATTGCTTGGGTGCTTGTTTTAGTCCGTACAACGACTTTACAAGTTTACACACCTTTTGCTCTTTACCTGGAACAACAAACCCTTCGGGTTGTTCCATGTAAATTTCTTCGTCTAACTCTCCATTTAGGAAAGCTGTCTTCACATCCATTTGGTGTATCTCAAGATTATGCACTGCTGCAATGGCTATGAGAACACGTATAGATGTGATCCTTGTGACAGGGGAGTATGTATCGAAGAAATCATATCCCTCTTTCTGTCTAAACCCTTTGGCTACCAGCCGGGCTTTGTACTTATCGACAGATCCATCTGCCTTATACTTCCTTTTAAGGATCCATTTGCAACCTAATGGTTTGCAACCTGGAGGGAGATCAACTAATTCCCAAGTATTGTTGAGCATTATGGATTCTATTTCACTGTTAATAGCCTCTTTTCAGAACGAACTATCCGGACCGGATAAAGCTTCTTTAACAGTGGTTGGTTCATTTTCTAACATGTAAGATAGAAAATCAGGACCAAAAGACTTTTCCACTCTTGCCCTTTTGCTACGTCTCGGTTCTTCATCTTCTATTTGAGAAGGACCGGTTGCAGACTTATGTGTTCTTTTATTAGAACCTATATCTTTCCTGTCCTTAGCCAGAAAGAAGTTTTCAAAGAATACCGCATTCCTTGATTCTATAGTAGTTCCTAAATGCATATCAGGAATGTCTGATTTATGCACTATAAAACGATAGGCACTACTATTATTGGCATATCCAATAAAAACACAGTCAATGGTCTTTGGACCAATCTTGACTTGTTTCGGCTTAGGTACTTCAACCTTGGCCAAACACCCCCACACTTTAAGGTATTTAAAACATGGCCTACGATTATGCCACAATTCATAGGGCGTTTTATCAATACCTTTCTTGGGTATTTTATTAAGAACATAATTAGAAGTGAGTATTGCTTCCCCCCACAAGTTGTCGGGTAAGCCTGAACTTATCAAAAGTGCGTTCATCATCTCCTTGAGAGTACGGTTTTTGCGTTCAGCAACTCCATTAGATTGAGGGGTATATGGAGCCGTCGTTTGATGAATTATGCCGGATTCCCAACATAGTCCTTCAAACTGTGCTTCATATTCTCCACCTCTATCGCTTCTAATTTTCTTAATCTTCAAGTTAAGTTGATTTTCAACTTCTTTCTTATAAGTCTCAAAAGCCACTAAGGCTTCATCCTTACTTCTTAAGAGATAGACATAACAAAATTTTGTGCAATCATCTATAAATATAATGAAATACTTTTTACCTCCTCGAGTTTGCACAAGTTTTAAATCACATATATCGGTGTGAATTAATTCAAGAGGAGTCGTGTTTCTTTCTATTGCATTAAATGGCGACTTCGTCATTTTTGCCTCAACACAAACTTCGCACCTATTAGTCGAGTCGGATTTAGTCATTTGGATTAAATCTTGTCTTGCTAATTTCTTAATGGTGTCGAGGTTTACATGTCCTAATCTATCATGCCATAAATTAGAACTTTCTGACAAGTAAACATCAGAAACAGAATTTTTATTCATCGCACCTCGGCGGATCACGTTCATTACATTCATCTTGAAAAGGCCCTCCTCGACGTAACCCTTTCAAAGAAATAAACCATTCTTGGTTAATACAAATTTGTCGGATTCAAATACTAGTCTAAAACCGGCCTTACTAAGCAAAGCGCAGGACACCAAATTTTTACGGATGTCTGGAACATGCAGCACATCCAACAAGGTTACTTCTTTTTCGGAAGTCATCTTCAATATCACGTTTCCAATGCCTTGAACATCGGAGGTCGTAGAATTTCCCATGTAGAGCTTTCTTCCGGAGATGGGTGTATAGGAGGAGAAACTCTCCTTATTTCCACAAATGTGGCGGGTAGCACCGGTATCTATCCACCAAGCTTTTGGATTCTCCTCCAAGTTTGCAACGGTAGCCTCAAAGATCATCGCTGCAAAGTCTAGGTCCATGTGGTCAACATTATTCGCCTCTTTCTTTGGGAGACGATAGTCTTTTGCTAAGTGGCCCGGTTTGCCACAATTATTGCAAGACCCCTTGAACTTCTTAGAGCCCTTCTTCTTCCCTTCTTAGCATTCCCGACATTTTCGGAATGCTTTCTCTTTGTGCCACTTGTGCTAGCCTCGACGAGATTGACCTTAGCCTCCATCTTGCCCTTAGCAACCTTGGCCTCGTTGATTCTATTGTTCTCTTCATTTGAAGACGAACAACAATGTCTTCCAAGGACATCTCCTTGCGTTTATGCTTGAGATAGTTCTTGAAATCCTTCCACGAAGGCGGCAACTTTTCAATGATAGAGGCCACCTTGAATGGATCATTCATGATCATCCCCTCGGCATCAAGCCCATGTAGAATGATTTGGAATTCATCCACTCGAGTTGTTACCGATTTGGAATCGACCATCATGAAGTCAAGATACTTACCGACGACAAATTTCTTTGACCCGGCGTCTTCGATCTTGTACTTCCTTTCCAAGGTGTTCCACAACGCCTTGGCAATCTCGACGTTACTATAAACATTGTATAGTGCATCGTCAAGTCCATTTAGGATGTAATTCTTACACAAAAAATTATCGTGAGCCCAAGCCTCTTTGGCCATTTGCCTTTGGGGGTCGGGATCACCATTTTCCACCGCCGGAGGATCTTCCTTTAAGAAGCGGTGCAAGCTTAGGGTGGTCAAGTAGAGTGGCATCTTCTGTTGCCATCTCTTGAAATCCACACCAGTGAACTTCGGAGGTTTCTCACCGTGACCCGGGTGATGCGGTGTATGAGCGGGTGCAACATTGTTGAACGTAGCGTCACCTTGAGAAGGAGGCGTTACATTTCCTTGACTGGATGTGGTGGTTTCTTTCTCATTTGCCATCTCTTGAAGGTCATGAAGAAGCGTCAATAACATCTTACGATTGTTGGGCTTGTTGGTAGGCTTCTTTAAGACTTAACAGAAAAACTGACGAGAAAAGTAACGGAGATTGAAAACAAACGAAATTAAGTCGAGTCTTGTATTAAATACAATCTCCGTAAGAAGTTATTGCCCCGCACAGGTGCTTACGGTTTCAATGGCAATCTTCTAGTAAGATGAAACGACTTTTAAGTATATGATAGGAGCACTCCAAATCAAATACTCTAACGAACAACACAATGTTTGCAACTTTGGACTTTGAAGGATTTGATGCAACAATATGCCAATGATTTGGATATGTTATTCTATCTTAAATGTGGGTAGAGAGGCTCAAATGACTGTATGAAAGAATTGAAATTCGGAGGGGAAATATATAAAAAGAGTTAAAAGGTTTTGTGGCTTTTCACTTGAAAAGGTGCAACTATTCGAAACAGCAGCAAGGGCACGACTCGTGCCCCTTGGCACGAGTCGTGCTCACGACTCGTTCCAAAGCATTTCACTCGTTCTAATCAGTTTTGAGCAAATGGTCATCAAAGTCCATTCGTGCTCACGACTCGTGCTCAGAGTCCTCACTCGTTCTGATCACCAGATTGCACAATTTCATCAGCCAAAAACACAGTTTAAATCCAATTTGATCCAAACGATCAAATTGACCCTTTTAACCAACTTTCGTTAAGTTACAAAACTTTGTCATTAATTTCTCATTCACCCGAAAATGGTTTTGAGACAATAAATGAGTTTCATAATCTACGCTAAATGTAGAATACATTTTGTAACTTGCTTCGTTAACTATTTAACGAATTTCGTTAGGAAGTTAGGTAAATGTTAAGTCAAACTTAACTTTCGTTACCCATTTCCAACAAGTAAGAACTCCATAAACAAGATGTTCAATGGCTAGAAGGCAGCAAGATAATCTTTTCAATACTAGTAATAAATACCTGGGAAAAAAAAAGAGATAAATGAAAGAATTTACGTACCTGCAAAATAAGGGTACCAACAGTAACCTGCCCATAAAGGGTAATCATACTATTTCTTGCCATTAAAAAATTTAAAACCTGCGCCAACACAAATTTATTTTTATGCTTAGCACCTCTCATACTAAAAAGGAAATGATATGCGAATAATTCTTGAATTATGTATTCAATGGAGAACCATCTAAGCAGATAGCTTGAAATGAATGAACGAAAAAATTCAAATTCGAACAAGAGCAAATTTGAAGAAAAAAAAAATCGGTCATTCATTTTGGGACGGAGGAAGTATATAATTCATCTAATAAAGTTCAATTTAGAGTGTAACCGTCAACCAGTAAGTAAAAGATGTAAAGTCAAGCCTATATGAAACACCCAGTATCAAAGGATTTCAGTTGCAAATGAAAGAATGCCTTTTCTACTCCCTATGATGATCTACTTGTTCTCAGAAGCTGGATTCCCAAGAGAACTGCCGCGATAAAAGCCTTAACTTCCCTAGAAGTGCAATGCTTGAGCAGGCCTAAGCACATCTCAAACTGTCACCTGAATATTGGTCATGGGAGTTTCGAAATATAGCTGCAAACCAGTGGCGAATCTAGGATTTCTTAACTGCGGGTGCACAATTTACACTACATAACTTCATACTAAAATTTTCCGTAACGTAATTACATTGCAATACATAACTTCGAATACAATTGTCTCATAGGAAATAACATTACAAATATTCGAATTAAATTTGCACCCTACGCGTTTTCATACTTTGAAAACGTTTAATAACATCATCATTCGTTACTTTCCTAAGCAAATCTTTTTCAACATAACATACAAGACAATCATTCAAAAATTGATCACAAATCTTGTTTCGTAAATTGTTCTTGACATAGTTCATCCCGGAGAAGCATCTTTCCACACTTGCCGTTGCTACAGGCAAAATCAATGCCAGCTTCAATAGTCGAAACACCAATCATCTTTGAAGGAAAATCATGACCATGGGGTGACAAGGACCCTTTACTAGATAGTATCTTCTAATATCATCTTCTTGATTTGAATGATATTCAGAAATTCTTTTTCTAAGTGTAGGATCCGAAGGAAGACTATTCAAATCAACAAACGCTTTACTAGCAGAAGATTTACAGGTTTAAAAAATACTAATAATCGCAGTTCCATATAGAACTACATGAACAATTGTTTCCTTTTCAGTTATTCTTTGCCTTCACTGACTTTTTAAATTGTTCAGTGCTTAAAACAACTATAATGGCACAAGTGTTGGTCGGATTTCATAAATATGTCCACTGGACGTACAAGCTGAAAAGGTTGAGTAATCGGTCCGAGCTGAGGCTAAACAGGAATTCTAATATTGATGCAAGCACTAGGCTGAGCGTCTATACTTCCTCCCAAAAAGCCAATTAAAGCTTGGGAAGTCCAGTACTTGGCTTACCTCACAATCAACCAAAGCAAGGTCGAGATATGGCAAGTACTTGATATCATAACTTCTCTGTTTTAGGAAACTTTACAATCTTGATAGGAATAGGAAGGGTTTTAAGTATTAAAATAGGCAAAAGGATGCTTTTAGTATATTCTGCATGTAGCTGCGGCTATAAGAACTAGTAAACAGATTTCATTCACGTGAATTGAGATAAACAAATACATACATACATACATGTGTAAAGTTTAGGGAGGAAGTGGAAAGAAAGGGAAGGAAATTTTTTAGGATTTTCTGTTGGAAAAATGTGTGTTTGAAGGAAATAATGTATTATTTTCTAAATGGGTTGTTTGTTAAATGACCAAATGAGTACATTGAAATCATATATTTATTTGTCCAAAATGGTTGAGGGATGAATGAGATATTAAGGCTCAAAATAAGTTGGTTGAATGTGGAAAATGTGGTTATCCCACATTGAAAAAGGAATGTAAAAGGAGTGTAGTTTATACTCCCTCCGTCCCAGCGAAAGAGCCATTTATTTTCTTTTTGGGCGTCCCATTTAAAAAGCCACTTTCCCAAAAAGGAAACCTTAAATCACTATTCTCTCCACTCATTCTCTCTCCTACTTTACTTTTACACTCACAACATTCTCTTTCTTACATCACCTCCCACTCATTCTCTCTCCTATTTAATTTTTCATACTCACAACATTTAAACTTTTTCTCTTTCCTACATCACATTTCTTATTTTGCGTGCCGGACAAATTTTGTGGCTCTTTCGCCGGGACGGAGGGAGTATACTCCTACACTTTAGTAGGGAGTAAGATTGTGGAGCATAGAGACTCTCTCGCGCACAGGTGCACAAGGGTTCAAATTCGGGCTATCGAACTCATGTGTATGCGCGTTCTGCGGACACAAATATAGCTCCAAATTAGCCTACTCGCGCAACTGTGCAACCAAGTTCCACCGATGGAGGTTATAACCTCAGGAATAACATTTGCAACTCAGACTCAAATGTGCTGCATCAAAGGATATTAAACTCATGTTCATATGTTCGTTAATCCAACACAAAGTAGTATAGAAGTCAACCCTAACATACAAACAAACAAACCTGTAGAAATTTTCAGAACCTCCAATAGCAACAAGGCGGTATGCATTGGTCAACTTTGAAAAAACCCCAATTTCACATGAATTCTCGAACTGCAACCCTGTCAAAAAAACACACAATATTCTCGTCGGATTTTTGTCATGTCCCGGCCGAGTTTCCGGCTTGTTCTTCTTTCTCCGGCTTAATTATTTCGATATTTCCCAATTATTTTATTCGAAATGAATGGGGGTTGCAATGCTCTTCAACTAGGTTTTTTCATAAATGAGGGTATAGAAGTCATTTTCTTTTTATTTCCTCTCATTTCATTCTAAAACTCGGAAGCATGAGGAGGAGATAAAATTTTGTTTTTCCTTTCATTTCCTTCATAACTCGGAAGCACATTGGAAGGAATTTAAATTCACTTCTCTCCCTTTCTTTTCTCTCCTTTTCCCTCCCCTCACTTTCTTTTTTCTTCATTAAAAACTCGAAAGCGAACCCTAAAAGGTAAAAAAGCATACACCACTTTCTTTCGGGTTTTCTTCCACGTATTCCAACATACTATAGAATGGGAAAGGTTGCATTGTACATTATATATACTCCCTCCGTCCACTTTGTTGCTTCACAGTTACTGTTTACGCTTGAATTAAGAAAAAAATAATGATATAAATGTTGTGAGTGTAAAAGTAAAATAGGAGAGAGAATGAGTGGAGGAAATAGTAAATTATAATGGTGTTGTGAGTATTAAAATAATGTAGGAGAGAGAATGAGTGGGATAGGGTTAATATTTTAATAATAAATACTTTCCATTTTAGGTAAAAAAACAAAGTGTGAAGTATGTATTTGGACGCCCAAAATAGAAAGTGTGAAGTAAGTAAGTGGACGGAGGGAGTATATACTACCCTCCGTCCCACCTCAAACCAAACTAGTGGTCAAACGGATGTAACATTGACCAATAGTTAAATGAAAAATAATGATCCAAATAAATATCTAAAAATTGTTATTGAAAGTATTATTAAATGTGATATATTAACAATTTTAAATTTTTATTAGGATCATTTTATAAAAAAAAATATTGGTCAAAATTACATCTGTTTGACCACTAGACCGGTTTGAGGTGGAACGGAAGAAGTGTGTATGTATATATATATATATATGTATGTATATATATATATATACACATATATATATATATATATATATACGTATGTATATATATATATATACACGTATGTAAAAAACTGGAAGGACTTCTTAGATTAATTACGTACTGAAGCAATTATTCCAGACAAGCAAATAAACAGAGTTATCTGAAGCAGGCCTCCTAATACAGCAACTGCTCGAACAATGCGAATCTGCCATCATTCGAGAAGCTGGTCACATTCTATAATGTGAATAGACCAAGTTACAAATAAAGGAAAAAGAAGCCAAGCAAACATTTGAAGCGGAGAACTCCAGTCCCAATGCAAAAAGAAGAAAAATAACACCAAACTGAGGCTCCGTTTGTTTTGAGGAAAATATTTTTCCCATTTTTCGGTGTTTGTTTAGCATCGAAAAATGGGAAAAATGTTTTCCGAAAAATATTTTTTCCACTTTTCTAAGTAAAATGATTTACGGATTTTTCCTAAGTAAAATATTTTCCGAAAAAAGGTAACACCCTCACATATACATACACATACACACCCCACATTAACCACCCCTAACCCATCACCATCACCACCCCCCCCCACCCACTCCCACCTCCACCCCACCCCCGTCGAGTAAAAAAAAATCATTTTAAATTTATTTTTAAAAACTCCTCACCCAATCCACTCACCACTCCCTGCCACCCCACCCCACCCCCGTTGAGTCAAAAAAAAAAAAAATCATTTTAAATTTATTTTTAACAACTCCTCCCCCACTCCACTCACCACCCCCTACCACCCTACCCCCACCCCCACCCCCCGCCCGTTGGCTAAAAAAAATTAATCATTTTCCGGAAAACCGTTTGAAGTTAAATTAAAAAAAAAAAAAAATTGACCCGAGGGGGGGGGGGAGGGTAGGGTGGCAGGGGGTGGTGAGTGGATTGGAGGAGGAGTTGTTAAAAATAAATTTAAAATGATTAATTGTTTTTTTTTTACTCGATTGGGGGGGGGGTAGGGGGTGGGGTTGGTGTGGCAGGGGGTGGTGAATGGATTGGGGGAGAAGTTGTTAAAAATAAATTTAAAATGAGTAATATTTTTTTTTTACTCGACGGGGGGTGGGGTGGCAGGGGGTGGTGAGTGGATTGGGGGAGGATTTATTAAAAATAAATTTAAAATAATTTTTTTTTTACTCGACCGGGGGGGGTAGGGGGTGGGGCGAGGGTTTGGTAGTGGTGAGTTGGGTGGTGGTGGTGATTGTGGTGGGTAAATTTGTAGTCAACTCAATCGAACATTTTCCTGAAAATAATTTCCTTACCAAACAGTTTAAAACATGTTTATCTTATTTTCCGGAAAACATTTTTATTTTCCGAAAAATATTTTGCAGGAAATCATTTTCCGGAAAATGTTTTACGCTAAACAAACAGAGCCTGAGCCACGGTCTCAACCTGTGCATACATATTCATGAGATATTAAGGATGTTACTTCAAGTTGCATGAGATTATGAAGGCTTATATGCAAATGCAAATGCAAATGGGAAACTGAAGCAGGTGAGCTGAAACTACATAACCCATGAATAACATCTCACAAATAAGAAAAAGGACTCCTCTATTTTTAAAACGAGCAAAGAAAACATAAATTACATGACACAAGCAGGTTGATTGGTGAACTTGGGTCTATGCACACATATTCGACAGAATGGTTAAGGGTTCTACATTTATTTGCCCAAAAAACCCAATAATCACAGCATCTAAGAAGCAGATGCAACAGCACCTAAAGCCTATCTAGCATAATATGCCAAATCTAAATATTGGAGATATTGAGACAATCCCGCTATACAAAAACCATAAAACATACTTGCACCAGTTCACTAACAAAACTGAAGCCACCTGGTCCAATAACAAATCCTGCTAGCAGATATCCAGTAATAACCTGCAACATTTACATCCAAAAAATATTGATTCAGGCTGAGAATGCAAGAAAAAGCTGAATCATATACTAGAAGTATCAGAAAATAGCTTAATCTCACTAGTTATACTAAATAAAAAGGATAGAGAAAGCAGAAGACTGAAATAAACATTTGCAGCTATTATGAGATAGATGAGCAATAATAGTAGTCAGACCGGTTGTCCAGCACAGGCAAACGCAATGCCACCACATGTTGCAGAGACAAGGACAACAACCAGATCGGATATCAATCTGCCATACAGTAGTGCGAACATTTAGAATCAGCAAACAACTTATTGGTAGACACTTCTACGCGAGGGGTGAGAGAGATAGAGAGAGAAACCGAACCTTACGTCCACCTGTAGCACAGGGTGCTTGGACTTGCGATTGGACATGATAAAGACATTATCCAAAGCAAAACATTCCAAATTAGTATCAAAATTCTGCATTGTCACACTGTTAGTTTTCATAACCATCAATTGCATTTACAATGCAATAAAAGAGGGCTCTTTAAAAGCTATGCCACTGCAAGAATCTAGAAAGTCTAACGCATCCAGTTTTACCGTAACATGTTTATGCAGTTCAACCCATGCAGTAATAAACTAAAGTTTCCATTAAATGCCCTGACTTAATACCTACAACAACATTTATCACCCTTGGAAGCACCAAATAAAGAATATCCTTTGAACCTGCTATAACAATGACACAGCAATCTTTACCTTTCGGTCTATTAATCTGGGAGTATCTTCAGCTCCATTCTCATTATCCAAATTTAAAACATCATGAAGCTGAAAAGACCTAACAAATGAGTTTCAGAGATTAGGACAAGACTAAATTATATTTCTACATGAAGAATAAAATCATCTCTATCTGGAAAGACATACTTATCCTCTTTGGTGTCATTCTCTTGGATGTGACTCTGGCAACAGTTTCCAAAACTGCCTAACAAAGAAAAATGGATTAGAAAAGCGTACTTATCAGAGAATGTGGACAGGGTTGCTGCAGTATAATAGTAATCGATTTGGATCTCTTGATATAGGTTTGCTTTCGGTAACCATAGTATTCCCTTTCTAATGTGATTGCTCAAATCTCAGGTTTGGTGTTCTTCATCAGAGAAATCAGATACTCCTAGGTGGTCACCTTGGCAAAATGAATTTAGAACATTTGTTCTACTTTTACAAATAAAAGCTACAGTGCAGTGTTAGGATCGGAAGGTAGTAAAGAATGTATTATAAGGGCTGAAATTGTATGGAGAGAAATGGAGTAGGAGATGTAGAAGAGAAACTATATTTTGTTTTTCTCAACTCATACTTTGCATCAACAATTACATGACTATTTATACTAGACATAAGATAATTCTAGAATGACTTTTCATGATCTCTAACTTATCCTTTAAGAGATACATGCACTACTTTATTAGACTTTATTCATTAACCTTTGATGTTCCATCTTCCATGTATGCACATTAGACAACATACTCCCCCTTAATGTGCTGCCACAACTCCAAGAAGCTCCCTTAATTGTTGGAACTTTTCTCTAGAAAGTGCCTCTGTAAAAATGTCCGCCACTTGCTCCTCACTCTTGCAATAGTTGAGCTCGATCTCACCTTCTTCAATGGCTTCTCGAATGAAATGATGTTTAATTGCAATATGACGAGTCCGACTGTGATAAATTGGATTCTTCGCCATAGCAATTGCAGATTTATTGTCACAAAAAACTGTAGTAGCATCCTTTTGACACTCACCAACATCCTCCAAAATTCTTCTCAACCATATAGCTTGAGAAGTAGCTATAGCAGCTGAAACATACTCAGCTTCGGCCGATAATTGAGCCACTGATTTTTGTTTCTTTGAAGACCAAGAAACCATACCCGAACCAAGTGAAAATGCATAACCTGAGGTGCTCTTCATATCATCAACACAACCTCCCCAATCACTATCACAATAACCAAACAACTTCACTCTTGGTTTCTTCTCATACTTGATGCCAAAGTTTGTAGTTCCCCTAATATATCTCAACAATCTCTTTGCCGCTCCAAAATGGTTTTGACTTGGATCTTGCATAAATCTTGACAACAAACTTGCACCAAACATTATATCCGGCCTTGTAGCCGTGAGGTACAATAAGTTTCCAACCAAACTCTTATAGAGAGAGGCATCAACCTTTTTCGCACCATCATCTTTCAACAACTTCTCACTCACAATGAGAGGTGTTACCGTAGGATTGCAATCATCCATCCCAAACTTTGCCAAAATATTTTCCGCATACTTCTTTTGGCAAATAAATACACCATCTTTATTTTGATAAATTTCCATACCAAGAAAATGATTTAGCAAACCCATATCATTCATCTCATATTTTTCCATCATATCCTTCTTAAAATCAAGAATCATTTTCTCATTGTTACCGGTATAAAGCAAATCATCAACATAAAGAGCAACAATGAGAATAGATGTACCTTCTGTTTTCACGAACAAAGTTGGCTCACTTTTGCTCTTCTCGAACCCCTTTTGAGCAAAATAAGAGTCAATATTGCTATACCAAGCACGAGGTGCTTGCTTCAACCCGTACAACGCCTTCTTCAACTTGTACACTTTGTTCTCTTCACCTTTGTTCATGAAATCTTGTGGCTGCTCCACATAGATTTCTTCCTCCAATTTTCCATTCAAAAAGGCTAATTTAACATCCAATTGATATAGCTTCCACGATTTTTGGGCTGCTATTGAAATAAGAGCTCGAATGGTATCAAGCCTAGCCACCGGAGCAAAAGTTTCATTAAAATCAACTCCGGGCTGTTGTGTATAGCCTTTAGCCACCAACCTTGCCTTCTTTCTCTTGACCGAACCATCCAGATTCAACTTCACTTTGTAGACCCATTTCACTCCAATGATCTCCTTTTCTTTCGGCTTCTCAACTAGCTCCCAAGTCTTGTTCTTCTCTATGGCTTGAATCTCTTCTTTCATAGCTTTTCTCCAATCTTTCTCCTTGAAAGCTTCTTCAAAATTTTCTGGTTCCAAGACACAAAAGTTGAATCTTGCCATTATTTCTTGCAAACTCCCCCTTCTTCCTGCAGATCCGGGAGAAAATGAACTTGTACTTGGACTTGAATTATTTGGTGAATCCGGTGGACTTTCATTTGGAACGGAATGAACTTCATCTTCAACATTTTCATCTTCATTTTCAACATCACTTTCACTATTATCTTGAAAAACTCCACCATTTCTAGTTCCCTTTTTCTTCCAATCCCAAGAAGCATTTTCATCGAACAACACATCTCGACTGATCAACACTTTGTTATCTTTCAAGCTCCAAACTCGATAGCCTTTAGACATGGAACTGTACCCAATAAAGATACACTTTTCACTTGCTTCATCCAACTTTCTTCTTTTTTCTTAAGGAACCTGTGAATAGCAAATACACCCGAACACCTTCAAGTGCCTCAACGATGGCTTTCTTCCACTCCAAGCTTCGAATGGTGTTTTGTTGTACAAGGCCTTTGTGGGACTTCTATTAATCAAGTACACAGCCGTATTCACAACTTCACCCCAAAAACTCTTTGGCAATCCTTTTGCATGAAGCATAGACTTGCTCATTTCTTCAACTGTTTGATTCTTCCGTTCACTTACTCAATTTTGTTGCAGAGTATAACGAACTGTGAGTTACCTATCAATCCCTTCATCCTCACAAAACTTGTCAAACTCATTATTATTATATTCTTTGCCTCTATCACTTCTAAGAAATTTGATAAAATGTCCGCTTTGTTTTTCAACAAGAGCCTTAAATTTCTTAAAAATGTAGTACACCTCAGATTTTTGCTTCATGAAGTAAACCCAAGTCATGCGAGTAAAATCATCAATAAAGAGAATAAAGTACCTATTGTTGACATGAGTTGGATTTTCCATTGGACCACACACATCCGTATGAACAAGCTCCAATTTTTCCTTTGCACGCCATGCTCCACCTTTCGGAAAAGATTCACGATGATGTTTCCCGAGCACATCCTTCACATACTCCATGAACCTCCTCAATCTTCGGAAGACCTTGAGCCATGTTCTTTTGTTGAAGCATCTTGAGACTATGAAAATTCAAATGCCCAAGTCTTTTATGCCACAACCATGAATCTTCAAGAATGTGAGCTTTTAAAGCCATATTTTCACCGTACTTGAAAATAAGCGGAAAACTTCGATTTCTCTCCATCTTGATACAAGCAATCAACTGTTGTGCATCATTTTTATAAAAAACCTTGCAACAATTATCTTCGAAATTCACCATGTAACCATGCTCCACAAGCTGCCCCACACTCAACAAATTTTGATCCAACTCCGGAACAAGCAAAACATCATGAATAAACTTGGACCCCTTCATTGTTTGCACACAAATTGTACCCTTTCCTTGCGCCTTTGCCATAGCTCCATTTCCCATCTTCACTTGTAAATTTATGGAAGTATCCATAGCCACAAAAATTGATTTGTCTCCGGTCATATGATTGCTACAACCACTATCCAAATACCACACATCATTCTTGTACTCCGTTGCACTTTGACAAGCATAAAACATATTACCTTCACTTTCTTTTTCCTCCAAAAAATTTGCCGTTTGTTGTGGATTTTTTACCCTACACTCCTTCTCCTTGCCCAAATTTTTGACAACGATAACATACTGGCTTGCCTTTGAACCAACAATCATCAATACTATGACCACTTTTTCCACAAATTTTACAACATTGAGAATTTTGTGAATTTCCACCACGCTCAAAATTTTGTCTACCCCCATCAAAATTATGTCTTCCACCTTCTCTAACTTCATACTAAAATTTTCTTAACTGCGGGTGCACAATTTACACTACATAACTTCATACTAAAATTTTCCGTAACGTAATTACATTGCAATACATAACTTCGAATACAATTGTCTCATAGGAAATAACAATACAAATATTCGAATTAAATTTGCACCCTACGCGTTTTCATATTTTGAAAACGTTTAATAACATCATCATTCGTTACTTTCCTAAGCAAATCTTTTTCAACATAACATGCAAGACAATCATTCAAAAATTGATCACAAATCTTGTTTCGTAAATTGTTCTTGACATAGTTCATCCCGGAGAAGCATCTTTCCACACTTGCCATTGCTACAGGCAAAATCAATGCCAGCTTCAATAGTCGAAACACCAATCATCTTTGAAGGAAAATCATGACCATGGGGTGACAAGGACCCTTTACTAGATAGTATCTTCTAATATCATCTACTTGATTTGGATGATATTCAGAAATTCTTTTTCTAAGTGCAGGATCCGAAGGAAGACTATTCAGATCAACAAACACTTTACTAGCAGAAGCCATAACGGGAACTGATTGTTGACTTGGTGTACTACTAGAATTACCCACCCCAAAACTAGTTTCACCATCCCCAATTTTTTTTTCTTTTGATGAGAAATTTGTCCATATTCAATAATCAACAATAACACCACCAAATATCCTACACAAAAATTCAACGAAATAACCATTTAATCTAGTGGCGGATCTAGGATTTCTTAACTGCGGGTGCACAATTTACACTACATAACTTCATACTAAAATTTTCTGTAATGCAATTACATTGCAATACATAACTTCGAATACAATTGTCTCATAGGGAATAACAATACAAATATTCGAATTAAATTTGCACCCTACGCGTTTTCATACTTTGAAAAGTTTAATAACATCATCATTCGTTACTTTCCTAAGCAAATATTTTTCAACATAACATACAAGACAATCATTCAAAAATTGATCACAAATCTTGTTTCGTAAATTGTTCTTGACATAGTTCAACCCGGAGAAAGCATCTTTCCACACTTGTCGTTGGTACAGGCAAAATCAATGCCAGCTTCAATAGTCGAAACACCAATCATCTTTGAAGGAAAATCATGACCATGGGGTTGACAAAGACCCTTTACTAGATAGTATCTTCTAATATCATCTACTTGATTTGGATGATATTCAGAAATTCTTTTTCTAAGTGCAGGATCCGAAGGAAGACTATTCAAATCAACAAACTCTTTACTAGCAGAAGCCATAACGGGAACTGATTGTTGACTTTGTGAGAAATATGTCCACATTCAATAATCAACAATAATACCACCAAATATCCTACACAAAAATTAAACGAAATAACCATTTAATCCAGTGGCGGATCTAGGATTTCTTAACTCCGGCTGCACAATTTACACTACATAACTTCATACTAAAATTTTCCGTAACGCAATTACATTGCAATACATAACTTCGAATACAATTGTCTCATAGGGAATAACAATACAAATATTCGAATTAAATTTGCACCCTACGCGTTTTCATACTTTGAAAACGTTTAATAACATAATCATTCGTTACTTTCCTAAGCAAATCTTTTTCAACATAACATACAAGACAATCATTCAAAAATTGATCACAAATCTTGTTTCGTAAATTGTTCTTGACATAGTTCATCCCGGAGAAGCATCTTTCCACACTTGTCGTTGCTACATGCAAAATCAATGCCAGCTTCAATAGTCGAAACACCAATCATCTTTGAAGGAAAATCATGACCATGGGGTTGACAAAGACCCTTTACTAGATAGTAT
Organism: Adenophora triphylla var. japonica; assembly: GCA_022495995.1. NCBI lineage: Eukaryota > Viridiplantae > Streptophyta > Magnoliopsida > Asterales > Campanulaceae > Adenophora > Adenophora triphylla. Next base: position 124,103 of record JAFEMH010002513.1, on the reverse strand, counting down.
CTTTTAATATCATCTACTTGATTTGGATGATATTCAGAAATTCTTTTTCTAAGTGCAGGATCCGAAGGAAGACTATTCAAATCAACAAATTCTTTACTTGCAGAAGCCATAACGGGAACGGATTGTTGACTTGGTGCACTACTAGAATTACCCACCCCAAAACTAGTTTCACCATCCCCAATTTTTTTTCTTTTGATGAGAAATTTGTCCATATTCAATAATCAACAATAACACCACCAAATATCCTACACAAAAATTCAACGAAATAACCATTTAATCCAGTGGCGGATCTAGGATTTTTTAACTGCGGCTGCACAATTTACACTACATAACTTCATACTAAAGTTTTTCGTAACGCAATTATATTGAAATACATAACTTCGAATACAATTGTCTCATAGGGAATAACAATACAAATATTCGAATTAAATTTACACCCTACGCGTTTTCATACTTTGAAAACGTTTAATAACATCATCATTCGTTACTTTTCTAAGAAAATCTTTTTCAACATAACATACAAGACAATCATTCAAAAATTGATCACAAATCTTATTTCGTAAATTGTTATTGACATAGTTCATCCCGGAGAAGCATCTTCCACACTTGCCGTTGTTACAGGCAAAATCAATGACAGCTTCAATAGTCGAAACACCAATCATCTTTGAAGGAAAATCATGACCATGGGGTTGACAAGGACCCTTTACTAGATAGTATCTTCTAATATCATCTACTTGATTTGGATGATATTCAGAAATTCTTTTTCTAAGTGCATGATCCGAAGGAAGACTATTCAAATCAACAAACTCTTTACTAGCATAAGCCACAACGGGAACTGATTATTGACTTGGTGCACTACTAGAATTACCCACCCCAAAACTAGTTTCACCATCCCCAATTTTTTTTCTTTTGATGAGAAATTTGTCCATATTCAATAATCAACAATAACACCACCAAATATCCTACACAAAAATTCAACGAAATAACAATTAATCAACAAAATTTAAAAATCAAACACATACATATTTGAAATCAAACATTTAATCAACAAATATATATAAATCACCCACTAAATCTGAAGAAAAAAAATCAAAGCTCCAAAATTATTTTCAAACCCTAGATTTAAATTTTATTTGAATGAGAGAGAGAGAGAGAGAGAAGGCAAAGGAGAGATTTGAGGGTTTGGAATACTTACCGGAGGACAAAGGATTGAAGCTTGATGGATGAAGAATGGAGATCGGAGGAGTCGGTGGTAGCTGGTAGTCGCTCGCGTCGATGGGAACGGAATGGGCTCGTCGTCTCTTCTCTACTCTCTCGTGCGTGTTTGACTTGGAAATAGAAAATAGAAAAAACTGAATTAAAAAAAACAAACGCCTGTAAGTTACAGGCTGTAACTTTGTTTGGGTTTACTTCTACTAAGTTCACCTCCTTTTCTAAACAGTCAATCATTTTTGCGGGTGCACTTAGTACAATTTTTTTTTTTTTTAAACTTGTAAATTTTTTTGACCGGGTGCACGTGCACCCGCACCGTGCACTGTAGATCCGCCCCTGATTTAATCAACAAAATTTAAAAATCAAACACATACATGTTTAAAATCAAACATTTAATCAACAAATATATATAAATCACCCACTAAATCTGAAAAAAAAATCAAAGCTCCAAAATTATTTTCAAACCCTAGATTTAAATTTTATTTGAATGAGAGAGAGAGAGAAGTCAAAGGAGAGATTTGAGGGTTTGGAATACTTACCGGAGGACAAAGGATTGAAGCTTGATGGATGAAGAATGGAGATCGGAGGAGTCGGTGGTAGCTGGTAGTCGCTCGCGTCGATGGGAACGGAATGGGCTCATCGTCTCTTCTCTACTCTCTCGTGCGTGTTTGACTTGGAAATAGAAAATAGAAAAAACTGAATTAAAAAAAAAAAACAAACGCCTGTAAATTACAGGCTGTAACTTAAAAAAAACAAACGCCTGTAAATTACAGGCTGTAACTTTGTATGGGTTTACTTCTACTAAGTTCACCTCCTTTTCTAAACAGTCGATTATTTTTGCGGGTGCACTTAGTAAAATTTTTTTTTTTTTAAACTGGTAAATTTTTTTGACCGGGAGCACGTGCACCCGCACCGTGCACTGTAGATCCGCCCCTACTCTAAAGCCTCTACCACGACCTCTACCTTGGCCGCCACCATTTCTACCGCCTCTAACTGGCTCTCCTTTTTTATCACTACTTTCACCATTTTTTTCAAAACCTTTCTCACCCAAATTGAGCTTAGATTGGAAAGCACTCTCAATTGACTTTTCGGAGTGTCTTTTTAACCTCTTCTCATGAGCCTTTAAAGAGCCCATCAACTCTTGAATGGTCAAGGAAGCAATATCCTTAGTTTCCTCAATTATAGACACCATAGCATCAAATTTAGGAGGCAAACTAACAAGAATTTTTTCAACAACTCTACTATCTTCAACCGCTTCACCAAGCCCTCGCATTTGATTAATGATATCCGTCACTCTAGTATAATAATCCTTAATACTTTCATTCTCTTTCATTTTCAAATTCTCTAACTCTCTCCTAAAAGTTTGAAGATTAACATTTTTACCTTCAAATCGCCTTGGAACTCCCTTTCTAGAATCTCCCATGCTTCTTTAGAAGTGGTTGCTCCCATAATTCTTGGAAACAACTCCGTTGAGACACCTTGTTGGAGAAATGAGAGAGCCTTTGTATCCTTCTTTCGATCCTCTTTCAATTTCTTCTTTCCTGCATCATCCAATTCTTCAAAACCATCTTCAATGTATTCCCACAAATCTTTGGAAATAAAGATTGTTCTCATCTTCACGACCCAATGATCGTAATTCTCACCGGCAAATATTCGAATAGGAGGTGAATCACTCGAGTTCGCCATATTGACAAACTGAATTTTTTTTTTAACTACCTTCGATAGAACCGAAGCTTTGATACCACTTGTTAGGATCGGAAGGTAGTAAAGAATGTATTATAAGGGCTGAAATTGTATGAAGAGAAATGGAGTAGGAGATGTAGAAGAGAAACTATATTTTGTATTTCTCAACTCATACATTGCATCAACAATTACATGACTATTTATAATAGACATAAGATAATTCTAGAATGACTTTTCATGATCTCTAACTTATCCTTTAAGAGATACATGCACTACTTTATTAGACTTTATTCATTAACCTTTGATGTTCCATCTTCCATGTATGCACATTAGACAACATGCAGATTGAAACTTACTACGTGAATTATATTCATTCACTACATATGCGGGCAAAGTATTAGCAAACCGTTTCAGACAACTTGGTATTTGGAAGGCACGCTACCAATAAAACTGGTCAACCAATGATGATGTGAACATTATAATTTCAACACAACCTGAGGATGCCCGAGTAGAGAAAATGCAGCAATGCAATATTCAAATTAGACTCTCAACCAAAATTTCATGATTAAATACTAGCATATATGCAGCCAGTGGAAAAGGAGGGACTTCTAAATAGGCTCTACAAGTGCATCCAAACAGGTTCTATAAGTGCATCCAGATTGCAACCTCTGTAAGGGTGAAAATACATATTGATGTGGTACGGAACCAAGTGGAATAAACTAGGAGAAGGAAGTGCAAGCGATTACACAGTCAATAGTTTCAAAGAGTAACAGAACTTACCTGCTGTTCAGCTACACTATTGTTGAAGCTCCCAGGATCAGTAACTGGGAGAGCCAAAAACAAATAGACAGACACCAAATTAGGTATATTGCCTTAATTAAAACAATTAGCTATCAGGTTTTCAAAGTAAAAGCTAAAATGTATCTTAAGAGAACACTTTAAGAACCTGTTTATAGTATGTGTTGCCTTCATAACCACCTTTGTGGTATTGGAACTTATGAAGTGATAATTATCGAGATAAAACTTATTATTACTTTAGGTTCCATTGTGGCACATGTTTTTCCAACTCACTCCTCAATGACGTTTTACAACAACACAGTATGCAACTACTTGCGATAAATGGAACCGAAAAACAAATTTACTGGATTTCAGAAGCACATACAAAACTGGTAAACTACCAAATTCTTCTCACTGCAAATAAGTTATGTAAGAAATGTTACCATACTAAAACAAACTGCTCTAAATAGAGGAAACATAAGCTTTATGGCATCATAACACATATTACCTACATTTTCTTGCTCGATAGCAGTTAAATAAATGCATCACAAAAATCGACATGAATTGCTCTAATTAGAGAAACGGAATGCCATCCGGATCATGAATATGCAAAACACTGAGAGGCGTAAATTTGAGGCAGATGAAGATGATAAATGAAACAATAGAGACAATAAAACTCAGAAGAATGTGTGATCAGATCAAACTAACCGTCGGACTTTTCATCATTTTCAGGGAACTCCTTATCTAGAGCTCAATCAATCATGTCGGCGAAGCTACCGTCTATGGCTCTCAGAAACGTAGTGTTGGATCCTGGTCAATAGTATTGTCAATATAAGAAGAACACAGTAACACCAATTCAAAAATAGAATATTGTCAATATAAGAAGAACACAGTAACACCAATTCAAAAATAGAATATTGTCAATATAAAAAGAACACGGTAACTTCAATTCAAAAATAGAATAATTGAGATAATTTAAAGGCAGCGAAAATAATAAAAATGAACACAAGAGAATAGATTTTTCTCAAGTTATATATTTATATATATATATATATATATATATATATATATATATATATATATATAGCCAAAAACTTATAAAAAACGAGTTTTTTCTTTAAGCTTAAGAAAAAACGTGTTTTAAATTACCGTAAAACTTTCATTCTCTCAATAAAAGCAAAAGTCTCTCTCTCTCACTACTCTCTCTCTAAACGCAAAACCATCGTCTTCTTCACCGTTCCTCTATCTAATCTCCTCCCTCACCGGCTCTCTTCCATTAATCAACCGGAGCAACCTCCTTCTCACCGGCGACAACCCAATTCCCTCTCAATCGCCCATCACCGTCCCTCTCTTCCCACAAAAACGGTAAATAGAGAGCTCGCTCTCTCTCTCTAATCGGCATCAATGGCGTCCTCACCTCAATTCCAATTTCTTCCTCGTTTTCCGGCGGCGGCGAAAGTAGCAGCAGCGACAATGGTGAGTTCCATTTCATACGGCGACCCAATTCCCCTTCAATTCCAATTTCTTCCTCGATTTTGACCTAGGATCATCCCACAGCTTGACAATTTCATACGCAGATTTCATTGACGAGAATAAGGGATTTTAATTTGAGTGCCAGTTTATTTTAATTTGAATGCCAGTTCATTTTAATTCGAATGCCAGTTTATGTGTTTTGAATTGCCAGTACAACCCGTTGTGCAGAACAAATCAGATGGGAATTTGAATGCCAGTTTTTGTAATTTTGAATGCCAGTCCATGTTTCTTTGAATGCATGTTCATTTTTTTTTGAATATCAGCAAAAATAATTATCAGTGTTTTTGAGTGCCAGTATATGCATTTTTGAGTGCCAGTAAATGTGTTTTCAAATGCCAGTCCATGTATTTTTGAATGCCAGTGCTTGTATTTTTGAGAGCCAGCAAAAATGTTAGTGTAACAAAGTGCCAGTTTTAGTGTAACAGAGTGCCAGTGTGAAGAGTGCCAGTTCATGTATATAAAAGTGCCCGTGTAAAAAGTGCCAGTTTCATGTTTATAAAATGCCAGTATGAAATCACTGGTCATTTGTAATATTAACACTGTCATTTATCATGGTTGTCAGTAATTACAAAAATGCCACCGTTTATTTTGAACATGGTTGCCAGTAATTACAAAATTGCCACCGTTTATTTTGAACAGCGCTTTGGAAAACACGTTTTTCCTTATCTTAAGAAAAAACTAGTTTTTTATAAGACCAACTCATATATATATATATATATATATATATATATATATATATATATATATATATATATATATATATATATATATAACTTGAGGGGTGACAGGAGGGTAAAACCTTTCAATATGAATAAACTTTTGTTACCCGGTCGAAAAAAAATTCCCTAATGATATTCTATCAAAAGTTTAGTGGAACAACTATTCTAGAACGCACTCTTTACAAGAACTTACTATCTAACACTCAGAAACACTCTAGGAGAAACACTCTAGGAATGAAGGTTATTCGTGATAACCTATTGGTATTGGACAGTGTGTTGTCAACACATGAGACAACACTGAAGAGTTGTGTTCTTGACTTGTACAATTCTTAACTTTGAATTGGGTGATGAATATTGTCGAGTCCTTGCACTATTTATAGGCTTATAGAACTTGGAGCCTACTCAAACCAATCAGAAAATCAGCCATGTGATTAAATCCCCCTTTTTAGCTCCACTTTCCTTTTTTTGTAAAAGACTAAGTCATCTAGGCTTCTCCACTTGTACCGCCAAGCTGTAGCTGCCTTGTACTCCTTATCTTCAGCTCCCCCTGAGTAGATAACATCCTAACCATGTTTACTTGGTCTTCACAATTACACATAAATAATATATTTATGTGTAACTTTCTCCTCTTCTCGTAAATCACGTCTAGCTCATTTTCCTTGACTTGTTCAACCACAAACCAAGAAGACTAACATCGGATATATAATAATTAATTATCACTTTGTTATTTATGAATAAAATGTAGTAACTATCCTAATTTGAATTGCCAATACAATGACAATACATGGGGCAACACCAGTGGCAACACTGGTGTAGCAACACTGAAGACAACACCAATGGCAACACATGGTGAAACACTAACAATCTCCCCCTTAGTTACACATTTCTTCACAAAATACAAAGTGATGTTTCTTGCATAGTATGTTAGTCAAGCAATCCAAAAATATATCTCCCCCCTTATCTCCCCCCTTAATATTTTACTCCTTGTTTGTAGCTCCAAAATAGATCAACTTTTTATTTGGACCTACAATAAGACAAGGAACACATCTCTCCTTACATAGATATTCCCCTTAACAATAAACTTTCCTTTAATGTAAAATTTTATTCAAAAATAAAATCAAATGTTGTAACATTTTCCCAACATCTAACATTAATAGGATCACTATTTCAATCTCCCATTCAACACATGTCATATTCCACTATCATCAACATCAATAGTAGCCACAACATCACTAGTGACCACTCTCCTCATTTTTGTGAAGAAAGTAGTATTCTGAATGATTTGATGAGCTAGAGTGAGCTCTTGTGGCAGAGAGCTCGCAGGGAGAGCCATTGAGACATGAGTAGGAGGGGAATTAACACAACCAAGTCAAGAGTTGGTGTTGCGGATGGTGTTGCCGCATGTGATGTCTCCATGAGAATGGCAACACTTGAAGCAACACTAGAAGGGGCAGAGAAATGTCCATTGAAGATGTAATTTGGGAATTTTTGGAAGAGCTGGCATGGAAGTTCGAAGGAAAGAAGAAGATGAAGACGGAAAGATGTTAGAGAGAGAGAGAGAGAGAGAGAGAGAGAGACGAAGAGAGAGAGGCGGTGAAGTGGGGTTTAAGAGGAAGGTGAGTAATTAAGGGAAAATAGGGAGTAAAAATAGGTGATTTGACAACTTCAAATTAACCCATCATTATTCTTATCTCAACAAATCACAACTACCATAATCCGGCCAGTTTTTCAATTTTTTTTTTATAAATTAATAAAAGTAACTAAAAATAATTAATGAAATATCTGAAAATTTTTGATTTTCAATTTTGAAAATCAAGATCAAATAAAGTTGAATCTTCAAAATAATAGAACTTTCATTATTATATTTAGCTAGAAAAATTAAGGATTTTTATTAAAAACCTTTTGATTTCACAAACTCTAAGTATAATAAAATAGACTTTTTGAATATCAAAATTTAATTAATAAAAATTGAAAAATAAAAAGAAGAAATAAAAAAATAATGTAGCAACTACTAATGTGTTGCTAGCAATGTTGTGTAACACATAAGACAACATATTTGAATAAAATCCCCTTGACATTTATAACACATGAACTTATCATTTTCTTAGGCAATTTTAAGCAAACTTTATACTTTCTTTATTTACAAGGAAGCATCGTAGTAGCGAGCTCCGTGCCCCAAGTTTTTTATAAAGTGTAAAGTTATATATATATTAAGTTTTATACCTTTCAAGTAGGGTACACTGTAGTAGCGAGCTCCATGTCCCTAATATTGAGTACAAAACAAATTCATTATACTCCCGTTTTGACAAGGGTGGATCGTCGTAGCGAACGTCGTGCCCCGAGTGACGTAGCGGAAGACTTGATAGATATCAATTACTGTTGTAACGCGCACGTTAGCCAGTAATCGATCTTCAACCCACGTTGAATCGCGCATGATTGCCGGGAATTGGACGAAAGGAGAACACTCAAACTTTCAGATTTAACAGAGTAAACACTCAATTTTCATTAATCAAAAGCTTAAATTCGGAATTACAATTAATCCTAAATATATAGTGACCCTAGGACTTGAAAAACAAGTCAAAAACTTCCCAAAATAATCATAGTCTATATAGTAACCTAATCAATCAATAAAACATTAAAATAAAGTCCTAATATACTTCTAATACCAAAAATACTAACAACCTAATATTAAATCCGAAAATAACATTAAATAAATAAAACTAAAACTAAAACTAAACTTATCACTATATTCATCTTCATCACCGAGTTACTTTTGAAGTATTTTAAAAACTTTTCCCTTAAATATCAACAATATAATAAGTGACTTTGTCACTTTAAGCACAAAGGGGAATTTTATTAATATATTAATATATTTAACTTAAGTATATACACATACTAGAACAAAAAGGTCAGTAAATGCTACCCATTGGGATTGAACAAGTGAATACATTTTTTAAAAATAAATGAAAATAATAAAAGATGTATCCCATCGTTCAAATACCCGATAACTTGACTTACAGGATGATTCTTTTGAATTCTCAAATGGAGATCCCTCCTCACTGGATCATTAACTCCATTGGAGTTCTCATCATCTTCATTTTTTTGCACTTGGACTGATTTCTGGTGTTGTCTCTAGTGTTGCCATAGGAGTGTCTACAACTGATCACCTGCAATGGTAGCCAAATCATCAAATAAAATATTTGTATACTCTTGAACGATTCTCAATCTCAAATTATACATACGAAATGCAAGACAGTTTTGAGAATATTCAAGAAAAATGGCCTTGTCACACTTAGAGTTAAATTTACCTAAATGATTTCGATCATTCAATATGAAACAAACACACCCAAAAATATGGAAGTAATGAACATTAGGTTTCTTCTCATTCAAAATCTCATAGGGTGTCATTGTTGTACCAGGTCTTAAAAAAACTCTATTAGAAATGTGACAAGCGGTGTTCAACGCTTCAGCCCAAAATCTTTTCAAAATACTTTTGGAAAACATCATGACACGGGCCATTTTTAGTAAGATCCTATTTTTCTTTTCGGCCATCCAATTTTGTTGGAACATTTTACAGGTCGAAAATGCATGGTGAATTCCCTTTTTCTCACAAAAAGTAGAAAATGAAACATTATCAAATTATTTTTCATGATTAGATCTTATACGAAAAATAGGTGAGCAAAACATGTTTTTTATTTTGGAATGTAAGAATTTAAAGTTATCAAAAGTTTCGAAATTTTCTTTTAAAAAGTAGATCCAAGTAAACCTAGAAAAATCATCCACAATGACATAAGAATACCTCTTAGCTCCCAGGCTATCTACTTCAATTGGACCCATCAAGTCCATGAGCAAAAGTTGAAAACAATGTGTTGTTCCAAAGTGTTGCTCTTCACTACCAGAAAAAGGTGTTTTAGCGGCGGAAATTTCCGTCGCTAAAATTAAAATTCCGTCGCTAAAAAAAAATACCGACGGAAAATTTCCGTCGGTGGTCCGCCGCTACCAGCCCGTCGCAGTGCTCCGACGGGTCAATTTCTGCCGGTATTTTTTGATTTTACCGACGGAATTTAATTCCGCCGGTGATTTAAAGGTTTCAGCGGCGGAAATTTCCGCCGTTAAATCAATTTAATTTAATTAAAATTTCATTTCAGCGGCGGAAATTTCCGTCGCATTAATAAAAATTAATTTAATTAAATTAATTTCTGCGGCAAAAATTTCCGTCGCTGTAATAAAAATTAAATTAAAATTAATTAATTTCAGTGGCGGAAATTACCGTCGCTGAAATTATTTTAATTTAATTTAATTTTTATTACAGCGACGGAAATTTCCGCCGCTGAAATCAAAAATTAAATTAAAATTAAATGAGATAGCGGCGGAATTTTCCGTCGCTGTAATAAAAATTAAATTAAAATAAATTAATTACAGAGACGGTAATTTCCGCCGCTATAATCAAAAATTAAATTAATATTAATTGAGATAGCGGCGGAAATTTTCGTCGATGTAATTAAAATTAAGTTAAATAAATTAATTTCAGCGACGAAAATTTCCGTCGCTGATTCTGAAATAAATTAAAAAAAAAAATTTAAAATACCAATAAACCAAAATTTTTTGTACCTGATATAACATTTCAATTTATAAAACTAAAACTATAAAAACTAAAAATCAAAAATCAACGTACCAAATAAAAACTACATATCACCGTACCAAATCGGGAGGGGGAGAGGGGGGAGGGGGGAGAGGGCGGGGAGGGGGGAGAGGGTGGGAGAGGGGGGGGGGGAGAGGGCGGGGAGGGGGGGAGGGGCTCCCGCGGGTACCAAATGTCTCAAATGTTTACAAACAAGTATAAAATAGTACAAACAAGTCTAAAATAGTCCGTAATCAACTCGGGGGCGTCCGGAAATTACCCTGGGAGTCCTGGCCGATATGAGCCATCAACAGCGCCAATTGTCTTTGAGTCTCCGCATGAGCCTTCGAAAGCTTTGCCCGCTCGCGTCTCTCCTCCTCCAACGCAGCCTCCAGAGTGTCGACCCTCGGATCATGAAACGTGGGCAGGTCAACATTTCGCCGACGGCTGGTCGACGGGCATTGCCGCCCGTAATCCCCCATCCCTAACACTCGGGCTCCTCTCTTTGGATTTCCCTCAGAGGTGATCGAGTGCCAAACATCAGGCACGAAGGGGACGGGCTCGCCGGGAGGCGTTCCTTCGGGAAGAACGGCGGCTTGATATGCAGCCTGTCAAAATAAAACAAACAATTATAATCATATACACAATGTAAGGTACATAAATAAATTTACATATTCAAAATCAAGTCATTTAATGATAGTTTACTTACAAAGGCATTAGCAGATCGTTCGTCAACCCATTGCGGAGGTTGATCGGGCGCTGTAGGATCCCGAAGATGGGTGCTAGCGTAAACATCCACAAAACTGATATTCTGGCCATACTCCCTTTCCTATAAATAAAATAAGCGAGATTATTACTTTGAAATTGTATAAATGCAACATTTAAAGTGATTTAAAAGCATGCATACACTACATTTACACTAAAACCATGGATTTCATAGCATCAACATGGCTCCCAGCTAGCATACGTACATAAACCTATTTAAAAGCATCCATACACTACTACATTTAAACTAACATACATACCATGCGGTCGTGATGCTCGGCGACCGGGATCGTCCCCATGGTATGCATCGCCGCCGACCCCGAGGAGCCTGCTCTATTCTTCTTAGCCTGTTCGGATATAGCCTTCGAAGCATCCGACCCCCAATATTCGCAAAATTGATGAAACACCTCCTCGGTCATCCAAGTAGGTGTCGAGGGCTGTTGTCCCGCCGCGAGCCGATTAGTATAATGATTTCTCTTCGTGGTACCTATAAAAAATATGAATATCTCGTAAACATATAATGATGACATTATAAAATTAAAAGAGTATAATCATTGTTAATTAAACTAATTAAGGATAGATAAATATGTTACCAATATGATCCCTAAATAGCTTGTGAGCCTGTTCATTGAAAACATATCTAGCCGTCGCCTCGCTTATTTTCGGCGCCCAATAATATTTCCCCTACAACATATAATGATAACATTACAAAACTAAAAGAGTATAATCATTATTAATTATAACATTTTAATAACAAACTAATTAAGTAAAAATCAAGAAATTAATACCTGGGTAATTGAGAGCATCGGCGAGGAGGGAAGGAGAATCGGAGACGGTGGACGGCGAAGCTTCGTCACGGCGGAGGCGGTGGAGTTGAGAGGGACGGCGGTGAGGCGACGGCGGTGGTCTGAGACGAAGGGAAGGAAGAGCTCGGGAAGAGAGAGAAAGCGGGAAGAGAGAGAGAGGGCTTTTGGAAACTGTAATGTTATTAGGGCAAATTTTTTTTATTTATATTTAACATCAGCGACGGAATATTCTGCCGCTGATAATCCGCCGCTGGTAACTACGTTCACATGGATCGATGACGTGGCATGTATCACCGACGAAAATTTCCGCCGCTGGTTTAATTAACCTCAGCGACGGAAATTTCTACCGCTATAATTAAAAATATCATTAATTAAAATCATTATTTATATTATATATAACATGAAATTATTTTAAATTACTATCAAAAAAATAAATATGAGTCAATAAATATTATTTTTGAAAAAATAAATAAATCATAAATATTTTTTAATTTTAATTTAATAAATATCATTCTTTTTAATTATATAAAACATGAAAATTAATTTAAATTACTATCAAAAAATAATATATGAGTCAATAAATATTATTTTTGAAAAAATAAATAAATCATAAATATTTATTAATTTTAATTTAATAAATATCATTCTTTTTAATTATTTAAAACATGAAAATTATTTTAAATTACTCTAAAAAAATAAATAAATTCTAAACCCAAAACCTAATACCCTATATGTACACTATACACTATACATTATACCCTATACCCTATACCGTATACTGTATACCCTATACCCTATACCCTATACCCTATACACTATACACTATACACTATATCCTATACCCTATACCCTATACCCTATACACTATACACTATACCCTATACACTATACACTATATACTATACACTATACCCTATATATACCCTATACCCTATACACTAAACACTATACACTATATCCTATACCCTATACCCTATACCCTATACCCTATACACTATACACTATACACTATACACTATACACTATACACTATACCCTATACCCTATACCCTATACCCTATACACTATATACTATACACTATACCTTATACCCTATACACTATACCCTATACCCTATACATTATACACTATACCCTATATACTATACACTATACACTATACCCTATACCCTATACACTATACACTATACCCTATACCCTATATCCTATACCCTATACCCTATACACTAAACACTATACCCTATACACTATACACTATACACTATACACTATACACTATACAATATACACTATACCCTATACCTTATACAATATATCCTATACCATATACACTATACCCTATACACTATAAGGGTTAGGGTTTAGGGTTTAGGGTTAGGGGTTAGGGTTTAGGGTTTAGGGTTTAGGGGTTAGGGTTTAGGGTTTAGGGTTTAGGGTTTAGGGTTTAGGGTTTAGGGGTTAGGATTTAGGGGTTAGGGTTTAGGGTTTAGGGGTTAGGGTTTAGGGGTTAGGGTTTAGGGGTTAGGGGTTAGGGGTTAGGGTTTAGGATTTAGGGTTTAGGGGCTAGGGGTTAGGGTTTAGGGTTTAGGGTTTAGGGGTTAAGGTTTAGGGGTTAGGATTTAGGGGTTAGGGTTTAGGGTTTAGGGGTTAGGGTTTAGGGGTTAGGGATTAGGGTTAGGGTTTAGGGTTTAGGGTTTAGGATTTAGGGTTTAGGGGTTAGGGGTTAGGGTTTAGGGTTTAGGGGTTAAGGTTTAGGGGTTAGGATTTAGGGGTTAGGGTTTAGGGTTTAGGGGTTAGGGTTTATGGGTTAGGGTTTAGGGGTTAGGGTTTAGGGTTTAGGGTTTAGGGGTTAGGGTTTAGGGGTTAGGGTTTATGGGTTAGGGTTTAGGGGTTAGGGTTTAGGGGTAAGGTTTAGAATTTAGGGGTTAGGGTTAGGGTTTAGGGTTTAGGGTTTAGGGTTAGGGGTTAGGGTTTAGTTATTAGGGTTTAGGGTTTAGGGTTTAGGGTTTAGGGTTTAGGGTTTAGGGTTTAGGGTTTAGGGGTTAGGGTTTAGGGTTTAGGGTTTAGGGTTTAGGGTTTAGGGTTTAGGGTTTAGGGGTTAGGGTTTAGGGGTTAGGGGTTAGGGGTTAGGGGTTAGGGTTTAGGATTTAGGGTTTAGGGGCTAGGGGTTAGGGTTTAGGGTTTAGGGTTTAGGGTTTAGGGGTCACTACCAGAAAAACAGGTTTTAGCGACGGAAATTTCCGTCGCTAAATCCAAATTTCCGTCGCTAAAATTAAACAGCGACGGAAAAATTCCGTCGGCCGTCCGTCGCTACACTGTCCCGTCGCAGTGCTCCGACGGCTCAATTCCGTCGGTATATTTTGATTTTACCGACGGAATTAATTCCGTCGCTGATTTATGACATCAAGAACGGAAATTTCCGCCGCCGAAATTAATTTAATTTAATTAATTTTTATTTTGACGGAAATTTCCGTCGCTGAAATAAAAATTAATTAAATTAAATTAATTTCAGCGGCGGAAATTTCCGTTGCTGGAATAAAAATTAATTAAAATAAATTAATTTCAGCGACGGAATATTCCGTCGCTGAAATAAATTTATTTTAATTAATTTTTATTCCAGCGACGGAAATTTCCGTCGCTGATTTAATTTATTTTAATTTAATTTTTATTTCAGCGACGGAAATTTCCGTCTGAAATTAATTTATTTTAATTAATTTTTATTCCAAAGAACGGAAATTTCCGCCGCCGAAATTAATTTAATTTAATTAATTTTTTATTTCAATGACGGAATATTCCGTCGCTAATAATTAGATAAATAAAAAAAAAAAAAAATGTCAAAATTAAATCCTTTTTTTTTTTCAATATTGAATAATTTTTTTTATAATGATAAAAATGAAAAACATCAATTATAATATTTTAAAAAAACTAATAAATTAAAAAAATACATCTATAGAAAAATATCAAAATACATCAATTACAAATATCAAGATACGTAAATTAATAATATCAAAATACATCTATTACAATCTTTTAAAAATTAATTACAAATCTTTCAAAGAAAAAAATAAATATCAAATATTTGCAAATATTTGCAAATGAATTTAACTTTGACTTAAAAAAATAAGTATTCAAATGAAACTTTTAAACTTAGTTATCGATACACCATTAAAAAATTGAAAATTAATTATTCAAAAGTTTAGATCAAGAGTCTCAATTTATTCTTTACAAGAATATTAGGAGCATAAAAACAGCAGACAATATTATCAAAGCATTTCAATCAAGAGTCTAAATTCACCTCTTACATCAAGAATTCATATATCTCAATCACTAAATAAGCACTGTGGAAGTACTAAATATCATTTATTTTGGGACGGATGGAGTACGGACAAGCAAAAATCAACATTGTAAAATCAAGATTTTTTAAATCAATTTCATAATTCCAAACAAAATAAAGTAACACTTGTCATGGTAAGCGTAAATCAACAAATATTAATAAAATCAAATGCAATGAATTAATCTATGATTAAATAAATAAATAAGGGAAGATAAAAAAAAAAACGATGGTAACAATAAAAGAAGCCATATATTACCCTCATGTGTGCTTTTGAATGTCCTACGGAGAAATGGAGATGGAGGCAGGGATCATGGAATAAGAGTTTTCAATTTATAGATGAATAAATCATTATAATTCTTCAAGAAATCCAAGAATTTATGCAATCTGATGGGATTAGGGAAATAAAATCATGAGCATTGATTAATATTTCTCAAGAATCTGTAAAGAAAATGTTATTTGTAAAAAAAAAAAAAGATGGTGAAAACCCATTTTCAATTCTCAATTCTCAAACTTCAAAACTCATCTTCTTCTGTCAAAACCCATTTTCAATTCGAAATCGAGGGGACGGCAGGTTTGGGGTTAGAGGCGGAGATGGAGAAAGAGGAGGAGATGGAGGCGGTGTGGAGGAAGAGGCGGAGATGGAGGTGGAGGTGGAGGCGGAGGAGATGGAGGTGGAGGCGAAAAGATGGTGAAGAAGAGGGGCGAGGAAGAGGCGCGGAGATGGAGATGGAGGCGGGGTGGAGGAAGAGGCGGAGATGGAGATGGAGATGGAGATGGAGGCGAGGATGGAGGGGGAGGCGGAGATGGAGGTGGAGGCGGAGGCGGAGGCGGAGGCGGAGTCGAAGATGGAGAGAAGGCGGGGATGTCGTGGGAAGGAAGCTGGAAGGTCGCCGGATGCCGAAGGGTCGCCGGATCTGGAAGGGTCGCCGGATTGTAGAGAGAGAAACAGAGTGTGAGAGAGAGAAAGTGTGAGTGTGTGTGACTGTGTGTGTGTGTGTGACTGTGTGTGTGTGTTAGTAAATAAATTGAAAGATAAAAAGAATTTAAGAATGTGAAATGGTTTGTGAAATGGTTTTGTTTTGATGAATTTAGACCATTGGATATTTAAGATTAATGGTTCAGATTGATTAGGGGATCAATCCATGTGAAAATTTGTAAGCCAATGAAAACAAAGGGTATCATACTTTTGCAAAATGAATTTAGACCATTGGATGTTTATAATTAATGGTTCAGATTGATTAGGGGATCAATCCTTGTGAAAATTTGTAAGCCAATTAAAAAAAAGGGTGTCATGCTTTTGGATTTGGACTATTGGATTTTATTTTTTGTGATATATTTAATGGCTAAGATCTTTATTGTTTAATGACCATAATAATAATAATATCAAAAATAATTTAAAATATAAAATAATATTATATAATAATAATAATTAAATAATAAATAATAATATATCATAATAATGATATACTCCCTCCGTCCCGACGAAGTGTCTCAAGTTTTCTTTTTGGGCGTCCCATTTAAAATGTCTCATTCCTAAAAATGAAAGTTTTTATTATTTTTATACTCTTCCTACCCCACTCATTCTCTCTCCTACTTTACTTTTACACTCACAACATTTCTTCTCCTAGCTATTCCCCCCACTCATTCTCTCCTATTTAATTTTTCATACTCACAATATTTAATCTTTTTCTCTTTCTTACATCACTTTTCTTAATTCTCGTGCAAACGTCCTTTTTGAGACACTTCGGGAAACATAAAACCCTAAAAGCCCTAAATAATGGCACATATTTGTAACTCAATTTCCATTTGGATTTTGAGGAAAGTCATAAATATTAAAAACACTTTAAATGTCATTTAGAATGTAGAAAAAAATTAAAAAAAAATAAACGAGGTAGCCGTATACCATTTTCACAAGATCGGGACACATAACCCTGAGAACCCTAAATAATGGCACATATTTGTAACTCAGTTTCCATTTGGATTTTGAGGAAGGTCATAAAGATGAAAAACACTTTAAATGTCATTTAGAATGTAGAAAAAAATTAAAAAAAAAAATAAACGAGGTAGCCGTATACCATTTTCACAAGATCGGGACACATAAAACCCTAAGAACCCTAAATAATGACACATATTTGTAACTCAATTTCCATTTGGATTTTGAGGAAGGTCATACAGATGAAAAACACTTTAAATGTCATTTAGAATGTAGAAAAAAATTAAAAAAAAATAAACGAGGTAGCCGTATACCATTTTCACAAGATCGGGACACATTCCTTAAAATCCTAAATAATGGCACATATTTGTAACTCAATTTCCATTTGGATTTTGAGGAAAGTCATAAAGATGAAAAACACTTTAAATTTCATTTATAATGTAGAAAAAAATTTAAAAAAAATAAACGAGGTAGCCGTATACCATTTTCACAAGATCGGGACACATAAAACCCTAAGAACCCTAAATAATGACACATATTTGTAACTCAATTTCCATTTGGATTTTGAGGAAGGTCATAAATATGAAAAACACTTTAAATGTCATTTAGAATGTAGAAAAAAATTTAAAAAAAATAAACGAGGTAGCCGTATACCATTTTCACAAGATCGGGACACAAAACCCTAAGAACCCTAAATAATGGCACATATTTGTAACTCAATTTCCATTTGGATTTTGAGGAAGGTCATAAAGATGAAAAACACTTTAAATGTCATTTAGAATGTAGAAAAAAATTAAAAAAATAAACGAGGTAGCCGTATACCATTTTCACAAGATCGGGACACATTCCTTAAAATCCTAAATAATGGCACATATTTGTAACTCAATTTCCATTTGGATTTTGAGGAAAGTCATAAAGATGAAAAACACTTTAAATTTCATTTATAATGTAGAAAAAAATTTAAAAATAAACGAGGTATCCGTATACCATTTTCACAAGATCGGGACACATAAAACCCTAAGAACCCTAAATAATGACACATATTTGTAACTCAATTTCCATTTGGATTTTGAGGAAGGTCATAAAGATGAAAAACACTTTAAATGTCATTTAGAATGTAGAAAAAAATTTAAAAAAAATAAACGAGGTAGCCGTATACCATTTTCACAAGATCGGGACACATAAAACCCTAAGAATCCTAAATAATGGCACATATTTGTAACTCAATTTCCATTTGGATTTTGAGGAAGGTCATAAAGATGAAAAACACTTTAAATGTCATTTAGAATGTAGAAAAAAATTTAAAAAAATAAACGAGGTATCCGTATACCATTTTCACAAGATCGGGACACATAAAACCCTAAGAACCCTAAATAATGGCACATATTTGTAACTCAATTTCCATTTGGATTTTGAGGAAGGTCATAAAGATGAAAAACACTTTAAATGTCATTTAGAATGTAGAAAAAAATTAAAAAAAAAATAAACGAGGTAGCCGTATACCATTTTCACAAGATCGGGACACATTCCTTAAAATCCTAAATAATGGCACATATTTGTAACTCAATTTCCATTTGGATTTTGAGGAAAGTCATAAAGATGAAAAACACTTTAAATTTCATTTATAATGTATAAAAAAATTTAAAAAAAATAAACGAGGTAGCCGTATACCATTTTCACAAGATCGGGACACATAAAACCCTAAGAACCCTAAATAATGACACATATTTGTAACTCAATTTCCATTTGGATTTTGAGGAAGGTCATAAAGATGAAAAACACTTTAAATGTCATTTAGAATGTAGAAAAAAATTAAAAAAAAATAAACGAGGTAGCCGTATACCATTTTCACAAGATCGGGACACATTCCTTAAAATCCTAAATAATGGCACATATTTGTAACTCAATTTCCATTTGGATTTTGAGGAAAGTCATAGAGATGAAAAACACTTTAAATTTCATTTATAATGTAGAAAAAAATTTAAAAAAAATAAACGAGGTAGCCGTATACCATTTTCACAAGATCGGGACACATAAAACCCTGAGAACCCTAAATAATGGCACATATTTGTAACTCAATTTCCATTTGGATTTTGAGGAAGGTCGTAAAGATGAAAAACACTTTAAATGTCATTTAGAATATAGAAAAAAAATAAAAAAAAAATAAACGAGGTAGCCGTATACCATTTTCACAAGATCGGGACACATTCCTTAAAATCCTAAATAATGGCACATATTTGTAACTCAATTTCCATTTGGATTTTGAGGAAGGTCATAAAAATAAAAAACACTTTAAATGTCATTTATAATGTAGAAAAAAATTAAAAAAAATAAACGAGGTAGCCGTATACCATTTTCACAAGATCGGGACACATAAAACCCTAAGAACCCTAAATAATGACACATATTTGTAACTCAATTTCCATTTGGATTTTGAGGAAGGTCATAAAGATGAAAAACACTTTAAATGTCATTTAGAATGTAGAAAAAAATTTAAAAAAAATAAACGAGGTAGCCGTATACCATTTTCGCAAGATCGGGACACATAAAACCCTAAGAACCCTAAATAATGGCACATATTTGTAACTCAATTTCCATTTGGATTTTGAGGAAGGTCATAAAGATGAAAAACACTTTAAATGTCATTTAGAATGTAGAAAAAAATTAAAAAAAAATAAACGAGGTAGCCGTATACCATTTTCACAAGATCGGGACACATTCCTTAAAACCCAAAATAAACGAGGTAGCCTATATTTATTTTTTAATTTTTTTAAAATTTTTTATTGACTAGAAAATAATATTTTAGCCTTTGTTAATTAGTGGTTTTTTTTAGAAAAAGTTATATAAAAAAAGATAGAAAAAAACTAAACAAATGAAGGCATATAGAAGAAAAGTCAAAAGAGGGACGGACTACCCTATATTTATTTTTTAATTTTTTTTAAATTTTTTATTGACTAGAAAATAATATTTTAGCCTTTGTTAATTAGTGGTTTTTTTTAGAAAAAGTTATATAAAAAAAGATAGAAAAAAAACTAAACAAATGAAGGTATATAGAAGAAAAGTCAAAAGAGGGACGGACTACCCTATATTTATTTTTTAATTTTTTTTAAATTTTTTATTGACTAGAAAATAATATTTTAGCCTTTGTTAATTAATGGTTTTTTTTAGAAAAAGTTATATAAAAAAAGATAGAAAAAAACTAAACAAATGAAGGCATATAGAAGAAAAGTCAAAAGAGGGACGGACTACCCTATATTTATTTTTTAATTTTTTTTAAAATTTTTTATTAACTAGAAAATAATATTTTAGCCTTTGTTAATTAGTGGTTTTTTTTAGAAAAAGTTATATAAAAAAAGATAGAAAAAAACTAAACAAATGAAGGTATATAGAAGAAAAGTCAAAAGAGGGACGGACTACCCTATATTTATTTTTTAATTTTTTTAAATTTTTTATTAACTAGAAAATAATATTTTAGCCTTTGTTAATTAGTGGTTTTTTTTAGAAAAAGTTATATAAAAAAAGATAGAAAAAAACTAAACAAATGAAGGCATATAGAAGAAAAGTCAAAAGAGGGACGGACTACCCTATATTTATTTTTTAATTTTTTTTAAATTTTTTATTGACTAGAAAATAATATTTTATCCTTTGTTAATTAGTGGTTTTTTTTAGAAAAAGTTATATAAAAAAAGATAGAAAAAAACTAAACAAATGAAGGTATATAGAAGAAAAGTCAAAAGAGGGACGGACTACCCTATATTTATTTTTTAATTTTTTTTAAATTTTTTATTGACTAGAAAATAATATTTTAGCCTTTGTTAATTAATGGTTTTTTTTAGAAAAAGTTATATAAAAAAAGATAGAAAAAAATAAACAAATGAAGGCATATAGAAGAAAAGTCAAAAGAGGGACGGACTACCCTATATTTATTTTTTAATTTTTTTAAAATTTTTTATTAACTAGAAAATAATATTTTAGCCTTTGTTAATTAGTGGTTTTTTTTAGAAAAAGTTATATAAAAAAAGATAGAAAAAAACTAAACAAATGAAGGTATATAGAAGAAAAGTCAAAAGAGGGACGGACTACCCTATATTTATTTTTATTTTTTTTAAATTTTTTATTGACTAGAAAACAATATTTTAGCCTTTGTTAATTAGTGGTTTTTTTTTAGAAAAAGTTACATAAAAAAAGATAGAAAAAAACTAAACAAATGAAAGTATATAGAAGAAAAATTAAAAAAAAAAAATTCGGCGGAATTATTCCGTCGCTGATAATTTATCGCGACGGAATAATTCCGTCAGCCGATAAATTAAAAAAAAAAAAAAATATATAAATTATCGGCGACGGAATTATTCCGTCGCCGATATCTAATTTTTTTTTTAAAAAAAATAAATTATCGGCGACGGGAAGAATTCCGGTCGCCTGATTGCAATAAAATAAAAAATAAATAAATTAACGTGACAGATTATTCCGTCATATATTTAGCGA
This sequence comes from Adenophora triphylla var. japonica, assembly GCA_022495995.1. Lineage (NCBI taxonomy): Eukaryota > Viridiplantae > Streptophyta > Magnoliopsida > Asterales > Campanulaceae > Adenophora > Adenophora triphylla. Next base: position 102,236 of record JAFEMH010002513.1, on the reverse strand, counting down.
CGGAATAAATTCGCGCAAAATCCGCTAAAACGAATATTCGTCGAATATTCAGTTTTTGACGCAATTCAGCGGCGAGTTTAATTCCGTCGCTAATGGCACCAAATTTATTCCGTCGCTAAAGCAGTAATTTCCGTCGCTAAATAGCGAGAATGCTTCTGTCGGTTATTTGTTGAGTTTACAGTTAGTGGTTTAAGGTTTAGGGTTTAGGATTTAGGGTTAGGGTTCAGGGTTTCAGGTTTAGGGTTTATGGGTTAGGGTTTAGGGGTTAGTTTAGGGTTTAGGGTTTAGGATTTAGGGTTTAGGGTTTAGGATTTGTGGTTTAGGGGTTAGGGTTTAGGGTTTAGGGGTTAAGGTTTAGGGGTTAGGATTTAGGGGTTAGGGTTTAGGGTTTAGGGGTTAGGGTTTATGGGTTAGGGTTTAGGGGTTAGGGTTTAGGGTTTAGGGTTTAGGACTTAGGGTTTATGGGTTAGGGTTTAGGGGTTAGGGTTTAGGGTTTAGGGTTTAGGGGTTAGGGTTTAGGGGTTAGGGTTTAGGGGTTAGGGTTTAGGGTTTAGGGGTTAGGGTTTAGTTATTAGGGTTTAGGGTTTAGGGGTTAGGGTTTAGGGGTTAGGGTTTAGGGTTTAGGGGTTAGGGTTTAGGGGTTAGGGTTTAGGGTTTAGGGTTTAGGGGTTAGGGTTTAGGGGTTAGGGTTTAGGGGTTAGGGTTTAGGGTTTAGGGTTTAGGGTTTAGGGGTTAGGGTTTAGGGGTTAGGTTTTTTTTTTTTTAAATAGAAACAATGACCATATATATAAGAATTGCAAGGGTTCTTGGAGCTATTCCTAAATTGGTAAATTGCATACAATTTTAAATTTTTTATCCAAAATAAAACAAAAACAAGATTAGTCCAAAACTAGGAACTAACCAACTATTAGACAACACTCTGGAGATTATTGTCTCATAAGTCATAACCAAGATATCCAGAAAATAAAGACCCACATCATTACTGCTGAGCACACTGCACTCTCTGGCTGTTATCTAGATGAGTCAAGATAAATTGGGAGCCACATAATGCCTCAGTAAGGGTCAACGCGTGCTCAACAAATATGTCATCACCCTTTCGCTTGAACTTTGGGTGCTCTTTCTATTGTAGTAAAAAGACTATGTCTCCAAGTAAGAGTGTCGGGAGCTTCACTGCCTTCTCCTGGGAATGTAATTTTCTGTCCATTTTGCATACCCTTCTCCACAACCACTTCCAAGACCTTCTTCTCCTGTACAACCTTTTCGCCCTTGCATTGTGGGCAGCGGTCCTTATCATTGATAGTTTCTCTAGTACCCTTACATTGCAGGGGTTAAGGTTTAGGGTTTAGGGTTTAGGGGTTAGGGTTTAGGATTAATTAGTGTATAGTTTATAGTGTATAGGGTATAGTGAATAGGGTAAAGGGTATAGGGTATAGGGTATAGGGTATAGGGTATAGGGTATAGTGTATAGTGTATAGGGTATAGGGTATAGTGTATAGGGTATAGGGTATAGTGTATAGGGTATAGGGTATAGTGTATAGGGTATAGGGTATAGTGTATAGGGTATAGGGTATAGAGTATAGGGTATAGGGTATAGTGTATAGGGTATAGGGTATAGGGTATAGTGCATAGGGTATAGTGTATAGGGTATAGGGTATAAGGTATAGTGTATAGGGTATAGGGTATAGGGTATAGTGTATAGGGTATAGTATAGGGTATGGGTATAGGGTATAGGGTATAGGTATAGGTATAGTATAGTGTATAGGGTATAGAGTATAGGGTATAGTGTATAGTATATGTATAGTATAGTATAGTATAGGGGGTATAGGGTATAGGGTATAGTGCATAGGGTATAGTGTATAGGGTATAGGGTATAGGGTATAAGGTATAGTGTATAGGGTATAGGGTATAGGGTATAGTGTATAGGGTATAGGGTATAGAGTATAGGGTATAGTGTATAGGATATAGGGTATAGGGTATAGGGTATAGGGTATAGTGTATAGGGTATAGTGTATAGGGTATAGGGTATAGGGTATAGTGTATAGGGTATAGGGTATAGTGTATAGTGTATAGGGTATAGGGTATAGTGTATAGGGTATAGGGTATATGGTATAGTGTATAGTGTATAGGGTATAGTGTATAGGGTATAGGGTATAGGGTATAGTGTATAGTGTATAGGGTATAGGGTATAGTGTATAGGGTATAGGGTATAGGGTATAGTGTATAGTGTATAGTGTATAGTGTATAGTGTATAGTGTATAGGGTATAGGGTATAGGGTATAGTGTATAGGGTATAGTGTATAGGGTATAGGGTATAGTGTATAGGGTATAGGGTATAGTGTATAGGGTATAGTGTATAGGGTATAGTGTATAGGGTATAGGGTATAGTGTATAGGGTAAAATGTATAGGGTATAGGGTATAGGGTATAGTGTATAGGGTATAGTGTATAGGGTATAGGGTATAGGGTATAGTGTATAGGGTATAGTGTATAGTGTATAGGGTATAGGGTATAGGGTATAGGGTATAGGGTATAGGGTATAGGGTATAGTGTATAGGGTATAGGGTATAGGGTATAGGGTATAGTGTATAGGGTATAGTGTATAGTGTATAGGGTATAGGGTATAGGGTATAGTGTATAGTGTATAGGGTATAGGGTATAGGGTATAGGGTATAGGGTATAGTGTATAGTGTATAGGGTATAGGGTATAGGGTATAGGGTATAGGGTATAGTGTATAGTGTATAGGGTATAGTGTATAGTGTATAGTGTATATGGTATAGTGTATAGGGTATAGGGTATAGTGTATAGTGTATAGGGTATAGGGTATAGGGTATAGGGTATAGTGTATAGGGTATAGGGTATAGGGTATAGTGTATAGGGTATAGTGTATAGTGTATAATGTATAGAGTATAGGGTATAGTGTATAGGGTATAGCGTATAGGGTATAGGGTATAGTGTATAGTGTATAGGGTATAGTGTATAGGGTATAGGGTATAGGGTATAGGGTATAGTGTATAGTGTATAGGATATATAGTGTATAGGATATATAGTGTATAGGGTATAGTTTGTTATTTTGTTAATTAGTTCTAAAAATAAACAAAAATTACATTTTATTATCAGCAACGGAATATTTCCGTCGCTGATAAATAAAAATATATTAAATTATCAGCGGCGAAAATATTCCGTTGGTGTTTATTTAAAAAAAAAAACATTTAATTTCACCGTCGGAATATTTCCGACGCTGATAAATTAAAAAAAATTAATTATTCAGCGGCGAAAATATTCCGTCGGTGTAATATTCAAAAAATAAAAAATATTTTAATTTCACCGTCGGAATATTTCCGACGCTGATAAATAAAAAAATATAAAAATGATATATTTTTACCGGCGGAATAATTCCGTCGCTGATAAAGATTTAGCGGCGGAATAATCCGTCGGTAAATCAACCGCGAAAATAGTGGCGGTAATTAAACGAATATTCGAGGAATATTCGTTTTAGCGGCGGAATTTAGCGGCGGAATTAAATTCCGTCGCTAAATTTAGCGTCAAAATAATTTCGACGCTAAAGCTTATATTCCGCCGCTATTTAGCTATCCGTCGCTGATAATTCCGTCGCTAAACCACCTGTTTCTGGTAGTGCTTGGTGTTGGGCAACACTGTGGGTAACACGAGTTTGTTTACTTTTAAGGCAATCCCCACACATAGATTTATCTTTAAAATTCAATTTGAGAATTCCTTTAATAGCATCAAACCTAAAAAGTTTCTCCAAATTTCTATAATGGAGATGTCTCAATTTTTGATGCCACAAAAGTATGTCATCAACCTTGGTTGAATTGCATACGTGTTGTTCACCAACAACATAGCAATTGTCACTTGATCTGGTTCCTGTCATAACACAAGTGTTAGTATGATCAAAAACTTCACAAGTATTCTTTTAAAATTTTACCTCTAAGTTGTCATCACACAACTGGCTAATGCTAATCAAATTAGCCACCAATCCATTAACGTGCAAGACATACTTTAAGGCAGGGAATTCGGCAACATCAAGTATTCCTTTCCCTAGCATCTTGCTCTTTCCTCCACCTCCATAAGACATATATCTTCCTTGAATAGGTTCATATTCTTTCAAGAAAATTTTTGTTCCCGTCATATGGCAAGAATAACCACTATCAAAGTACCATGAACCTGAAATATTAGTCTTCAAAGCAGTATAAACAACATTGCATTTCACATTTGCTTTAGGACACCAAGTTTTTTTTTTTTAATTTTTGTATTTCTGACCACCTGTGTTGTCTCAAGTGTTGTCTTGAGAGTTTGGCAACACTTGAGGCAACACCTGAGAACTGGAATTTTTCTTTTGAAGAGTAAAATAAACAGATTTGTTATGTCTAGCAATGTGACAATATTCACACACACGTGGATGGTCAGAAATCTCACTAGATGAACTACCTTTCTCTTTTTCATGTTCTTTTACAAAACTCATTTTAGTTTCCTCATTTATCAAGGTAGAAGATATTTTATTGAGCGAGTCTTGGAATCCAATACCTTCTTTGAGAGGCTTACTCATGTTGAGTATCTCATCCAATTTCGAAGACCCCGTGTTGAGTTTCTTGAAAGTGGCCTCGGCTAGCTTCAATTTTCACTTGACCTTGTCAAGCTCACCAATTTTCTTTGTTAATTGCACCTTTAGCTGAGTCAAAGAGCCTTTTAGCTCATGAATCTCCTTGGTTAAGATCACTACCATCTTGTGCTCATTCTTCCATTTTTTGAGAGACACCTCGTAGAGATCTTTCAACCCTTCAATGAACTCATACTTGCTTAAATACTCCTCATCTGGACTTCCTATAACAACACTAATTGAACCATGAAAGCAAACATTGTCAGAAAAATTGGAAATATTATACCTGCTGAGTGTTGCCTCAGGTGTTTTCTCGTACCGAACAACACTTGACACAACACCTTCAGAATCTGACATTGCATGCTCCCAAACCATGGCTATCATAGCCGATTGGTCAGGTTCCTCTTCCTCTTCATTAATAAGGTACACCCATAATTTTTTACCAACCTTTCTCAAGGTATTAGCACAATTGTTGGCATAATGTCTCAAACCCGAACATGTATGAATGGACTCGAGTTGTTTGAGACCCAACTTGGTTAGATTTAGGGCTGACCTCAATGAGCATTCTATTGGAAGAACATTAGGAATAGAAATTCTGCCTAGAAATGGATTAGCAAGATTTAAATCCATGATAAAAGGACCGAACACTTAGTGTATCAAGTGCTAGGCTCTGATACCAATTGAAATTGTCAATGGCTTAGACAAGTGAGACAAACTCACAAGTGTTGTCAATAGTATTGTCAATACTAAGAACAACACAGTTCATACCAATTCAAGAATATAATTGAGATAATTTAAAGGCAGCGGAAATAATCAAAATGAACACAAGCGAATAGATTTTTCTCAAGTTATATATATATATATATATATATATATATATATATATATATATATATAACTTGAGGGGTGCCAGGAGGGCAAGACCTTTCAATATAAATAACTTTCGTTACAAGGTTGAAAAAAAAGTTCCCTAATGATATTCTATCAAAAGCTTAGTGGAACAACTATTCTAGAACACACTCTTTACAAGAACTCACTATCTAACACTCAGAAACACTCTAGGAATGAAGGTTATTCATGATAACCTACTGGTGTTTGACAGTATGTTGCCAACACATGGGACAACACTGAAGAGTTGTGTTCTTGACTTGTACAAATCTCAACTTCTAAATTGGGTGATGAATATTGTCGAGTCCTTGCACTATTTATAGGCTCCTAGAACTTGGAGCCTACTCAAACCAACTACAAAATCAGCCATTTGATTAAATCCCCTTTTTTAGCTCCACTTTCCTTTTTTGTAAAAGACTAAGTCATCTAGGCTTCTCCACTTGTACCGCCAGGCTGTAGCTGCCTTGTACTCCTTATCTTCAGCTCCCCCTGAGTAGATAACATCCTAACCATGTTTACTTGGTTTTCACTATTACACATAAATAATATATTTATGTGTAACTTGCTCCTCTTCTCGTAAATCATGCCTAACTCATTTTCCTTGACCTGTTCAACCACAAACCAAGAAGACTAATAGCAGATATATAATAATTAATTATCAATTTGTTATTTATGAATAAAATGTACTACCTCCATCCCGGATCAATTGAGCCATTGATTTATTTCACGGTTTTTAAGAAAAATGAATAAAGAATTGAAAGTGGGTAGAAGATTAGAGGAGAGAGAATGTAAAAGTTAAAAATATTTAATAGGAGAGAGAATGAGTGGGAGAAATAGTAAGTTAATGAATGATTTTTTAATAGGAGAGAGAATGAGTGGGAGGAATAGTAAGTTAATGATTGGTTTTTTTGTAAATATGTTAAAATTATAAGTGTATAATGAATGTTTTTTTTGTAAATATATAAACATTATGAGGGTATAAATGTCCGAAACACTGTTCACTTCTTTCCATTCATGGAATGACTCAATTGAAGTGGGACGTCCCAAAATGGAAAGTGGCTCAATTGAAGTGGGACGGAGGGAGTAGTAACTATCATAATTTGAATTGCCAACGCTATGGCAACACATGGGGCAATACTGGTGTAGCAACACTGAAGACAACATCGATGGCAACACATGGTGAAACACTAACAGATCCCATTCCATTGACGGATAGGTCAAGGAGTTCGAAATCGGCAGCGAGGCCAGTGAGCAATTGTGAAGGAGAAGGTAGAGAGAGAGAGGTAACAGAGAAAAATGGTAATAAGGAACGAGACTGAGATGAATTTCGTGGAAGAGCGCTTCCGCATTGTAAACTTCGGTAGAGAGACGGCCAGAGAGCTGCCGTGTCTGTGACGGAGGTGAGAGAGAGGGAGACAAGTGACGACCAGTTGAAGTAAACTAACCGTCGTCAGCGTGGCTCGATTTTGTAGAGGAATGTAATGAAAAAGGCCTTACTGAAGATTTAAGGGGTCGAGTATACGCGTCGAGAGTTGTGGTGGCAGGTGACGCACGCAGCTCACCTGACACCTGAACAATTTTCTAGATTGTTATACTCCTTTATGTTCAGTTTTATACCCCCACCCGCTTCAAAAAATCCTCTTGTGATTTTCATGGAATGAAAGATTATGAATTTTTATGCAATACAATGCCATGGAGAAAGGAAAATGATGTAGGTATGTGCCTCAAATATGTTATATTATACAACACATTGAACCTCGAAGAGATGTGAATAATTGTGAACATATTTTATGTTTATATTATATTGAGGGTAAGTTGATGATAAAATAATAATATACACAACTTTTTATTACATTTGAATATGTGACATTCAAGTCACATAACAACAAGTTCAACCATCGCGCTAAGACTCCTCATCTTATAAGATTACTTGATCTTAATTATTATTGTATGAGCCATCAATTTCCTATTATGCGATTAGGTGCCAACTAATCCAATTTCAAACATGTAGAATCTAACACATTTTTCGCAACATCCTAACTTATTATTGTCTGAACAACCAATTTATGGTAATGCGATTAGATGCCAACTAATCCAATTTTAGGTTATGTGCCAACAAATCCAATTTCAAACAGGTACAATCTAGCATATTCTTCGCAATATTTTGGCTAATGTACGTCTCGATAGACCCAACGCTTTCTTGTCCAAAAGAGCTCAATCTTTATCCTATATCTACGCAGAAGAAACAAAAAGTTTTCCCTACTAAATTTTAAAGTTACTATAATGTCCTGTAACTTGATGATATGTAAAATTACTTGAGAAGGAAATTCCACCATATGCATCCGCAACAAGCAAAGCAAAGGGTTCAAACTTCATTACCAATGGCTTGAAGTTAGGCCCAAATTCAGGTGCATTCTTGGGAATGAAAAGATAAGTAATGCAATGTCAAGCCATAGTTACACATACACCGGCACATGCTATTGATCTACATCGTGAAACATGTACTAGCAAGCAACTCTTTATTGGCTGCTAGAACGCACACAGAGGTGGTGTCACGACCCTAATCCTAGGCACCATTTTAGCACATGTTGAGCACGTGGGATTGGGGTTGTAGTTTATTATTTATGCATTTCATGCTACTTATTAAGTTTTATGTGTTTATTTTATACTTTGGCAACTTATTTGGTTTTAGGATGTTAAGGAATTAATTTTAATTATATAATGTCTAAATGAAATAAAAATGAAATGTTGTAGTGAAATTATAATATTTGAAATTTAAATAAAAAGTTGGAAAAGTTGTTGAGGTACTTTAGTGTAAAGGATAGAAGTTAAGGTTGTTAGTTGTAGGGGTTCAAGTTTAGAGGAGCTAAAGGGTAATTTGGTTTAATGTTTATCTCTCAAAATTTCCATGGAAAGTCATATTAACTAAACATTCATCCTCATTCCTCTGTTTGAGAAAGAAAAGCCAAAACCCTAACTCTTCCTTCCTAAATTCATATCAAATCAACCGTTGTGTCGTTTTTCAATCCGTTCACGTATTATCGTTCGTGGGGTAAAGGGGATCGCATCTAGCCGGAAAAAGATTTTCTTATTTTCGAATTATTCCAGTAAGTTATTATGATTTCTTTCAAATAATTGTTCATTCAATGTTTAAGTGATATTTTGTTGTATAAAAATGATTCTTGGTATTCAGAATAAATTTTATTTGAGCTGGAATTGTTTTGAAAAAGGTTGAACTAAGTTGGTCATGGTGTGGTGGTTTAAGTAGAAAGGAAATTGGTATAATTGATATGAAGATGTTAATGGCTTAAGGGAAAGTGTTGCATGTGGATTTTGGTTTATTGCCTTGGTTTAGAATGGGAGAAAATGGTTTGGAATGAGTTTAGCTGAAGTGAGGGTTGAATACTGATGTATGCAGCAAAAGGGTATGACCAAAGTTGGTTGTTGTTGCTGATTTCTGATGTTGCTGCTCTGTTTTTGAGTTTCTGGGGAAGGGCACGAGTCGTGCCCTGTGGCACGATTCGTCCCTTCAGATTGGAAGAGTCGTGCTCCTTGGGACGACTGTATCAGAGGGGGTGTTAAGGTGGCACGAGTCGTGCCCTGCCCTGTTGACTCTGAGCCATTTTTCAAGCCTTAAAAACCTAATCTACCTAGTATATAATTGAACCCTCTTTGACTATAATTAAAGTACAACACTTTAGCTATCCAATGGTGTCTTACTTGGTCAAAATGGATTTGAGGAAGGGGTTTAAATATTGTTCGGAAAATGGTTGAAAGGCTTCATTTGCAACTTAACCAAAGTTATTCAAACTTGGTAATTCGATCTTGAACCTTCATAGAGGTTACTCATAGTTGTATATTGAACATGTAGGGCTTGTTGGTTATACATTGTGCCCTTACTTGATTACATATTCATGGTTTGTGATTTAAATAGTGTATGAAATATATGTTGCACTATTGTATTTGTTTAAACATGAGTATGAATACCATGTTGTTATTTTGTTATCTCTTTGGTGGATTTCTTTTCAAGTAACTATTATGTGCTTGAATGTATTTTAATCAGCTGATGTTTAGGGGTATAATGGAATGCGATCAATTATGGAATTTATTCTATAAGGTGATCGGATTGCATTATACCTGTGACTGTCCCCTTCTGTGGCCACAGATTGGGGTTATAGCTTCTGTGTTGAGCCAAAAGCCTTACAGATTGCTAGTATCTTATATGGTTCTCTAAAAAATGAGTCTTATAAGATGTGAATATGCCTAAGCAGTTCACAAATGTGTGGAGTTTTACTCCCAACGTTGTACGACTTATTGTTCAGACGGGAAAGGTAAACCAAGGTAACGTAATGTGTTTACCGCTTTACCAATGTGTTATAAGCAACCTTGTTATGTGTTGCATTTTACTTGGCATATTGTTGCATTCATAATAGCTTATTGGGATTTATTCTCACCCTTCTCCCTTTAATGTTTTAGATCGCACTGAGACAGGAGGTCCAGCCCAGTGAGGACGGAGAGGAGTTTTGACATGGTTCTTTTTGGGTTGTCTGGGTATGATTATGTCTTGGTCGGGATTGTAGTTGTATTTTGGTGTAGCTCCTTTGTTGAGTTTGTATATAAACAACTTTGGTTCAACTTTACAATTGTGATCTTTTGTAACTAAAACATGTTGTCTACTTTCAAGGTTTGTTTATAACTTTCCTCCAAGTGGAGATGTTTAAAGTTAGTTTTATAATGTAAATGTTAAAGTTTGTTTTCTTTTCGAGTTAAGTTAATTCAGGTGGTTTTTAAATAGTAAGTGGACCCTCCCGCTCGGGGCACGAGCTAAGGTTCCGGGTCGGGGTCCCCACAGGTGGTGTCTTCCATGGTTATGCAATACAAATAGTTTTCATGTGTAGTTGAGGTCTTTACTATTTATAACATTTAACAATTTACGGAGTATTACATTAAAATGTGGAAACTCTTTCCAAATGGCTTCTCATGAAATTGGTGCAACAAGAGTTCTTTAACCACAGCAGGAACCGCAAGCCGGGAGAGTGTAGCGATGCGTGAATTTTTCAACATCTTTTGAGTCGCCACTTATTATTTATTTAGGAAAACAATAAGAAAAACATTTTTGATATTTTCAAGAGATTCAAGGGTTCGGGGTTAAGTTATGGAATGGGTAGGTCAAGGAGCATCCATTACACCCAATCCGAAGATTGGTCTTGCTAATTGGGTGTTATTAATCTAATCAATCTATGAACAATAAAAAGAAACAAATAAACCCTAATTAATTAATTAATTAGGAATGTTGGATTGTTTGCTTCGAGATCGCCTCCATGAATTGAAGGGACTCTAGGCTAATCCTTTTGATGGGATTACACTACTCTAAAATCAATAGAGGGATTTAGAAAAGAAACGAAAGTTAAAGAATGATTACCTTTTGTTTGAGAAGGGATTCGGACAGAGTTTCGACTCAAGTTTAGAGTTGAATCTTGATGCGGACAGAGCTTCGCCTCAATCCTTGATTCGGATCTTGATGCGGACAGGGCTTCGCCTCAATCCTTGATTCGGGCTTCGATGTTTGTTGATCAACAAGGTTGATAAACAAACTTTAGGTGATTTAGGGTGATTTTGTAGAAATCTTTCAAGGAGAGAAACCCACAAAATGTGTGTGTTATGTGTTTTCGATTGGGGATCAGGGACCTCCAACCTAGAATTCTGGACCTCTGAAATACTGGAAGTCATAAAGAGGTGGATGGATGACTTGGTCACCAAGTTTAGGAGACTCAAGTGGATTGGGACTCCTCTCAGGGAAGCTTCCAGAACCCTTTCCTGATTGGATACCCGGATTGGATGATATTTATCAAGAAAAGAGTTTGAAACGGAGAAGGAAAGTGATTCTGCACATCCCGTTGAGGGGTTGTCTCGCGCGAGACACGCTATTCCGCGCGAGATAACTAGTCATTTGACTATTTTGTCATCTTCAGTTTAGTCCGTTAGTCAGTTAGGTCCAAAACTAACGAGGTTAGTTAGAAACTTAACGAAACATGACGAAACTGATATGCTTTCATCAAAACATAAAAGAGTGATGAAGAGTAGTGAAATCATGTAATTATGAGTTCAGAATGGGGTGTCTACAGAGCCCCTCGGCGACAGGTCTTATGAAAGAAGAAGTGTCGTCGATAGAAAAGACATCATTCTGAACACTGGGATGGTCGTGCCGCACGGCTGCCTACGTATCTCTATCGGAGAATCAGACCAAAACGTAGTTCGACTCCAAAACACGAAAAGGTTGCTTTAGGTATTTTGAAAATCATTTTTGGAAATCGAGGATATTTTATTTTTGAAAAGGCAAATCCATACTGAGGAATCAAATCATGACCCAATTCTGAATATACCTGTCTATCTGAAGATTTGTCTGTTTGGGCTCCGAACCTGCGGGGAAAGATGTTAGAAAACAAAGATTTACCTGTCCGGTCCTTTGCATTCAAACGATTTTTCTTTTGAGACTGAAGTGAGGTGACGATCCTAGCTATTCGGGACCGAGCTTTTATTGAGGTGATGATCCTGACGATTCAAGCCCGAGCTTTTTTTTTTGTTGGTGAGTACTCGACATACTAACCTTAGATGCTTGACACACCTAATTGGTGATGATCCTGGCGATTCGGGACCGAGCTTTTTGTTGGTGAGTACTCGACATACTACCTGTAGATACTTGACACACCTAATTGGTGACGATCCTAGCGATTCAAGACCGGGCTTTTTTGTTGGTGAGTACTCGACATACTACCTGTAGATGCTTGACACATCTAACTGGTGACGATCTTGGTGATTCAAGACCGAGCTTTTTGTTGGTGACGATCCTGGCGATTCAAGACCGAGCTTTTGTTGAGGTAAGTATTTGACATACTAACCCTAGATGCTTGACACACCTAATTGGTGACGATCCTGGTGATTCAAGACCGAGCTTTTTGTTGGTGACGATCCTGGCGATTCAAGACCGCGCTTTTGTTGAGGTAAGTATTTGGCATACTAACCCTAGATGCTTGACACACCTAATTGGTGATGATCCTGGCGATTCAAGACCGGGCTTTTTGTTGATGACGATCCTGGCAATTCAAGACCGAGCTTTTTTGTTGGTAAGTATTCGACATACTACCCGTAGATGCTTGACACACCTAATTGGTGACGATCTTTGGCGATTCAAGACCGGGCTTTTTGTTGGTGACGATCCTGGCAATTCAAGACCGGGCTTTTTTGTTGGTGAGTATTCGACATACTACCCGTAGATGCTTGACACATCTAATTGATGACGATCCACCTGTAAGGGCGCTGAATCGGGCTTTTTGTTGGAGTATGCTTGACGCATGGCACTTGACGTGATGAATGCTTGACGCAATGGATGCTTGACGCTTTAAGAGATGCTTGACGCACTTAATTGAATGCATTGATAGATGGAAAGGTAGATGGTAGGCAAAGTCCAAACATTCAACATGTTTGATCTAATTCTTGAAAGTAGGCACTTGACGTGCTTTAATTCCTGCAAGAGGGTTAGTGAAAGCATTTGCATAACAACATATATTCACTTAAGCATTTGTTTATTCAAGGCGATCAATGTGCACTCGACTCCAAGAATCAGCAAGGAGAATGAGTTTTATTATGTGAGAATTGAAAATTGTTTGTGTGATTTAGATTTTGGTTTTAGAAGATCAACTCGTGAGGTCCATCTAAAGATCGAATGAGACAATCGTCTAATAGGATTCCATTGAGATAACCCAAGTTCAACGCTAAGGATACTTCAAGGATTTTTCGTTGTCGCAGGACTTTTCATCGTCAAGCCCCTAAGTTTTTTATGTGATGATCATTGACTGAACAAGGTCTAAACCACTCCAATGGCTTTTGCCATGTAGAACTTATGCTGCCTAATCCAAAGCGCGTATTTTCCAAGGATTCTCTTGACACTAAGCCCCAAGACTTCTTGTATGCTGCAGATGACTTCGTGAATAGGCTTGAGAGGCTGCGTGAATTGAAGAAGGATCTCCTCCTTTTTCCCTTTGAATTTTTTTTTCTTTAGTGATGCACCCTGGTTTTTTCCTAGACTGCCCTTTCGGGTTTTCAATGTAGCGGGCATCTCTTTTTTGTCTTTTGTTTTTGTGCTCTAACTTTTGCCTAGGCCGCTTTTTACGAGTTTTCAACCTAGCGAGCCTTTTTTTTTTTGAAAAGTATGTTTACTCGAAGGGGACTCAGTTGGAAGAAGCTTATTAAGGAGAAAGATGAGATCTCAAGTTTATTTGAGGAGAAACGGACTCTATTTTTTTTTTGGAAGGTGATCCAAGCATTGGCTCTTTTGGGGGAGTGTATTCTCTAATTATGAGAGTGAGAAACGAAGAGGAAAGCCCCTAATGCAGATTTGATTACTCTTAAGAGTTTGAGTATAGATTGACTGGGGGAGGAAAGGTTAGGAAGCCCCAGTTTTGATGCTTGGATTTCAAGAGTGTGTATGGGAATGGCTAAGAGGAAGCCTAGACTCAACAAAGAACGCTATATGGCTCAAAGATCTAGAAAAGTTGTTCTACCTTTGATGGACATTGCATCATCTAGAAATTTCTTAACGAGTTTGAAAAGAAAGCCAATCATTAGTACGACTTAAGGCTCAACATTTTTCTTTATGGATGGATGTTGAAAGTCTTTCTTCGTTTGCGTTGCCATTCAGGTTTCATGGTAAGAGGATGTTGAGGAATCCTCTTTTCTTCATAGGTATTACTTGACTCTTTTTCTTTGTGGGAGAGTCCTTCTTGCCTTTGTTGAAATTCCATCTTTGTTGTGGGGCGATGAAGGCTTGAGAGTTTTTCTTCTTCTTTTTTTTTTTTTTTGCTCTAATTTTTGCCTAGGACGATTTGAGGAGTTTCGACCTAGCGAGCCTTTTTTTTTGTACTCTCAAAGGCTTGAGTAGCCCCACTCTTCTTGGGATGAATGTTGATAGCAGCGCCTTTGACTTCCTTCGTTTGTTGACAATCGACTTTCAACAGGAGTAATATTTAGCCTTAAGCCTTCTAATGATAGTTTTCATTTCAAACTTGTTTAGAAGTTTCTATTTTTCGTGATGATTTAAGGAATCAAGGTCCATTATTCAGAATGGATCAAATGCTACTCATAAAGAAAAACAACTCTTGGGAAAGTGTTTAGGATAAATAGATAACTTTTATTGATAAGGAATTTTGAAACAGACTCGATAGTTCACTTGACACAAACTAGAGAGGATAGGGAGGGACTAGAATGATAGAACGACTCTTCGAGAACATACTAGGAAGTTTACCTAATCTATTTTTTTTCTTTTTTTTTCAAAGGAAAAAGGGAGAAGACGATCGGAGCCCCAAGGTGGTGATGCTTCAGTTGATCTTGCCGGCTTCATACAAGTCTTGGATTACATCCTTCAAATGATGGCAGTCATTGGTGTCATGGCCGCTATAGTTGTGGAATTTACAAAACAAGTAAGGATCATGATTGGGATGAGAGCTTTTCCCAGGAGGATTTCCTTCTCTAGGCTTAATTTTTCCTTCTTCTACGAGGATGTCAAAGAGGCCTTCTTGGGTAATCCCTTCAAATTGGACATATCATCGTTTTTTTCGCTTTCTTTCAGGATAGGGAGCAACAAATCTACTAAGGTCATGGAGCCTTCCTTGGTTGGATTCCTTGAAGTGAGTATGATCTTCATATTTTCCTCCCTTGTCGCGTCGAGACCTCTCCTCGTTGAGTTCGACCATTTTGTGAAGTATCTTGATCTTTTCTTCATAGTACCTTTGTTGTGCTTGCATGTAGGCTTGACATTCATCCTCGATTTGGGCCCTTAATTTGTCTTCCACTTGGGCTCTTATGTTGGACTCCATTTGGGAACACACATCAGTGACACATGCCTTAATGATTGACTCAACCTCTTTGTGCTCACGTCCGTTAGTGGTTTGGCTAGCCTTGGAGGTAGAACCATTGTCATCCAAAGAAGGGTCATTGCTTTGAGTGTGCTTGTCTCTTGGATCCATGGTTTCCATGATTTCTAGCTTGTTGAGTTTCGTCTCGAGGGTGGAAATTTGTTGAATATGAGCCATTTTTTCTTGCTCGAGATGGTTCTTGAGAGTCTTGATTTCCTTGGATGTGAATTCTATGACTTGCTTATCCTCTTTGAGGGTACCACTTGCATAGAGAGTAGACGGAGTATTTGCCATTGGAGAGGTAAGGGAGCTTGACGACCTTGGAGATGAACTAGAGATATGCCAACGAAATGCCTTTTAGAATATTAGCCCCAAACGATCCTAGATGGAGAAAAGGATGATGGTTAAAATTACCTCACGAGTGATTTTTTTTGAAGTTTTATTTTTATTAGAGACGGAGTTTTGACTCAAGGAGGGAGCGCACATCGATTATCAATCACAAACACGAAATCTGCAAATAAAGTCTCGCACGAGACAAGGCCGTCTCGCACGAGACAACCATTCAGAGAGATGGATTTTTTTTCTATTTATTTCCTAAATTCATGGTCGGACGGACAAAGATCCGTTTTCTATCTAGTACCCTAGGTAAATCTTACAGGGTGACGTAATTCGAACCAAACCTAGGGACTCGGTAATTGACCATTCTTTGTAAAGTAAAGCCATGTAAAATTGACCGGAAGGATTTTTTTTCTTTAAAGGGTCTTCCGAAAGGGTCATTCCGAAGGGACATTTCCGAAGGGACCATTTCTTTTTCCGAAGGGAATTTTTCGAATCCTTTCTCGATAGTCAATTTTACATTAGCTTTATTTTGGTCAAAGACAAGAAAGATTACCGAGTCAAAACCGACTGGTCACGGAGTGTTCCTAGAAAATATACTACATGATATGTGGCGATCCAGGGCTGGAAGGCTAGGCTCCCCGCGATATGACAATCTAGGTGGATTGAATATGCGGAGTGGGATGATCCAACTTCGGAGAGACCGGCGACTAGGTGGTTACCGTCATCCGTCCTTAGTGTGGGTCCCGGGTTAATCGGGGTATGTAGTGCAATGACAGATATAATATGAGTGCGCGTGTGTGAGAGTCGATCTAAGTGATAGAGTAAAATAGAAAGTTTTTTTTTTTTGAAAACTAAAAGAAAAAAAGATAGTGGCCGCACCAAGTGGTTGCCTACGTTTCTCCCAAATTAGGAAGACTCAGGCCGTCGTAGTTCCACGTAAAGAGAGAGAGAAAGAATTAAAATAATTAATTACAAAGCCCGAGTCAACCAATGACCGGTAAAAATTAAAATAATCCAATCTCACGCAATTATATAGTTCAAATATAAATTAATTATTCTACCCTGCAAAATAAAGTTAATACGAAAAATAGAAATAATAATTTATTTTTATTTTTCTGGATATTTTTTGAAAGTTTCTTTAAACAGTTTTTGTTTCTTTTATTTTTATTTTTTTTTAATTGGTCAAACCCTTAAAGTAAAAAATTCAACAGATGACTTTCCCCCCCCTTTTTTTATCTCTACAGTAGTTGCCAGAAAAAGGGGAAAAGAATTTTTTTTTTTTAAATGGTCAAGCTTTTTGAAGAAAGTCAAACTGACCATGACCAAGTTTTGCTTTTGTCTAAGGTCAAACTTTGACCTAGAACCTCTTTTTTTTTCATTCTACCGCCGCCAAGGAGTATTTGTTTGGCTTTTTAAAACCGTAACTTTATCTCGCGCCAGATAATTTATCTCGCGCTGGACAAGTATTCGGGCAGTAAATTTTTTTTTGACAAAAACAGTGCAGAAAAATTTCAAAAAATTCAGAAAAATCAGATTTTAAACAGAAAATTGAAAAGATTAATAACACCAATTGTAACGCAAGTCTAACCTTCTTAATTAATTGTCCCCAGCAGAGTCGCCACTGCAGCGATGCGTGAATTTTTCAACATCTTTTGATTCGCCACTTATTATTTATTTAGGAAAACAATAAGAAAAACCTTTTTGATATTTTCAAGAGATTCAAGGGTTCGGGGGTTAAGTTATGGAATGGGTAGGTCAAGGAGCATCCATTCCACCCAATCCGAAGATTGGTCTTGCTAATTAGGTGTTATTAATCTAATCAATCTATGAACAATAAAAAGAAACAAATAAACCCTAATTAATTAATTAATTAATTAGGAATGTTGAATTGTTTGCTTCGAGATCGCCTCCATGAATTTAAGGGACTCTAGGCTAATCCTTTTGATGGGATTACACTACTCTAAAATCAATAGAGAGATTTAGAAGAGAAACGAAAGTTAAAGAATGATTACCTTTTCTTTGAGAAGGGATTCAGACAAAGTTTCGACTCAAGTTTAGAGTTGAATCTTGATGCGGACAGAGCTTCGCCTCAATCCTTGATTCGGATCTTGATGCGGACAGGGCTTCGCCTCAATCCTTGATTCGGGCTAAGGTTGATAAACAAACTTTAGGTGATTTAGGGTGATTTTGTAGGAATCTTTCAAGGAGAGAAACCCACAAAATGTGTGTGTTATGTGTTTTCGATTGGGGATCGGGGACCTCCAACCTAGAATTTTGGACCTCTGAAATACTGGAAGTCATCAAGTATTTATAGGGGTTAAAGAGGTGGATGAATGACTTGGTCACGAGTTTAGGAGACTCAAGTGGATTGGGACTCCTCTCAGGAAAGCTTCCAGAACCCTTTCCTGATTGGATACCCGGATTGGATGATATTTATTAAGAAAAGAGCTTGAAAAGGAGAAGGAAAGTGATTCTGCACATCCTGTCGAGGGGTTGTCTCGCGCGAGACACGCTATTCCGCGCGAGATAACTAGTCATTTGACTATTTTGTCCTCTTCAGTTTATTCCGTTAGTCAGTTAGGTCCAAAACTAACGAGGTTAGTTAGAAACTTAACGAAACATGACGAAACTGATATGCTTTCATCAAAAAATAAAAGAGTGATGAAGAGTAGTGTAATCATGTAATTATGAGTTCAGAATGGGGTGTCTACAGAGAGAGCCTGGAATTTTAAGGACAAGAAAGAGTGAGAAAGAGAATGATTAAAAAAATTGTTCAAAGAGTAAAGAGTTGGTGGAGAAAACAGCAAAATTTGATCATTGGAACAAAATACTTACTGTGGTCTATCCCTCTAACATTGGCCAACCCACGAGGGGGTCCACGTGGACCACTACCATATGGACCATTTCCTGGACCACCAGGACCCTTGCCGTCCCATTTCTTGGTGGCTCCAGAGGTTTTCTTATAGGTATCTGATTTCTCCATCTACAAAACATAACAAGTGAACACACATACTTGCAAAACACAAATCAGTCAACTGGTCAGAAGTAAATTCTCAAAAACTGAAATTACCGAAAATATGGTCGCGAAAAACATGCCAATAAAGTTGACGATTGCCAGAAGAAATCAGTGACTACTTTCAATCGCCATATTAATCGATTTGATTTGACAACACCTGCAAATACATACATTAAGAGTATTTTTTATAAATAATCATATTGTCAAGACCCTTGTTCCTTGAAAGCTTATGCCCTTTCATGTATACAATCATCAACTATGAATATATATGGAGACCAGATGCACTTCATGCTGGGAACTTGGCGGTCTCCGAGCATTACTTGTCCCATACCAAGTGTACAAGGAAGAGATAACGTACATGCAACATCTGTTGGGTTTTGGGGTTACATACGCAGCGGAAGATTTAACATATAACACAAAACCCTAGCCATGAATCCGTCTAACATGAATAGATTAAAACTATGAAATAGATTTACATACCTTAACAGCGATTCTGTTTTTCGAAAAAAAATATGAGATTCAAACTTTGAATCGATGACGAACCTTTGATCTTCTCCTTGTTCTTCCTTATGATGAATTGATCTTCAAGCTTTAGGTGATAACGGAATCACTCTCTATCGGTAATCCACACGCGAATGGACCATGATCTTGTATCTTGTAGGATTGCTAGATGATCCCGATTGTTGAATCGTTATTCAACAATCAATGGCTGTTTATGAAATTGATTTGGGGTGTTTTGATCTATGATTCGTAATCAAGATCAATGATTTAGTGTTTCCAAAACCCTAAATTTTGTCTGCTATGGCTGAGGCAAAAGGGTTCTATTTATACATTATAAATATCCTTAACCCTTAGGGATAAGAGCCCCTTTCCTAGCCAAAATCGGAGTTTGGAGGACCTTGTCCCATGCGAGACATAGCGTATGTCACGCGGTACAAGTAATCTGTAACTTGGGAGCGATCGCTCGCTGAAATTACCTGATCCGTGCACGCGGGGCCGGACATCTCGCTTTGCGTTGGCGTCTGAAGGAGTCGCTGCGTTTCGTTTGGAGGAGTTGCCACGCCATTTTGATATAGCCCAAAACATTGAAAAAAGGCTTTGTTTTAAAAAAGGTTGTTGTGTGATGAGATTTTGAGTTCGAAAGTCAGGTTATGCCTTGGGAAGAGAATAGCAGAGCTCACCCGAGTCGCCTCGTATACACGAGTCTTTCGATACCCCTCTTTCTTTAAAAGTTGTGTGTGTGTGTGTATGTGCTTTTTAAAAATGCATGCTGAATATGATGTCTACATTGTATGCTATGTATTGAAGTGAATTGAAATAGTGTTGGAAGGAGGCCTTACCAATGTTGGTTCGTGTCTATCTTCTGCTTGGGAATAGTGTTTGAGTGTGAATAGTGCCCCAGGATGGACCGAGATTGCTTTGGGATGTACCGATGTCTGCGGACAAAGATTCAACGTACCTCGGGAGTGCTAGGTGTGTCCTCGGGCAGAGATTCGGTGTGCCTTGGGTTAGCTGTGGGGATCCAGGTAGAGGTTCAACGTTCCTCGGATTTATTGGTTGTACTCGGGCAGAGGTTCGGCGTGCCTCGGGATTGTTGGTTATACTCGAGCAGAGGTTCAGAGTGCCTCGGGATGCCTCGGGATTGTTCGGCAGAGGTTCAGCTTGCTTCGGGATGCCTCGGGATTGTCCGAAGCAGACGTGTCGGTGTCCATAATGTGAGGTTGTGAGATGGACGTGTCGGTGTCCTGATGTGAGGTGGACGTATTGGTGTCCTGAGATGAAATGGTGAGTGGATGTGTGTCAGTATCCATGAGGTGAGGATGACGTGTCAGTGTCCTAAGGTGAAATGGTGAGTGGACGTGTCGGTGTCCATGATGTGAGGTGGTAAGTGGACGTGTCGGTGTCCTGATGTGAGGTGGACGTATCGGTGTCCTGGGGTGAGGTGGACGTGTCGGTGTCCTGAGGTGACCGTTTAGGTTGGATGGCTGGACCCTTTGACAGGATTCCTATGTATCCAATATGGGAATCAAGCCTGATCATAGTTCAGAAATGGTTAAAAGGTGTGTAATCTTACTAGAAGATGGGTAATCTTACAAAAAGATGTGTTTGTGATGTAGGAGGACGTGGTGGTGTCCTGAGAGTGAAGTTGTGTCATTATGAGGACGTGTGATGTCCTCTGACTGAGGTTGTGTCGTGCATGAGGACATGTGATGTCCTCTGACTGGGATGAAAGTGTTTGTGCCTTGAGAACGTATGATGTCCTCTGACTGAGGTTGAGTCGTTATGAGGATGTGTGATGTCCTTTAACGGGGATGAAAATATTTGTGCCTTGAGGACATGTGATGTCCTCTGACTGAGGTTGTGTCGTTATGAGGACGTGTGATATCCTCTGACGGGGATGAAAGTGTTTGTGCCTTGAGGACGTGTGATATCCTCTGACTGAGGTTGTGTCGTTATGAGGACGTGTGATGTCCTCTGACGGGGATGAAAGTGTTTATGCCTTGAGGATGTGTGATATCCTCTGACTAAGGTTGTGTCGTTATGAGGACGTGAGATGTCCTCTGACGGGGATGAAAGTGTTTGTGTCTTGAGGACGTGTGATGTCCTCTGACTGAGGTTTGGTTCAGGAGTATGAACCTGGTGTTTGAGACTTGCGGGAGGCGTGCTTGCCTTCTGTTTTGATTTTGGGAGGCATGTTTGCCTTGTGTTTTGCCCGCTGAGGAAAAAGTTCGGGCTTACGATGGCTTCCGGGTTTTATCTGCTGGGGATATGTACTTTCGTACGGTCTTACATTGATGGCCGTTTGACTTTTGTCCGTTGGGGAAGGGGGTTCAGGCTTACTTTGATGGCCGGTGTTATTTTTGTGTCTTTATGTTTTGGAGACGTTTTATGCCTTGAGATCCGCATTTGAAGGCGTTTGCACCTTGGGGTTTGTGTTTGAAGGCATTTGGGCCTTGGGGTCCGGACTTACGATGATGGTCGGGGTTTGTTTTGCTATTTAGTGGGCGAGATCCGAACTTACGATGACGGCCGGGGTTTGTTTTTCCGTTTAGTGGGCGAGATCGGGACTTACGATGACGGCCGGGGTTATCTTTGTTGGTCTAGGGACCAAATTGCATCTTGCTGGAAATGGCCTTTGAACGGCCAAGGGCAAAGATTATAAGGGCAAAGGAGGAATTTCGCCTGGGATGCAAAGTGGTCCACGCGAATTCATCTTGCATGCAAAATGGTCTGCGCGGCTTCATCTGTAAATATGATTTCCCAAGTCAAGATTAGATTTCCAACAATGCCATTTCATCTTCTTTCCCAATTGTTGTCGAGGAGAAAGAGAGAGAGAGAGAAGAAAACTTGATTTTGATCAAATTTTTTTTGATTGAATCCTTCCGAGCTGCTAGATTGATATCATGGCGGAAAGAATCGGGCGAGGTCATCGTCAAAGGGGCCGAGAGGCCATAGAGAGGGTGTTGGACCTCCAAAGGAATTTTTCTTCCTTCTCACCTTCAACAATGAATCCGGATGTGGTGTATTCGAATCCGGGGGTGCACACCTTGCGGGGGAAAACCGTAAAGGAGGTAATAAATCAAATTTATTTTGATTCTTGCTCGGAATGATGTATGCTAGAACTAGGTTTTTAGTTTTTGCATATTTGGGGCTTTTGTTGTTGCCATGCTCATTTTGTGAAATTAATGATGATTTGTTGAAATTGAGCGCACATGGATTGTGGGTATGTGATTTGTTGTTAAAAAATGCAGAGTTTAGCTCATATTTGAAAATAAAGTCTCTCCTTTAAATGCATACTTTGGTTACTTGTACCTTGATGCTATTTTCGTATGTACATGGCTTTTGTTGGGAAAAAATTGCCGTGTAGGGACGGACTTTGTGTGGGAAATTTATGTGCAATGTGTGCCGTGTTTTGTGACAGACTTTCGTTTGAAAATGTGTCGTGTAGGGATGGATCCCCTTTTGTGAAAATGTGTGATGCGTACCGTGTTGTTGGTCCTAAAGACGGCAACAAGGGTGAAAAAAAGCTAGAGGGGGGGGGGTGAATAGCTATTACAAAATTTTCGCCCTCTTTTGAAAACTTAACTCTTGCTTACAAACCTCTTGCAATGTGTTATAAACCGCAAGTGGTATTGCAAAATGCACAGCGAAATTACAGAGTAAAATGGTGCGGTTTATGAGGTGCGGTTTTGTAAGCGGTTTTCAGTGCAATTTTACAAAACTTAAGGGTGGGTTTTGACAAAGTTAATTTCTAACACAATTCACAATAATGTATAACTGAGAATAAGATCAAACATATAAGATAAAATAATTAGCAATGAACAGTGAGTAAATATGCAGAAATGAAGAACACAATATTTGGAGTGGTTTAATCGTAAATGATCTACATCCACTACCAAGATGGTTAGTCATAGATTTTCTAAGAGTTAGATTTTATGTTGAGTATGAGAGAGAGATTACAATGATACAAAGTATTCAAACTCAGATCTAAAATCTATTCTATGAAGATCAATCCTAGACTATAACCGGTGTATCTCAAATGAATAATCTATGTGATGAATCAAGTGAGGTGTGTGTGTATAACAAGATCAAAGCTCTTTGGATCTGTATGATGTAGAGCACAATGATTCTTGAAGTGTTTAAGGCTTGATTTCTAGGCTGGGAAATATTTATTGAAGGAAGAAGATGAAGATTCAAAGGGGTTAATATTTTCTGGGTAGAGCTTCAACTTCTTATGAACTCACAGCAAATCAATTTCTCAAGCAATCTTCAAGTATTGAAGATTATGGGTATTTATACCCAAGCACCAAGAAACTAGCCGTTATGATACAGCTGTTGAAGTACTGTACTGGTGCAATCTGATTGGACCACAAATCCACTTTTGTCCTTTGGTACAGTAGTTGTAGATAAAGCTGATCAGACCTCAGCTGCAAATAAGGTATGAAGGACATCTGTCACCTTTTCAAGATCCTTGCAGATCCTGTCTGACACTTAGTCACGTGACAAGATTTGGTGGTTGACTTTTGATATTGCTGACATGGATTTCAACGGTCATATGTGGTTCACTTCAAGTCTTCAATCATTGGATGCGGTCTAGTATGAATGCGGTTTAGTCAATGCGGTTTCACCAGAGAGGTTCCACTGTGCGGTCTAAAGATTGGAACTGCACTGCAGTTTGCTAGTGCGGTTTTACTACTGCGGTTTGCACTCGGTCTTCAAGATGCGGTTTCAGATAAAGATTTCCACAAAGCAATTGGCTTGGAGCGGTTTGCTAATGCGGTTTTGATGGAGCGGTCTGAAACCTTTGAACTGAAACCTCATGTCCAATGAGTCTTGTGCCAGTCTACAAGCCTAAATAAACCTATTCTATAAAATGGACTTATACTAAAAAATTGAAGTCTAAGCTTCATTACATATGTGCCTAAAGTCCTTAAAATAGAGACGAGGTTATGGTATCAATCAAATTTAAGCTAAAGCTAGGAGGGTTAAAGTATGCATACCCAACAATCTCCCCCTATTTGATTGATGTCATTATCTACTATAACAAAAGCAAACATTGTACTTGGTAAAAACATGTCAATAAGAATTAACATGGTAAGTCATGTCCCAAGTCAATGCACACACTAGCTTAAGTTATAGATTTCTATACTATTGAAAGATTGAACAACTTACAATTTGAAAGTATAGAAATGCATTCAGTGCACTTGAAAATATGAGTTTAAGTTTAAAGTGCGGTTTAAAGTGAATGTTTAAACTTCAATTAAAAATATGATTTTAAGTGAAAAAATATTTGAATGAGGTTTTAAATCATTGCGGTTTCATTGTTCTACAAACAAGCAGTTTGATATGAACAAGGTTTTGGAACCATGTTGCAATTTTCATTAATACCTTAAGCGGTTTGAATTACAGGTACAAGGTATGAAAGGAAATTACATGGTTGCAAAAACAAAAAAGATAGACCAAAAGAATACAAAGAGAGTGCGTTCTAAAATAAAAAAAAAGTTCAGCAAAAAGAAATTACAAGGAGTGCAGTTCTATTGCTGACGCGGTCGTTGGGAAGGTCCATCCACTACGTACTCAGCTTCATGCAGTTCTTGTAAGACGGAGTGCTCTGCTTGGAGGGTCTTCCTAA
Organism: Adenophora triphylla var. japonica; assembly: GCA_022495995.1. Taxonomy (NCBI): domain Eukaryota; kingdom Viridiplantae; phylum Streptophyta; class Magnoliopsida; order Asterales; family Campanulaceae; genus Adenophora; species Adenophora triphylla. Next base: position 77,334 of record JAFEMH010002513.1, on the reverse strand, counting down.
GCTTCCTCACTTCTTCTGCGGTTCAGGCATCGGTAGTCCCTACAGCTCTCAAAGAATTCACTCAATGGGCTGATGTAGAATTGGTAGATCCAACTGCTCTAGTATTTGCAACTAGGTTCTATTTGAGCTAATTAATCTGGAGATGGAAGGAGGAATTGAGAGAATTGAAAATGGTATGGATCTCCCCCTGAATCCCAGCAGTCTGAATAGAAATAGCTTCCTCAACTGGCTCAAGATCTACTGTCACCTTCAAGGAAGTTTTTAACTCACTAATTTTTGAGCTAAGCTTGGAATTAAATCCTTCCCTGAGATTCTCCAGGCGGTCGTTAACCTCATCATTAAGAGCGTTGATTTTTGCCTTTAGGCTATCTCCTAATATGTTCATCTTGATGATTAGCTCCCCCTTAAGCATATCCAATTCTTCAAGAAGACTTGTTTGCAATGAATCCAGAACAAATTTGAGGTCTGATTCTGGTTGCAGTTTAAATGATTTCAGAAACTCAGTCTTCAGAAGTCCAAGATCTGTCTCTAAGGCTTTACAGATACCTTCTCCAAGCTCAGTGAGGATCTTGTTTGATTCATCAATAGAGTCTTTATCTCCCAAGGTTTTGATTATACCATCTTCAAGGGATTTCTCGAATGCATTAAAGTAATTCTCAGCAGCAGTTTTGACTATGGAAGTGGTTTGATCAGCAGAAGTGGATGCAGGTGTAGGTGATCTCTCCCCTTAATGGCATCAATCAAATGATCTCTAAGCTTGGCCATTTCTAGGGTTCAAGAATCAACCTTGGTTTGAAGGGTGCGGTCAGGGAAGTGTTGGACGCTTCAAGGGAGGCATTGGAAGCGGTCAGCTTGATGATATGGCCTTGGTTTAGAAGAAGTTGGCCTTGAATTATGTTTAGGGTGGAAAGGATTTGGGAGTAATCTGTTGGAGGGGCAGTTGAAGTGTAAGGGGTGGTCTAGAAAAGAGGAGGCAGTTGGATTGGGGTATGATCAGGTGCGGTTTGGGGTAGAGGCGGAATAAAAGGGTTAGGAAGTGGTTTGGTGTGGTAGAGTAGAAGGGGTAGTTTGAGTTTGAGGTGGGATGTTATGAGGAGGAGATTTTATGGGTGAATTTGAAGGGGTGGTTGAATGAACAGGAAGAGGAGGTGTTTGATGTTTATTGGTAGGAGGTGGTGAAGGAGTTTTGGTGGGAGGATTTTGGATGCGGTTTGAGGGGGTGGAGTTTGGTTGCGGTTTGCATGAGGAGGTGAAGCTGAGTGTGAAGGGGAAGGAGTTGGTTCCATGCGTTTGGAGGTGGAAGTAGCTGGGCCTCCTGATGGTTTGGGTTACCAGGGTTGGAAGACATTTCAAAGAGGGGGTGTGTGGTATGAGTGTGAATGGTGAGAAATAAAATTAGAAGTTAGAGGGAATATTAAAGCTCGATTCTGAGGAAGATTTGCGTTAAGGAGATTTTGGTGGAGAGGGATAAGAAGGAGGTGAAGGTTCAACTGGTTTACCTTTCTTGAAGGATTTCTTAGCAGGCATCTTCCTGCTTTTCTTATGTTTCTCCCCCTGAATATGTGCATTAGTTTGAGCTGGAGGAAAAGGAGATTTGGATGGAGAGTGGTGAGAGTGAATTGGTGACTGCGGTTGGGTTGGAAGTGGTTTAGGGATATATTGGGTTTGAGGAGAACGCGGTTCAGGTGATGGCTGAGGTTTGATAGGTGGTTGCGGTTGAGGGGCTGGAGGTGGTTAAGGAGGAGAAGCGGTTGACTTTCCTTTGGAATTTCTTCTTTCCTTTGCCTCTTTTTTCAATCTTTCTAATTGATCTTTGTAGTACTGGACTAGCTCTTCAGGAGATAAATTCTTAGTAGCATCCTTAGCTTTTCTAGCACGAGCAACCAAATCAGGAATTTCAGGATCCTCAGCTTCTTCATCATCTTCATCTTCTTCTTCTTCATCCACAATATTCATCTTCCTCTTCTGCTGGGGCTGACTTGGACCAGATTCTGAAGCAACACGCGGTTTGGTAGCAGGAGCGGTCTTGGCTCGCTTTGCACATAGTTCAGCCTGGCCTCTTGGCTTTCTACCTCTCTTAACCGCTTGAGTCGCTGTTTCTAGGTAGCAATATAAGGCTCCTTCTTGGAAAAGGTGTCAGTATCATAGAGCTCCTTGTACTGAGCATCTCCATTAGCGTATCTGAAAGTGTGACAAACAGTCAAACCCAGAGTTTCTTCAGATCCCCATTCCACCATCAATTCAGGGTCAAGTTTCCTGAAGGCTTCAAGGTGGTTAAAGTTGAGGAGAAGAGCGGTTAGAAGTCTACAAAAAGGTCTCCATCGTTGTTCAACCCCTTTTTCCTTGGATTGGTAGGTGGCTATACTTGTAGAGAGTTCTCTGAATAATATCTTTGGCCAATGCAAATGAAGATTGCTCTAGATGGCAGAACAATACATCCATTGCTGAGATGTAAAGTTGTTGTGGTTGCCAATCTTTCCACAGACAGACTTCCCCACCAAGAAACACAGGTGGCTCATCAGCTTAAAGGCTTTTCGAGGGACCTTCTTGTAATTACCCACCAAAGATGGAATGCCAGCGGTTGTGGATGCAATGGCATATTGGATATCTTGATCAACAGATTCTGGGGCATTTGGAACTTGAGACTGGAAGGTGCTTTTGATGTCAATGTAGTCAATAGTGACATCTAGGCCTTCAATAGTAGCAGTGAAGCATGAGACCTTAGCTCCATTATCCATGACTTTGTGTCCTAGCTTGGCATTTGAGTAGAATTGGTCCACAAAGGATGCCAGATGCCTTCATCTTCTTGAGAAACTCCCTTCCAAGAGCATTATGTCTCAATTCCATTTCATCTATTTCCTAGCCTGGTAGGAAGAAGTTAGGATCCTACAAAAGAGAAATTGGAAAGTTAGATCCATTTTATGGATTCACAGATCACAAGCGGTTTGAGCACCCATGCGGTTTAGCAATGGTGCGGTTTGAGAAGTGAAATATCTCAAACCCCAAGTGAACTGTGAATACAAGGCAGGAAAATAAATAAGAAAATTCAAGAGTATAATTACTAGTACGTGGCATTGTTAAACCAAAGTTATCTCAAAATTCCAAGATGTGTTCAGAGAGAAGGTTATGGTGTCCAGCCTATATACTAAGTGATACTAAAAAATAATTAGCATGCGGTTTTGAAAAAGATGCATGCAGTTTTGAAAAAGTAGCATGCGGTTTCAAAAGTTTTGAACAAGCAGTTTCCAACATGCGGTTTGGCTTTCAAAAGAACATGCAGTTTTGAAGAGCATGCGGATTGAAACAGATAAGGTAAGCGGTTTTAAATATGGGGTTTCAAACATGGAGGCATGCGGTTGAGAAATGAGGTTCCAAGGAATTTAAATCCAAAAATTTGTCAAAAAAATTTCTAAGTATGAAAAACAAGATTCAAGAATCAAGGAATCCAAAACATGAAAAATTTCTGAAAAACGTATGTATATCAAGAAGAGCACAAAGAACATTTAAGAACAGTCATGAACATGAAGAACATAGATAACCTAAAACTTAACCAAAATTGACAAATAACTTATCAAAATGCCCCTAACAAGTTATAGACTAACAATATAACATCAAAATCATAACTTTTAGCAGATCATCAAGAAATAGCAAGAATACGAAATGGGTTTTCGAAAACACGAAAACTGTAAATCATCAAATCAGTAACCAAAATGAGTATTGATCATAAAATAAGTTACATAATCTGAATCTAAGCATGAATCTGAGCAAAACCCAACAAAAATTACTAAAAATGACTAAGAAATGAGCATTTAATCAAGCAAAAATCAGTAAGGGCATACGAACAGGTTTTTCAAGTTCATCCATGGTAGAATTTTCAGAAATTAAAGATTGAGGATTGAAATTGTTACCATATCGTTGATGGGCTTGTTTGGGGCTCTAGGCACTGCAGATGATTTATGTCTTTTTGATGCCATTAAAGATTTTAAGGTTTTGAAAATGGAAGGTTTTTAGAGAGTTTGAAGAGAGAGAAAGTTGTTGAGAAGAAAGTACAATTTGCAGAGAGTTGACAGAGAAGGGAGTCAACAGTTTCACCAAACCAGGTTTATATAGGTGGTGCCTAGGGTGAAGTGACTAAAAATGATGATGGCTTCACTCTGTTGCACCCTTTCAACTTCTGCACTTTAGCCAATGACGGCTGACAAGATATGGTTTTAATGCAAATATTCCTTTTGTATTTAATGCATTTAAATTTTGAAATAATGTGTGAAAAAATTTGCAAAAATACCCTTATGTCAAAATAAGGACCAAAAAATAAAATAAGGAAAATGTACCTGAGTCCATGTGGCAGTCATGAAAAGAAATGAAAATGAACAGTTTTTTTTAAAGGAAAAATTGTTGAACCTGATTGAAGCTTCTTTAAAGCTTAGAAAATGATAAACATTGAAAAATATGCTAAGTGTTGAAACGCGGTTGGGATTCATGCGGTCAGGATGCAGCAAGCTGTAAGTACCCAAATCCGGATCGCCAAAATCCGTTAGAAGTTAACCGGAATCCGTTAACTGGTCCGCTCCAGGTTAACCGGAACCCGTTAAACTCCCCATTCTCAAGACAACGAGACGTCTCGGGACTGCCCCGTGCATCCCAACGTCGAAGCATACTCAACACACATCGTCGCACGTAAAAGTACATCTTTTCCTGAAAAACGCACTTTCCGGCACTTTTCGGGGGCGTTTCGAACATTTTCCGGACAGTTATTTAAAAAACGGACAAAACCGGGAATAATGGCACGAAATCCCATGAACCTGGTGAGTCACAGGACATGTGGCACGCATGCCACAGCTCCCTTGTCAACCTCAATCACATTTCAGTGTGAAAAGACTAAAATACCCCTGATACGCAGTCCCAGTCCGTCCGGACTTCTTTGTAGAGAATCCAGAATTGCCAACAAGTCCCTCCAGTTTCCAAAGTTTCACAGAAACCCATGGAATTCAGCCTTAGTCCGTCCGGACTCTTTTGCAAAATTCACCTATAAATACAGAGGGCTGTCAAAAATTTTGACAACACAAAAATTACTCCCTTTCTCTCTCAAGCCACGGCCCAAACCCTTTTCACCCTCTCTCGAGCCCTCGTTTCGCCTCGATTCACGTGAAAACTCCGTATTTCAACCAAATACAACCCCCACCACCTCGAAACACCATTCCAAACACCTTTTTGTATCCCGTATACGCCCACCGAGCCAAAGGAGCCGACCCTAGCCATAGGTAGTGCTCTCTCTCCCTAAACTCTCATCCCGTCTCGGTTTACGCGCCAGTCGCTACAACCGTTTCGGATGAACGTTGTTGAAATGTAGACGTCACCGTCTAACGGGGTCCAATACGTTTTAGTCCTTGTTCCTCTTCTCTTCCCGTAAGAGAAGTAATCTCGGGTTAAAACGGCGTTCCGGCCCCGTTCTGTTACTTTTATGTCATTTATAATTCCGGATCGTTTGATCCGTCGAACGTCATTTACTTTCATGTCATTTACAAATTCCGGATCGTTTGATCCGTCGAACGTCATTTACTTTTACGCAACTTTACAATTCCGAGTTGTTTGGCTCGTTGAACGCACTTTACAATTCCGGGTCTTTTGATTTCGTCGATACCGCACTTTAAATACTGTCATTTACAAGTCCGAGCCGTTTGGCTCGTGATATTATTTACTTATCAAAGTCTGAGTTGCAAAAACGATTTGTCGATCGCATATCATTTAATGCTTTTTTCCCGTAAAATCGCTAACAATGTAATGCCCAGTTCAAAACCGGAGTTCGACATTCGAACTCTCTTTCAAAAACGCGCGAAATGACGTTTGGCCTCCAAACGATCATCTTCAAACTTAAAATCCGATTTTCGACACTCAAAATCATTTAATGCTTTTTTCCCGTAAAATCGCTAACAATGTAATGCCCGGTTCAAAACCGGAGTTCGACATTCGAACTCTCTTTCAAAAACGCGCGAAATGACGTTTGGCCTCCAAACGATCATCTTCAAACTTAAAATCCGATTTTCGACACTCAAAATCATTTAATGCTTTTTCCCGTAAAATCGCTAACAATGAAATGCCCGGTTCAAAACCGGAGTTCAACATTCGAACTCTCTTTCAAAATGCGCGAAATGACGTTTGGCATCCAAACGATCATCTTCAAACTCAAAAATCCGACATTTGACATTCAAACGCTCTTTTCTTAAAATTCAACATTTGACACTTAAGTTAAACAGTTAAAATCTGTACTCGTGTCACTTTTCATAAAAAACTTCAAAACCGACGTTTGTTATTCAAACGCTCGCCTTTTCAAAAGGAATCACATAATCAACGTTTGACATTCAAACCAAGATTAAGCTTGTCATTCAAGCCCCCACTTTCAAAATGCAAACCCACACACACACGCACACATTTTCGAGAAAGGTAGAAAGACTCGTCATACGAGGCATTTCGGAGGTCACGTTACGTTTCGGGAGGTAACTGGCGTCGTCGAGGGAGGGTACTCGGCTGACTTACGAGGAGGTGTCTCTGGCCCTGAGCCGAGAGTTTTCTGGGCGGATCCAGCTGACTTGGTGGAACCGGGTTAATGTTGTTGTGGTCCAGGCTTCTAGGGAGGTCACACGTCGGCGGAAGCTGCTGGTGGGGCTTCACTGTGATACGATGTATCTAGGGGAGAGGGTGACCCATCAGCTTGGTCCGGGGTCCCTTCCTTTGGTGTCGATGGACCCACCTCCGCACATGTAGCATCCTTTGTTGATACCGATGAAGGATCTGGAGCGGTATAGACAGGGCGTGTTCTATATCGAGTTTATCATAGAGGGTGCCGACTATGACATCTTCTTGAGGACGAGACTGAGGAGCCCGCAGGTACTGTACAGGGAGGGCGAGGGCCATGGATATCCCCGAGACTACCCGCTCCCTCGAGCTAGGCTAGCGTATGAGGGGCTGGATGGTTCTCGCAGGCGGTTAGTGATCCCTCTTTCGGACGAGACGAGGCCTCGGTACAGATTGGACCCTAATGCTACGGTGAGTGCTTTTGATTTTCTGTATTTGATAGTAGCATTCTGCAAATGTTGCATTTGTGCTGTTTATTTGTCTCTTGACGACTTTCCTATTTTGCAGGTGTCTGGTCGTACGTACAATTAGGCCGTGAGACAGTTAGACGGGTGGGCTAACTATGCTAGGAGGCTCGTGGAGTTCCCGCGGTGCAATTCCCGGAGGAGTGCGGCTGTACATGAGCCGAGGCTGTCTAGGTCGAGAGGTTCGTCTGCCTCCATGACTGATGGAGCGGACTTTACGCAGGGGTTCGACCAGTTTTCTGGCGAGATGGCGGGGTTCGGAGCTCTTCACCCTTCGTACTCGGGGCACGAACAGGGAGAGTCCTCGAGTTCGCAGGCGCAGAGGCGGACTTTCTCGTATTTCCGCCTGGAGGAATTTGGAGATTACTTGTTCTCGACGGATCCGGCTGCTGCGGGGCAGTACATTGAGTGCTCGGATGACGAGCAGGACTCTGAGTAGTCCTCTTTTGTTGATTTATTTTTTAGACAAAATGTGTGTATTGTCCAAAACAAATTGACCTGTACTTGAAAAGGGCCTTTTAGGCGGAACTTGTATTTTGTATATTTATTTAGTGATTACCTTCTTTTATTTTCGACAAATAAGCAGGTAGGTTGATCAAAAATAAATAATGAAACATGCACAAAAATTCGAACTGGTCAAAATTTAATCTTATATGCACTGTTATTTAATTAATTGTACTTTTGCACGAGCCCGGGGCGGAAGTGGTGTTGGCAGTGGTTGATTGAAACTAGGGGTGCACGCAGTTTCAAAGAGGCTTGAACAGGATTTAGTTTGGAAATGTTTCCAAATTGAAAGCAGCTGGCTGCAGAGTTGACCCAGTCAACTTGAGAAACAGTCCGGCCGGACTTGGACTCGATTTCCAGATTCTTTAAATTACAGTTCAACTTTTGCAATTTTTGAAAACTGCACGTTTGCTTCGATCAATCAACTGAATTTCTCTTAAATTCCTTAAGATTTTCTTTGCTCTTTCCATGGCTCCATTTCCTAGGCTATCGTCTCAGATGCAAGAGCGATACTTGGACAATTTCCAGTCGTGGGTACGGCACCACACGAGGCAAAGCAAGGGATTTTTCGAGGGTTGTTACGGGATGAAATCTGTTTGGGCTTTGAAGGAGCTCATGCCAGATTGGGATCTTCTTAGAGATGCGGCTCGCTTCTGGGACGTGCGGAGGCATGTGTACAACTTTTCGTACAACGAGATTACTCCCACGTTTGAAGATTTCCGGGCCATTTTAGGAGGACCTGAGACAGAACAGCTAGTTCTTCCCTTGGCGGGTGGCATGGCCACTGTTGAGAAGTTAGTGTCTTTGCTTGGCATTTCAGCCGAAGAAGCATACGGGATGCTAATACTGAACACAGACTATGTTGATATTTTGGGGCTGCCCGATAAATTTGCCGGTGTTGAGGGGAGCGTCTTTGTGTGGGACGCATTTGCTCTGTGCACAATTGCCACTTTGTTCACATTTACGTCCCTGGGTGTGTGCCATCACAGTGTACTGGACCTGGTGAGGCAGTGCCAAAACGGGGGAGACATCGTGCCTTTGGTCCAGGGCAAGACGTTCCTGGGCATAGGTCGGATGACGACAGGCAGCCGATACATGTGGGGAGGGAGTCCCGCTATGCTCACTATGTGGTTGAGGGAACGATTGCAGATGGTGCCCGAGGTGCCAGTGTCTTGTGACCCTTGGTCCTTTTCTCGGCGTCCACTGGTGATAGGGGGCGATCAGGCTGAACTGGAGCTCTGGATGGCCAGACTCCGCACGCATCACTTGCGATGGTGGGTTTCTCATTGGAAGCTACAGACTTGTCGGACCGCTCAGGAGGGTCTTCTGGTTGTCAGAGTACCGGGATTGTCCCAGACGTCTTTCTACATTCCATCCTTGGTGCTGCGACAGTACGGGCTGGAGCAGGTGCCACTGACGGGTTTGGTTCATGCTGCTACCTTCGAGGTGGGATCTCTGCTGATGGAAGATCCTTCGATGCTATTGCTTCTCACACGGATGTGGCAATACACGTCCTTTCCTGCCAGGGTTCTCTTTCACCGGAGAGGGGGCATAGTTCTGTCTATGAAGTATCTGAACTGGTACAAAGAGTGTATGGGAGAGACACAGATGGCCATCTTGTGGAGACGGAGGGAGCTGTTGGGTCCTGATTACCCTGATGGCTCAACTTTGAGGAGAGCTGAAGCGGGGGCTAACCCTCAAAATCGTACTGGGGACGACATGGCTGACTATGAGGCCAATGCTGTTCAGGCGGCCGACCAAAGCACATTCATGATGACTCAAAGAGAGGCAACTCAGGATAGAGCTAAGGAAAGGGCTGCGTTGGCAGCTGCTGGTTTGATGGAGGCGTCGAGAAGGGTCCCTGAGCCAGGTAGAAGGACTACGGGAATATTCCCTGTGAAGGTGAAGAATACTCGCCGTGGAAAAGGGAAGGGGAAGAAGGATGAAGGACCAAGTACGGGAGACTAGGTTGACCTTGCTGTCCGGAGTATTCACCCACTGTCATTGCAGACACATTAATTGATTAATGTATTATTGTTGTTTTGCTAGCGTGTAGCGAGTCAAGAGTTGACCGTGCTTGAACTCATCAAAGATTGTTTTAACTGTAATGAATTTGTAGGTTAATTGAAAAGAGTTTTTCGAAACACAAGCGATTGATGCTTATTTGAGATTTTTTGTTTTAGACCGAACCAATGATGGCTGCCTACGTTCCCCTTTTACAATTGGACTAAGGGGCTCAGGTCACCGTAGTTCGACACTTTAGGTGAATTTGAGAAAAAAAAACAAAGACAAAAGAAGTGCGACCCTGTTTTTTACCTGGATCATTGTTGTGAATGTATCCAGTTGGGTATTACTCTTTTAGCACTTTAATTGTACTGAGGGGTGGTGTATGGGGAAGGAGAGTTGACTTGTGCTCTTCCTCAAACGAAGTATCTGCGAAGCTTGCTTTCGTTCACGGGGTTAACGAAAGGGTTCCCGTCCAAATCTGCTAACTTCATGGCTCCTCCGGAGAAGATTCTTTATACCACGAATGGACCTATCCAGGTAGGCTCCCACTGTCCGAGGGGATTGGTCTGCATAGGAGGCTTTTCCTTTAGCACCAAGTCGCCTTCTCTGATGTCTCGGATCTTGACTTTCTTATCAAATGCTCGGGTCATTCTGTTTTGGTAGGCACGAGTGTGCTCCATGGCTTTCAATCTGCGCTCGTCGAGTAGAGCAAGTTCGTCGTGACGGCTCGGTAGCCATTCGAATTCATTGATCCCGTTTTCCAAGAGGACTCGAAGGGATGGAATTTCCAATTCCATGAGTAACATTGCTTCCATTCCGTAGGTAAGTGCGAACGGAGTCTCCCCTGTGGCGGTTCTGACTGATGTTTTGTATCCCCAGAGGGCTAGATGTAGCTTTTCGGGCCAGTCCCGACCTCTGGCGGTCATTTTTATGATTATCATTGCGAGAGTCTTGTTTGCTGCCTCTACTGCACCATTAGTCTGTGGTATGTAGGGAGAAGACTTGTGGCGTGTAACTCTGAATTCAGTCAGCAGTTGGTCACAATATCCTTCGATGTGGGTCCCATTGTCGGATATGATCTCGTTGGCCACTCCGTATCGGCACATGATGTTCTCTTTGATGAACTCGGCCACCTTCTTAGAATTCAGTACCTTATATGATCTGGCTTCTACCCATTTGGTAAAGTAGTCGACTGCGACTAATATGAAATCGTGACCATTACTCCCTGGCGGAGTGGTTTTGCCGATGACGTTGATTCCCCATGTGGCTAAAGGCCATGGCGTAGTCATGCAATAGAGTTCATGAGGAGGGATGTGATTAAGGTTGGAGAACCGTTGACATTTGTCGCAGCTTCGAACGAACTGGATGCAGTCTGTTTCCATTGATATCCAATAGTATCCCATACGGAGGATGATCTGTGTCAATGCTCTGGCGTTCATGTGCGGACCGCAGGTTTCATTGTGAACTTCGTTCATTAGCTCGCTGGCTTTTTCTTTATTTACACACCGAAGGAGTGACCCTTGGTGGCGCTTCTTGTACAACATACCCCCCAAAATGATGAAATGGGATGCCAGGCGTTTTAATGCCATCATGTGTTTGGCTTTGATCCCTTCTTTGTATTTTCCATCTTAATTTGTGAAGGAAGCTTCTCCATTTTGGAGGTACTGGTAGATTTGATTGTACCAGGGTTCGTCGATCGATTCATTTTTTATTTCGATCTCACAGCAGTAAGTGGGTGTTTCCCGTCTGCCTATTCTGAGGGGTTTTACTGATTTCCTGTCGGGAATTTCGACAAGAGATGCGAGGGTAGCCAGGGCATCTGCGAAGCGGTTCCTGTCTCTTGGCAAATAATGGAAAGAGATGTCCTTGAACTGAGCAATGAGCTCCTCCATGTACGCTTGGTACTTCTGGAGGCCAGAATCTATCGTCTTCCATTTGTTGGACACTTGATTGATGATCAATGCTGAGTCTCCATATACTTCCAGTTCTGAGATGTTGTGCTCGAGAGCGGCTTCTAGACCAGCTGCACAAGCTTCATACTCTGCTGTATTGTTGGTTGTTTCAAAATTTAGCTTGATGGCTATGGGAGTGTGCTCATCCTTGGGATCGATAAGGAGCATTCCAATACCATTTCCCTTCTTGTTGGCTGCCCCATCGAAGAAGAGTTGCCAGCGGTTTGCGATGTCAAGTGAAAAGATTCCATCATCCGAAAACTGCGGATCCAGACCCTTGGGTTCACTGCTTGGGAAGTCTGCCAGCTGATCTGCCATTACTCTGCCCTTTATTGATTTTCTGACAATGTACTTGATGTCGAACTCAGCCAAGAAGAATGACCACTTGGCTAGTCGCATTGACAGGGATGGCTTGTCAAAGAGATATCGGACGGGGTCCATCTTGGAGACCAGGAGCACTGAATGTGACTGCATGTAGTGTTTCAGTTTCCCGACTACCCATACCAAGGCGGTACAAGTTTTCTCTAATGCTGAGTAGCTGAGTTCACTTCCTTGAAGCTTCCGGCTTATGAAGTAGATTGCATGCTCAACCTTGGAATATTTCTGTTCTTGTGCCAGCATTGCTCCGATTGACGTGTCTGTTACTGTCAGGTACAGGAGGAGTGGCTTGTCTTCATGTGGCGGGCACAGTATTGGGGGATTCACCAAGTATGTCTTGATTTTCTTGAAAGCTGTCTGGCACTCGGAGTCCCATTTGACGTCGGCATTCTTCTTCATCAGCTTGAACATTGGCTCGCAGAGAGACGTCAACTGGTTGATGAAGCGACTGATGTACTAAAGTCTTCCCATAAAACTCTTCACTTTTGTCAGTGTCTGTGGAGGTTTCATGTTGATGATGGCCTTGATTTTCTTGGGATCGGCTTCAATACCTCTTTCTGTAACCATGTACCCCAGTACTTTGCCTCGCTTGACGCCGAAGGTGCACTTTGCAGGGTTCAATCTCATGGAGTGCTTTCTGAGTCTGTTGAAGAACTTTCTCAGATCTGTCATGTGCTGCATATCTGATCCTCTGGAGTGGATGATCATGTCGTCGACGTACACTTCGATTTCCTTGTGAATCATGTCATGGAAGAGGGCTGTTGCAGCCCGCTGGTAAGTAGCCCCAGCGTTCTTCAAACCGAACGGCATGACCGTGCAGCAGTATGTTCCCCACGAAGTGGTGAAAGCAGTCTTGGCTTGATCTTCCTCGGATATTTTGATTTGATTGTATCCGACAAACCCATCCATGAAGGACTTTACCTCGAAATTTGCCGTGGTGTCGACTAGCATGTCGATGTTGGGTAGTGGGAAATCATCTTTAGGGCTGGCCTTGTTGAGATCCCCAAAATCTACACAGCATCTGACCTTTCCATTGGCCTTGGTGACCATCACGATGTTTGGACTTATTTAAAAAGTTCATGTTAGTGTTATGCCCTAAGCCTATATTTGATAGACTTATGTGTTGACATTATTTATTGTTATATGAGATGTTTATCGTTTGATTATTATGTATGTTTTGTATATTTTTTTATAATAATCTTCGTACCTAATTATTAAGAGAATAATAAGTATAAATGTTAATGGATAATCATATGATGATTATATGCATAGAGATGCACATTAAATTTATGGGTACTTGTTAGAGAACAAGTGACTGGACTTGACCCGCATGAGATTTATGTCATGGTCAAATGTCATAATAAAATCTCATAAGGTTACTTCATTTAGTCCCTAGACCTGAGATTATCATGACCTTACATATGATGAAAGTCAAGTTTGATTTTAGTCAAACGATATCTTAACACGATATTTATAAAGGCTAATTTTGGCATGATCGGATTCATGATGGGAAGGATGATAAGTCAAGATGGAATTTGTCCCTCGAAAGAGAGATATTTTGCTTGGGCCCCTCGATGAGTGATAATGATGAAAGTGTATGGTCATACCCCAATGTGATTGGAATTATCATTATACTCAGAATCGACAAAGCATTGAACAAAGACAAGTTGATGAGGACCATGACTTGTGTTCAATATAACATCGTGAGACAAAGGGAGAAATGGAAGTGTACCATTGGAAACGTGAAATCTTACGTTATATTATTTGGGTAGACATAATGGCTTGCTAGAGTCCGCTTATGTCTTATGAGAGTTGATGTGATCGAGCTCATTGCCAACATAATATAATCCTATTGGGTCACACACAACTAGAATGAATTTGATTAAACCTATGGAAAATTGATTGAGAAAACTCCTCATCAGCCTTGTCTGGTCGTGCGACACAACTAGGCCATGTGCCTCGTGTGGTCGTGCGACACAACAGGTCATGAGGCGGTTTGACTGAATCCTTTCCTAATTTGATTAGGATTCATATTCTATAATAATGTAGTATAAATATGAATGTCTGTCAACCCTAATAGTCTAGCCGAAATTCTCAAAAGAAATTCACAACAATATTCTCAATATTATTCCAAGGTTTATAGGATCTAGCAATCTTCAAGAAATTGTTCTTGGATTCATTCAAAGGTGTGGATACCGAAAGAGGGTCTTCGCTCGTTCATCGATCAAGGCCTAGAGTTCAAGCAATCTGAAGAACGAAGTTTGTGATTCGAAATCACATCATTAAGTTGTTCGATAGCTCAAGAACGGAAAGCATTCAAGGTTGGTAATATCTATCTCATAGGTTTCAATTTAATTGTATAGAAAGGATCCTTGGCTCCTTGGATTTTATGTTATTTGATGCTTAATTCCGCTGCGTATGGACCCGTAAAACCCAACAGTGGTATCAAAGCCCCGTTCGTATCATTAAGTTTGAATTAACATGCTAGAAAAGTAATATAAATTGTTTATATGTTCATTTGCATGTTTTGTATGCGATAGATTAATTTTTTTTGAAACAATATGCCTAAATCGTGTTCTAATGATATTGAATTAAATATGTTAAAAGTTGTTTGCATGATTTAATTGCTCTGTGATTTAGAATTGATTGAATTCTGCAAATCTGCAAAACTGGCTTCATGGTATCACGCGACATAGTATGTCTATGTCACGTGACAGATCATGTCTGATGGCCTCTCTAGGTCATGCGACAGAATAGGACTCTGGGAGTCTCTGTCACGCGACAAAACAAGCCTAATCTGGGCAGAATCAGTTTGTTGAACAATCCTGCTAATCTGTGAATGTGTTTACAATCTGATACATTTATGTGTTAATCTGGATGCTATAAAATTAAGTTTATAGGGGTATGCTAGATTAATTCATTGTTTATGCATGCTTAGTTAATTAAAATATGATTTTATCAATTGTTGCGATGCATGATTTATGTGTTCTTACGTGTTAAATTTTTTTTATGAAATATTGCATTCAAGTTTCCTAATATGTTTAGATTTAGACATTAAAATTTTGGTTTTATGATTGTTTATGAGAAACAAGTCATTTTACGCGAAATTTAAAAGGAAACTGATTGTTTATAAAAGGTAGTGATTATGTTGCCAAATCAGAGCTGATTTCTGATTGTGCATGTCTAGGAAAGTTCTGTCGAAGGAGAGATTTGGTACTTAAGTAGTCCTTGTGGCTCACCTATCTTCCTGGAACTTACCTGGTGCACGATTATGAATATCTTTGCTAATATGCTTATAATATACTTTTAAGAACCTTCATTTAACTTTTAAGTTCTTTATGCCAATTCATGATTAAAACACTTGAGACCATTCAAATAGTTTTGGGTGGGCTTGCCATAGCAAGGTACTTTGATTCTATTCGAATGCGAGCAAGATGAGGAAATGGTGGTTCCTATACGTTTAAAGTGAATGAACTTAATTGGGTTATCAAAATGGTTTTGGACCCAAGGCATAAGATGAGATTAAAATATGCCTAGACATATGTTGTCTTGAATAAATCTCATAAAAGATCTAAGAGTCATATATGTGATATGATTGATGTTTCTACCTAATTAATTTAATTTTGAATGGTTTGCCATAGCAAACTTGAAATTAAATTAAAGTTGGATCTTAGCCCATTAAATGTATATTATGCTTATTTGCATTGGAAGGTGTATAATTTAGTGGGAGCATTTTATGTAAATGCATTATACTTCTCATATGATATGTTTACTTATATGTGTTCATATTTTATGTATATCTTTTTGTAGAATAAATGGCATTAAACAATAATCACCTGTCACTGGGATCTCTCCTTGAGAAGGAGAAGTTGGAAGAGAATGGTACAAACTATATGGATTGGATCCGTAGCATGAGAATTGTTCTCAGGCAAGAGGAAAAACTGTACGTTCTCGAGGAACCTATTCCACCTGAACCTGCTTCCAATGCTACTAGGGCAGTGAGGGACCAATATCTGAAGCACAAGCGTGATTATACTGATGGTAGTTGCCTCATGCTCTCCGCCATGTGCAAGAACCTTCAGAAGGATCTTGAACACTTGGGGACAGTTGATCTAAACAATCGACTGATGGAAATGTTCCAAGTACAAGCTAGCCAAGAAAGGTACAACACAGTTAAGGTCTTGACCTCATGCAAGATGAGTGAAGGACAAGCTGTTGGTCCCCATGCTCTTAAGTTGAAGGGCCACATTGAGCATCTTGAAAGGCTCGGCTTTCCAATTAGCCAAGAGTTGGCTACCGACATAATATTGAATTCATTGCCCAAAAGTTTTAGTAATTTCATAATGCACTATAACATGGGTGGAATGAATAAAAACCTTTCCGAGTTAGTTCAAATGTTGAACACTGCGGAAACCAATATTGTCAAGAAGAAAACCGACCAAGTGCTAATGGTTAACAAGGGGAAGGGTTTCAAGGGTAAGGGAAAGGCAAAGGTTGCTAATCCTAAGGCAAATGTTGCCAAACCCAAAGAGGCTGCCAAGCCTAAAGAGGCTAAGCCCAAGTCCCAAGAGGACGCAGTCTGCTTCCATTGCAATGAGATTGGACATTGGAGGAGAAACTGCACAAAATACAAGGAAGCACTGAAGAAGAGCAAAGGAGTTGCTTCGACTTGTGTATCTTTGTTATAGATATATTCCTATCTACTTCTAGTTCTTGGGTATTGGATACCGGATGTGGAACTCACATTTGTTTAAATGTGCAGGGTCTAAAGAACAGAAGGATGCTTGAAGAGGGTGAAGTGGACCTACGTGTGGGGAATGGAGCAAGAGTTGCTGCATTAGCCGTAGGAACTTATGAAGTTACTTTACCTAGTGGACTAATACTTGTTTTGAACAATTGTTATTACATTCCAGCTTTAAGAAGGAATATTATTTCGATTTCATGTTTGAATAATGAAGGTTTTAATTTTCTTATATGTTATAAGAAGTTTTCCATTTACAAGAGTGATATGCATTATTGTACTGCTGTTTCATTCAATGGCCTTTATATCCTTGATGTAGAATATTGTGATAATGATGTCTATAACATTAACAAGAGATCTAAACCCAATGATGTAAACCACACTTACTTATGGCATTGTCGTCTTGGCCATATAAACGAGAAACGCATTTCTAAACTCCACAAAGATGGATTTTTAGACTCACATGATTATGAATCTTATGAGACATGCGAATCTTGTTTACTTGGCAAGATGACCAAGGACCCATTTACCAAAACTGGTGAAAGGGCGGGCGACTTATTGGGACTCATACATACCGATGTATGTGGGCCTATGAGTAGCGATGCTAGGGGAGGATTTCGGTACTTCATAACATTCACTGATGATTATAGTAGATTTGGATATGTTTATCTAATGAAACATAAAAGTGAATCGTTTGAGATATTTCGAATATTTCAAAATGAGGTGCAAAACCAACTTGGCAAAACTATTAAAGTACTTTGATCCGATCGAGGTGGTGAATATTTGAGCCAAGAATTTGACAGTCATCTTAAGAGTTGTGGAATCGTTTCAGAACTCTCTCCACCCGGAACACCACAATGGAATGTTGTGTCTGAGAGGAGGAATAGAACTTTGTTGGACATGGTTCATTCTATGATGAGTCAAGTTGAGCTTCCTTTATCCTTTTGGGGACATGCACTAGAAACTGCTGCTTTCACTATAAACAGAGTTCCTACCAAATCGGTTCAAAAGACCCCATATGAGATGTGGCATGGAAGAAAACCTAGTTTGTCTTTCATGAAGATTTGGGTTTGCGATGCATATGTCAAGAAGTTAACATCTGACAAGCTAGCACCTAAGTCTGATAAATGTGTTTTCGTGGGTTATCCTAAGGAAACCAAAGGATACTATTTCTACAACCGAAACGAGAACAAAGTGTTTGTTGCTCAAAATGGTACTTTCTTAGAAAAAGAGTTTCTTCGCAAAGGAACCAGTGGGAGTAAAATAGATCTCGAAGAAATTCGAGAACCCGAAAACAACATTGAACCTATGGTAGAGACTGAACCAAGTTCACAAGTAGTTGTGGAACCGGTTCAAGATGCACAAGTTATTCGCCGAAGTGGTAGGTCACGATCCGAACCCGAGAGATATGGATTTATCGTTATGGAAAGTGATGAAGTGGAGTTAATCGAAAACGATGAACCTACTTGCTATCAAGAGGTGATGTCCGCTCCTGATTCGGAAAAATGGCAAGAGGCCATGATGTCCGAATTACAATCCAAAGCTGATAATCAAGTTTGGAACTTGATTGATCCACCCGAAGGTGTAAAAACCATAGGGTGCAAATGGGTTTTCAAGAAGAAGACTGACATGGATGGGAATGTGCACACCTATAAGGCTAGGCTCGTGGCTAAGGGATATAGGCAGATTCATGGCATCGACTATGATGAAACCTTTTCGCCTGTAGCTATGTTTAAGTCTATTAGAATTTTAATTGCCATAGCCGCATATTATGACTATGAGATATGACAAATGGATGTCAAAACAGCTTTCCTTAATGGGAAGTTACTTGAGGATGTATACATGATACAACCTGAAGGTTTTGTCAGTCCAGAAAATTCTAACAAGGTGTGTAAATTGCAGAAATCCATTTATGGATTGAAGCAAGCTTCTAGGAGTTGGAATCTACGTTTTGATGAAGCAATCAAGGAGTTTGGCTTTAACAAGAACGAAGATGAACCTTGTGTATACAAGAAAATTAGTGGGAGCATAGCACTATTTTTGGTGTTGTATGTCGACGATATCTTACTCATTGGAAATGACATTTCTGCACTGCAGACTGTCAAGTCTTGGTTGGGAAAGTGCTTTTCAATGAAAGATATAGGCGAAGCTGCATATATCCTTGGTATCAAGATCTATAGAGATAGATCCAAGAGGATGATTGGTTTAAGTCAAAGTACTTACATTGACAAGGTTCTTAGAAGATTCCGAATGGAAAATTCTAAAAGGGGAAACTTGCCAATGTTACATGGTATATCTCTTAGCAAGAATCAAAGTCCTAAGACTAATGATGAGCGAAGGAGAATGAATGGTATTCCATATGCTTCGACAATTGGGTCTATCATGTATGCTATGTTATGTACTAGACCCGATGTCTCGTGTGCTCTAAGCATGATGAGTAGGTACCAATCGGATCCCGGCGAACCACATTGGATAGCAGTCAAGAATATCCTTAAGTACTTACGAAGAACTAAGGATGTATTATTGGTCTTTGGAGGAATGGAAGAAGATCTTGTAGTTAAAGGCTACACAGATGCTAGCTTCCAAACCGACAAGGATGATTTCAGATCGCAGTCTGGATTTTTATTTACGCTGAATGGAGGCACTGTGAGTTGGAAAAGTTCCAAGCAAAGTACCGTCGCTGATTCTACAACCGAAGCTGAGTACATAGCGGCATCTGATGCAGCTAAGGAAGCCGTTTGGATCAAAAAGTTCATTAGCGATTTGGAAGTCGTTCCAAGCATCAGAGATCCTATTGAACTTTACTGTGACAACAATGGTGCCATTGCACAAGCAAAGGATCCAATGTCACACCAGAGATCCAAACACATACTTCGACGTTTCCATATTATCCGAGAGATATGTGAGAGGGAAGACGTAAAGATATGCAGAGTAGACACTGATGACAACGTGGCGGACCCATTAACTAAGGCTCTCCCGCAAGCTAAGCATAATGGTCATGTTAGGTCCATGGGTATTCGATACATGGGAGAATGGGACTAGTGCAAGTGGGAGACTGTTAGTGTTATGCCCTAGGCCTATGTTTGATAGACTTATGTGTTGACATAATTTATTATTATATGAGATGTTTATCATTTGATTATTATATATGTTTTGTATATTTGCTTATAATAATCTCCGCCCCTAATTATTAAGAGAATAATTAGTATAAATGTTAATGGATAATCATATGATGATTATATGCATAGAGATGCACATTAAATTTATGGGTACTTGTTAGAGAACAAGTGACTGGACTTGACCCGCATGAGATTTATGTCATGGTCAAATGTCATAATTAAATCTCATAAGGTTACTTCATTTAGTCCCTAGACTTGAGATTATCATGACCTTACATATGATGAAAGTCATGTTTGATTTTAGTCAAACGATATCTTAACACGATATTTATAAAGTCTAATTTTGGCATGATCGGATTCATGATGGGAAGGATGATAAGTCAAGATGGAATTTGTTCCTCGAAAGAGATATGTTTTGCTTGGGCCCCTCGATAAGTGATAATGATGAAAGTGTATGGCCATACCCCAATGTGATTGAATTATCATTATACTCAGAATCGACAAAGCATTGAACAAAGACAAGTTGACGAGGACCATGAATTGTGTTCAATATAATATCATGAGACAAAGGGAGAAATGGATGTGTACCATTGGAAATGTGAACTCTTACGTTATATTATTTGGGTAGACATAATGGCTTGCTAGAGTCCGCTTATGTCTTATGAGAGTCGATGTGATCGTGCTCATTGCCAACATAATATAATCCTATTGGGTCACACACAACTAGAATGAATTTGATTAAACCTATGGAAAATTGATTGAGAAAACTCCTCATCAGCCTTGTTTGGTCGTTCGACACAACCAGGCCATGTGCCTCTTATGGTCGTGCGACACAATAGGTCCTGAGGCGGTTTGACAGAATCCTTTCCTAATTTGATTAGGATTCATATTCTATACTAATGTAGTATAAATATGAATGTCTGTCAACCCTAATAGTCTAGCTAAAATTCTCAAAATAAAATCACAACAATATTCTCAATATTATTCCAAGATTTATAGGATCTAGCAATCTTCAAGAAATTGTTCTTGGATTCATTCAAAGGTGTGGATACCGAAAGAGGGTCTTCGCTTGTTCATCGATCAAGGTCTAGAGTTCAAGCAATCTGAAGAACAAAGTTTGTGATTCGAAATCACATCATTAAGTCATTTGATAGCTCAAGAACAGAAAACATTCAAGGTTGGTAATATCTATCTCATAGGTTTCAATTTAATTGTATATAACGGATCCTTGGCTCCTTGGGTTTTATGTTATTTGATGCTTAATTCCGCTGCGTATGGACCCGTAAAACCCAACAATTCAAGCATACCCATTTCTCCTCTGAGGAATGAAAACCTCTTGGAGTCAAGAGCTTTGGTGAGGATGTCAGCAATCTCAGTGTCTGTCCCCACATACTCTAGATGGATATTCCCCTTTTCCACATGGTCTTTGAGGAAATGATACTTGATATCAATATGTTTGGTCTTCGAGTGCATGACGGGGTTGTTAGAGACTGAAATTGTTGATGTGTTGTCACACATGATTGGGCAATTTCCTTCATTAATTCCATAGTCCACCAACTGTTGCTTCATCCAAAGAATTTGGCAGCAACAACTTCCAGCAGCAATATATTCAGCCTCTGTGGTTGACACTAAAATTGAGGCTTTCTTCTTGCTAGCCCAAGCAACTAGTCAATTCCCGAGGAAGTGACAAGTCCCACTAGTGCTTTTTTTGTCAATAGTGCAAGCTGCATAATCTGCATCTGAATAACCTATGAGATCGAAATTTGAATCTTTGGAATACCAAAGTCCAAGGTTAGTAGTTCCAGAGAGATAGTGAATTATACGCTTGACTGCACTTAAATGTGCTTCTCTAGGATCGGCTTGATAGCGAGCACATACACATACACAAACACTAAACATGATATATGGCCTACTAGCAGTTAAATAAAGTAATGAGTCAATCATACCTCGATATAAGCTTTGATCAAACTTCTTACCTTTTAGATCTTTATCTAGCTTATTGCCGGTGGCCAAGGGAGTATCATATGCTTTTTCGTTTTCTAATCCAAACTTCTTTATCAACTCCTTTGTGTATTTGGCTTGCCTGAGGAAGATTCCTTCTTCAAATTGTTTGATTTAAAGCCCGAGGAAGAACGTCAATATTCCCATCATGCTCATCTCAAACTTGCTTTTCATTAGCTTCTCAAAATGCTTACAAAGTAATTCATTAGTAGAGCCAAAAATAATATCATCAACATATTTTTGAACAAGTAAGGAATGATTATTGTATTTGGGAATGAATAGAGTTGTATCAATTTTACTGCTTTTGAAGCCTTTTCAAGTAAAAATTTAGATAGAGTCTCATACCATGCCCTTGGAGCTTGCTTGAGTCCATACAAAGCTTTCTGGAGTTTGTAGACATGATTTGGAAATTTGGAGTCTTCAAATCCAGGAGGTTGAGCAACGTACACGGTCTCTTGAAGTTCACTGTTGAGGAAAGCATTCTTCACATCCATTTGATATAACTTGAAACGCTTGAAAGAGGCGTAGGCCAAGAAGATTCTGATAGCTTCTAGTCTTGCAACTGGAGGAAAGGTTTTGTCGAAGTTGATTCCTTCTTCTTCCCTATATCCCTATGCAACCAACCTTGCTTTTTTTCTGGTGATGCTTCCATTCTCGTCCATATTATTCCTAAACACCCACTTTGTTCCAATCACTCCTTGATCATGAGGTCTAGGCACTAATGTCCAAACCTTGCATCTTTCAAACTGGTTGAGTTCCTCTTGCATAGCAATGACCCAACTGGAATCTTGGAGTGCTTCATCAATCTTCTTGGGTTCAATTTGAGATATTAAGGAAGTATGCTCGTCATATTTCGATCTCCTTGTTTGAACACCAGAAAACATATCACCAATCACATTTGTGAGAAGGTGACTGCTGACTTCTCTAACCTCGGGGGGTAAATCTAGTTGAATTGAGGTTTGCTGAAGATCTTCTATTGGTACATTGTTAGATCCTTAAGCGAAGTCATGGAATGTAAGTTGATGAAGAGGTTCAATAAATTGGATGGGTGAATTCTCAACATTTTCTTCCCTTGTGGTTGCATCTCCAGTAGTAACTTCAGGTGCGGTTCGATAATTGCTGTTTGAGGGAATTTCTGTTGAGGTTGCTGGATTTTGCGGTTATTGAGGTTCAGGTGCAGTTTTTGAACTTTCACCTGTTTCATTAGTCTCAACAAAATCATCAGCAACATTTGGAGCCATATGTGGCTCAAGGAGAGAATGTTCATGAAAATTAACATGGACAGACTCTACTATTTTTAAACTAGTTTTATTGAAAACACGAATAGCTTTTGAATGTTTAGCATACCCAAGAAAAATACCTTCATCGGCCTTGGCTCCGAATTTACATCTATTTTCTCTTCCGTTGTAGAGGATAAAACATTTGCAGCCAAAAATCTTGAAGAAAGCAAGGTTGGGAGTTCTTCCTCTCCAAAGCTCATATGGAATTTGTTGTAGGTCTTGTTGATGAGGGAGCGGTTCTGAGTGAAGCATGCTGTATTGATTACTTCAGCCTAAAAATATTGAGGTAGCTTCGCTTCATAAATCATAGTCTTTCCCGCCTCAATCAACGTCCTGTTCTTTCTTTCCCCAACCCATTTTGTTGTGGAACACCAGCGGTAGAAAAATTGTGATCAATCCCATGGTCATCACAATACTGAGCAACACCGTTGTTTTTTAATTCTGTTCCATTATCGGATCTCACACTAACGATGTCATCTTCTTTTTGGGTTTGGAGCCGTCTAAAGAGTGAGGTTAGAATATCATAGCAATCATCCTTAGTGATCATCATCTCATCCCACTTATATCTTGAATAATCATCCACCACCACTAAAGTATATCTATTTCCTCTAATGCTGGCAGTGGTGACGGGTCCAAACAAATCTATGTGAAGCAGTTGTAAACATCTTGCAGTTGAGGGTGCAGTCTTACTAGTGAAAGACGACGCAGTTTATTTACCAAGTTGACATGCACGCCATTTCTCTGGATGGTGGTCAGCCACTTTGGGTAAACCACGAATGAGGTTTTCCCTTCCAATCTTTTCTAGATACTTGAAGTTCAAGTGCCTCAACCTCTTGTGCCATAGCCAACTACTTTCGCTCACATTCTTAGCTACAAAACAGAGATTAGTAATACTACATGCAAAATTTAAATCGATAATGTAATTATTAATCTTACGAATCCCTGTGAGTAGGGTGACTTTGGAAATGCTATCTTTGATAATGAAATTTGAGGAAGAGAAGTTGCAATGCATTCCTTTGTCGCAGAATTGAGAAATTGAAAGGAGGTTGTGCTTGAGACCTTCAACTAAAGAAACCTTCTCAATGGTTAGGTTTCCTCTTCTTATGATACCATACTCGATGGTCTTGCCTTTGTTGTTGTCACCAAAGGTTACAGATGGACAGCTTGCTTCAATGACATCTTCAAGTAATGATCTATCTCCAGTCATATGTCTTGAGCTGCTACTGTCAAGATACCATTCATTATCCTTGGAGTGACCAGCCATTAAGCAGAGGACCTGAAAGATAAACATTTAAAATGAGGTCCCCTTTATTCTTTGGGTCTTGAGGTTAGTACCTTTTGATGACCCACACGTGTTTGACAGAAGGAGGATTATTCTTCCTGGCATTGGGTGTGAACCTCAAAAGGCATTCTGCAGCCTTGTGACCTAAACCATCACACATAGAACACTTATGAAAGCTATGAGCTACATGCGGTTTTACTAACTCTTTACTCTTCTTAGGAGTTGCATTTGGTTTGGGAACTGCGGTTTAAGCCTTCACAAAGGTAAGCACTTGCGGTTTGGCAGCGGATTTTTTGGGAACGCTCCTCTTGCTTTTGAAAGCAGGAGGTGCGGTCGAAGAAAAAGGGCTGTCAGCCGTGCAGTTGGCTGCACTACCTACTCCACTAGGTGCAGTTGAAGTAGAAGTACGGTCAGCTGCATAAGAGACCTCCTCTGTGGTTTTAACCACAGATTATTTTCCTTTATCTAAGAATTTTTCCCAAACTATTTCTTTGGGTAGACATAATGGAAGTTAAGTGGAGCCTTTTGTTCCTGTCCTTTATCCTTAGAAATATAATGCTTTTCCTTAGGAATTTCTTTAGTTAATTTAGAAATTTCTTCATCCTTTTCACAGCAGGATGCACACTTCTCCTTTTCACCTGTTTGAAATCCCAGACCTTCTTTAAAACCACTGGTCCTTGGGTTCTAAAATTTGATCCAATGTGACACGTGATTTGGTCCACTCATCAATAATCTTCTGGAGATCGTTGTTTTGAGCAACCAGATCATCGTTCCTAAGTTGAAGTGCATCAATCTTAGTTTCTAGGATGCGGTTTTGTTCAGCAATAGGAGACATACTTTTCACTTGGTCTTTAATATTAGAAATTTCAGACCTCATTACAGTTTTCTCCGTATTAAACTGAGAAATTTCATAATGTACTAAAGCTAAAGCTTTCTTGCATTATGGAATTTATGGATCATCATTTCAGCTTCCTTGAACATCCTTTCATGTTTCATGGTAGAAACCTCTTCCACCACCTTTTTCAAAATTTTCTTCTTTCGAATTTCTTTTGAAGGTGTAGCATTTTTGGAAGGAAAAATGAGACGTGAGTAAGAACTATTCCCAATTTTTACACTTGGAGTAAGTTGCACGTCATCATCCAATTTAAATTTAGAAATCCTTTGAAGAACTACTTCATCCTCCATATCCAGCGACTCGACTGACTCAGTATCTGAATCATCGGAAGCGTCTACAACTAAGCAGAGATTAACCTCTTCGGTTTCATCATCACTTCCCTCATCAGAATCTGTTTCAATCCAAGTAGCTAACTCCTTTGAGTTCTCTTCCTCTTCAGCAACCATTCCCTTGCGACGAGAAAATTTCACAGGAGAGGTTTTCTTTTTCATATATTCAAATCTAGGCTGTGGACACTCAGTTGCGAAGTGACCAGATTTTCTACAGTTGTAGCAAACAAGATCACCATTTTTCTTTGTATTAGCAGCCTTTGGAAAAGTTTTTGGACGTTTGCCTTTAGAAAATGATTTTGTGAAGGGTTTTGAAGATTTTCTAAATTTTTGAAATCTTTTCACAAACATGGCAAAATCATCATCATCCATTTCGATGAGTGATGCAGTTGATATGGAAGAATCAGCGATTTGATTGGATGTGGTTGGTTTCTCCTCATGTTCCACTACGGACATGGAAAGTGATTTGGTTTTCCCTTCAACCTCTTCAATACGATCTAATTTAAGCTCATAGACTCTAAGATTTGCATACAAGTTACTTAACGTCCAAGTATTCAAAACTTTTGAGTCCTCAAGAGATGTGGCTTTATTGACCCATCTAAAACCTAAAGCAGCTAGAAAAGTCATAATGACTTCTTTATCAGTTAAAGTTTTCCCTAGAGATCTACAAGCATTAACTACCTCAACATAGCGATCGTAGGTTTGGCGCAAGGTTTTGTTGGATTTTCTGTTGAAGTTATTGTAGGATCTTTCAACAGCATATCTTTTATTTTCCTTGCAGAGATCGTCACCTTAGACGTAGCTCTCTATGCATCCCACATCTTCTTTGCAGTTTTGGAATACATTACTTTTTGAAGGGTTGATACGGGCAGGGTTCCAAAAATGATGAACCTAGCTTTGCTGTCTAAAGCAGCTAATCTTTTCTCTTTATCAGACCACTCAAATTTAGGCTTTTGAACTTCTGGAAATTTAGCACTGGTGGTTGGGTTGGTGTTGGCCTTCATGGGAACGAACGGGCCATTTATCATGCATTACACTAGCATTTCGTCGATGGTCTCCAAATGGGTCAGCATTCGGACTTTCCAGATGTCGAAGTGGTCTTCATCCAAAATAGGAATGTGTGAATAGTTAACCGTTGTCATGGTTTTTGAATTTGCCATAGCGAATCGGCACACAAGCTGTTAAGCTTGAAAAATAGTGGTTTTATAAATGTGTTAGCCATGATACCACTTGTTGGTCCCAAAGGTGGCAACAAGCGTGAAAAACAACTAGAGGGGGGGTGAATAGCTGTTACAAATTTTTTGCCCTCTTTTGAAAACTTAACCTCTTGCTTACAAACCACTTGCAGTGTGTTATAAACCGCAAGTGGTATTGCAAAATGCACAGCAGCATTACAGAGTAAAATGGTGCAGTTTATGAGGTGCGATTTTGTAAGCGGTTTTTAGTGCGGTTTTACAAAACTTAAGAGTGAGGTTTTGACAAAGTTAACTTCAAACACAATTCACAATAATGGATAACTGAGAATAAGAACAAACATATAAGACAAAATAATTAGCAATGAACAGTAAGTAAATATGTAGAAATGAAGAACACAATATTTTGAGTGGTTCAATCGTAAATAATCTACATCCACTACCAAGATGGTTAGTCTTGGATTTTCTAAGAGTTAGATTTTATATTGAGTATGAGAGAGAGATTACAATGATACAAAATATTCAAACTCAGATCTGAAATCTATTCTATGAAGATCAATCCTAGACTATAACCGGTGTATCTCAAATGAATAATCTATATGATTAATCAAGTGAGGTGTGTGTGTGTGTATAACAAGATCAAAGCTCTTTGAATCTGTATGATGTAGAGCATAATGATTCTTGAAGAGTTTAAGGCTTGATTTATGGGCCGGTAAATATTTCTTGAAGGAAGAAGATGAAGATTCAAAGGGCTGAATATTTTCTGGGCAGAGCTTCACCTTCTTATGAACTCACAGCAAATTAATTTCTCAAGCAATCTTTAATTGTTGAAGATTAGGGGTATTTATACCCAAGAACCAAGAAACTAGCCGTTATGATACAGCTGTTGAAGTACTGTACTGGTGCAATCTGATTGGACCACAAATCCACTTTTGTCCTTTGGTACAGCACTTGCAGATAAAGCTGATCAGACCTCAGCTGTAAATAAGGTATGAAGGACATCTGTCACCTTTTCAATATCCTTGCAGATCCTGTCTGACACTTAGTCATGTGACAAGATTTGGTGGTTGACTTTTGATATTGCTGACGTGGATTTCAACGGTCATATATGGTTCACTTCAAGTCTTCAATCATTGGATGCGGTCTGGTGTGAATGCGGTTTGGTCAATGCGGTCACTAGAGAGGTTCCACAGTGCGGTCTAAAGATTGGAATTGCTCTGCAGTTTGCTAGTCCGGTTTTACTACTGCGGTTTGCACTCAGTCTTCAAGATGCGATTTCAGATAAAGAATTCCATAGAGCAATTTGCTTGGAGCGGTTTGCTAATGCGGTTTTGATGGAGCGGTTTGAAACCTTTGAAGTGAAACCTCATGTCCAATGAGTCTTGTGCCAATCTTCAAGCCTAAATAAACATATTCTATAAAATGGACTTATACTAAAAAATTGAAGTCTAAGCTTCATTACATATGGGCCTAAAGTCCTTAAAAGAGATGAGGTTATGGTATCAATAAAATCTAAGCTAAAGCTAGGAGGGTTAAAGTATGCATACCCAACACGTGTTTTCATGACGGGCTTTTATTTAGGAAAAATTGCCGTGTTGGGACGGACTTTTGTTTGCGAAAAATTGCCGTGTTGGGACAGACTTTTATTTGAAAAATTGCAGTACTGGGACAAATTTTTTTTTGAAAAAATTGCCGTGTTGGGACGGACTTTTATTTGAAAAATTGCCATCTTGGGACGGACTTTTGTTCGCGAAAATTTTCCGTGTTGGGATGGACTTTTATTTGAAAAATTGTCGTGTTGGGATGGTCTTTTTGTGATTTGTTTTTTTTTTTTTGTATATTTGCTTCTGTACTGTTATTGACGTACCTTTGCTGTGTTTACCTGCAGGGTGAGTTGGCGTCGTCTGGGAAGGCGAAGAGGATGAAGTCGCGGGGGTCTCTTGAGGCCGTGGTTGAGTTGTGGCAGAGCCTGCCTGATATTTTTCCCTAGATGGGAGAACTAGTCCTCTGAGACTAGTGATTGCTACGGGGCAGAACGTGTTCGTGGAGAATCTGGCCGGGATAGCTGAGACGCACAAGAACAAGGGCATCTTCTTGGCCTTGTCTGAGTACTGGTGGAACACCATGCACACCTTCCATTTTAGCTGGGGAGTGGTGACGGTGACTCCTACTGACTTTGAGGCGATCATCGGGCTTTCCTTTAAGGGGGGAGTCGGTGAAGTGGCAGGATAGGATGTCCGACGAGGTGCTAGCTGAGCTATTGGGCTTTGCGCCTTATCCGCGTAAGGGCTTGGGTATGGTGTACCACAATGTGGAGGCGAAGATTATGGCCAACATCGGGGATTATAGTCGGGGCACTGGGGTAGTGACGACGGAGCAGCTGGCGCGCTCTTTTCTATGGTTTGCCCTCTCCGAGACTTTGTTCTCGAATTATGCCTCTTCCATTTTTTTCCCTCTGTTAGAGAGTCTGGTCGACTTGGAGAGGGTTTGTGAAATTGCTTGGGGCGAGGCAGGCTTGGCCGAGCTCTATTTTTGCTATGGACCGATTCAGCCAGGGCGCTGTCAGTTCCATGCGATTCTTTGACTTCGCACTGAGGTATGCGTTTATTGCTGTTGTAGTTTAGCATTTCATCATTTCTCTTTTTCTTTTCCTTGCCTTGTTATGAGCAGTATCTACTTTTTTTGTTGCAGGCGTGATGCTATGAGATCTTCCGATGCCAGCCGTGGGACTTGGAGGATGAGGCCATGTTCGGTTATCCCGCTATGCTGTGTTGGGCTCGCTCTTTGAAGAAGAGGAGGACGAGTTGAGGAAAGATCATTGTCACCTATCACGAGGTGCAGTGATACCTGGAGAGGTACAGTTCGAATACCCTTGGACTCGATATGGCGAGGATGAGCTGGAGGGTTCCCCCTGGGTGATGCAGCAACGAAAGCTTCTATGGTGTCTTACTTGTGACTCCATGTATCTGGGGGAGAGGGTCTTCTGGCAGCATGGCGCAGGTATGCCTCCTATGGCTCCAAGGGATCTGCCCTTCCATATGATGAGTCCTCTAGATATGGACGTGCTGGAGTACGAGAGGTATCGGGTCGGCGTGAGTGCCGAGGATTCGTCCTGGAGGGCGAGGAGTATGCTGCCTTTGTTAGGCGGAAGCTGAGAATGCCACAGGTATTAGCGAGGGAGAGGCAGACTGGCTCGTCATGTCCTCCAGATGTCCCGGTGCCAGGGCCGGACTTAATGTATGTTTGCGGGGACTCTTCGAGGAGGAGGGTGTCGGTGCCCATCCCAGAGCATGGTCCTACTGCTTATCGGGTTGACCCGAAAACTCCGATGAGTTTGGTTACTCTTTTCCATCTTGGCACCTTTTCTGTATTTTTCTCTTTTGTCGAGTACTTTGTATCTCTTTTGCTGAGTGTTTCTTCGGTTGCTTACTTGCACAGGTCTCGGGGCGGTCCTTGGACTTGCTCACCCATCGATATGTGGGGTTGAGGGCTTTTACAAAGAATCTCTTGGGGAAGATGTCCTGCAGATCTTCACGAAGCGCGACGGTGCTCGAGCCAATACCTTCGAGGAGGTCTGTGGATACTCCTTCTTCGAGGGCTGAGCCAGAGCCACAGCCTGAGGTGCCGGTTCGGGAGCGGCACAGCTTTGATGTGGGGATGTCTTTGGGGGCCCAGAGGCTGCAGACTCTTTATCAGTTCTTCCCTCTGTCGGGTGCGCAGGGTGAGGGTTCATCCTCGCATCCCTTCTTTGATCCTTTTAACGGGTTTGACCCTTCGGAATACTTCGAGCATTCGATCGAGGAGGGGGTCGAGTTTTCCGATGATGATGAGGAGGTGACCGCCGGGTTTTTCGCGATGCCGAAGTTCTCATTTAACGAGGCTGATGATGATGAGTCGGAGCAGGGCTGCTTTTGTTTGTTTCTCTTTTTTTTGTTGTTGTATCTGTAGAGCAACATACATTTTGTATCTTTAATAAAACACTTGTATTTGGCATAGCAAAGTATTTTATTTGAGATGTAATGATGTATTTGTGATTTCGGGGATTGACCTAGGAACTGTTGCTAGCTTATTTTATTTTTGTGCATGTCGCATGAGCTGGGAATGCATTCGTGGTTAGTGTATGGGGGCCGAAAATGGCTTTGGCAAGGCTTTTGAGCAGTCGGGGGCAAGGTCCGGCCGCGGGCAGCAACTGTTTTGCAGTTTGCTGAAAATTTGACCAGGCTGCAAAGTGGTCCGCGCGGACACTTCATGCATGCAAAGAGGTCCGTGCGGACGCTTCATGCTTTTGAAGAGGGGATAAGATTTACAGAAAATCTGGATTTCCCCCATCTCCCCACTCTCATTTGCAGTCAACTTCGAGCTTTCTTCCCATTTTCTCTAGAAACCTCCATTTTTGCCATGGATTCTTCATCTGTTTCGGGAATTTTGTCAAGGCTTTCAAGGGAGAGGCGAGCATACTTCCTTGAGCGGCTCGAGACGTGGATGAGGCACCATATGCGGAACAAAAAATGGGCTTTTGAGGTGCGATTACGCCCACCTTTGAGGATTTTCAGGCTTTGATTGGAGGATCGGAGGTGGAGGCCATCTCGCTTCCTTTAATCGGCGGTGCTGCCGTGAGCGTGAAGCTCGCATGCTTTCTACGGACTTCGTTGGAAGAAGCGCAAGGTATGACTTTTGATCCTGGTCATATTGATATTTCTGCGCTGCCTGAGTGGTTTATGGGTGATGACGAGAGTGATGTCTCTTGGAACGTGCTTGCTTTGTGCGTGATAGAAACGCTTTTCATGGTCAGTTCTCTTGGGGAATACGACAGTGCTTTGCTTGATGTAGTAAAGCACTGCCGAGCCGGTGAGGATATTGCTCCATTGGTTCTGGGGGAAACCCTTCACGGCATTGATCTCTTGGCGACAGGGGATAGGTTCATGCGAGGGGGAAGCCCCATTTTGCTCACCTTGTGGTTGCAAGAGAGGCTTCAAGCTATGCCTGAGTCTCCGGCGTCTCTTAGTCCATAGACGTTTGCTTGACGACCTCTTGTATTGGATATGGATCAATCCGCTTGAGAGAGATGGATGACACAGCTTGGTACGCATTAGATCCGTTGGTGGGTTTCCAATTGGGGGATTGAGACTAGGAGGGCCTTTCAGGAAGTTTCCTATGTTGTCAGAGTTCCAGGGTTGTCTTCATCCTCTTTCTATATTCAGTCGCTTGTTTCCAGGCAGTTCGGGATGAGGCAGGAGCCTTTGCTGGGCTGGGAGGACATTGCCACTGTGGAAGTAGCTTCTTTTTGCATGGCAGATCCAAATGTCTTTCTGTATTTTCTGAGGGTGTGAAAGTATTCCGCTTTCCCTCCTGTAGTGCTCCTTCGACGTCTGGAGAGAGTTGTGTTGACCTCCGAGTACCTGGATTGGTATCAGCAGCGTGTCGGGCAGACCCAATTGGTTTTGGGGAGTAGGCGTGAAGCGATTCTGGGGCAAGGTTGTCGTCTCAGCTATAGCCTTAGAAGTGTAGAAGCCTGGTCTAACCCTCAGAATGTTACGAGAGACAATTTGTTTGACTATGAGACCAGAGTTGACCAACTAAGGGAGAGAGGTCCCCTTTTGCAGACTCACAGGGAAGAGATCTGGGCCGAGGCACGGGTGAATGAAGCTATGCGAGCTACTGGATTGTTTGACTCTAAAGGGAGGACTCCTGAGCTCGGAATGAGAGAGACAGAGTTGGCTCACGTGGAGCGAAAGAAGACTCGCCGGGGACGAGGGAAGAATGGGAAGAATGGCGAGGGGACAAGCGCGAGTGGCACGGAATGACCTCCTAGGTATCCATTCATTGCATTGCAGACACATTATTTGTTAAATGTATTAAGCTGTCTTTTAGCATGTTGTGAGCTTGAGAGTAGATCGTGCTTGTACTCATCAAGAAATGTTGTAACCGTTAGTGATTTGTGATTTACTTTTAAAGCTTTGTCAAGACGCAAGATCTCTTGCTTGCTTTTTGTTTGAGCCTTAGCGGCATCCAGCTTTGGACCTTTCTGTTGTATTTTGTGGACTGAAGCAGTCTGAGCCTTGACGGAATCCATAATTTTATGGATTTTGTGTTTGGATTGATCTGAGCCTTGATTGGCATCCAATTTTTTTTGTTTTTGTGTGTTTTTAGACCGAACCAATTAAGGCTACCTACGTTCCCCCCGGACTGAGGGGCTTAGGTCTTCGTAGTTCGACACTACAATGAGTGACGGGAGACAGTAAAGTTGATCTTCTTTAGGCGAAGTATCTGCGGAGTTTGCTTCCGTTGACTGGGTTCATGAAGGGATTGCCGTCTAGGTCTGTCAGCTTCGTGGCACCTCCCGAGAAGATCTTTTGGACCACGTACGGGCCGATCCATGTTGGTTCCCATTTTCCAAGCGGGGGTTGTTCGGGTGGGAGGCTTTTCTTTGAGTACCAGATCGCCTTCCCTGATGTCTCGGGATTTGACTTTCTTTTCGAAAGCTCTAGCCATGCTGCTTCGGTAGGCTCGGATGTGCTCCATGGCCTTTTGTCGGCGCTCGTCTAGCAGGGCCAGTTCGTCGTGTCGGCTTCGGAGCCATTCGAGTTCGTTGATCTCATTTTCCAGCAACACTCGAAGTGATGGAATTTCCAATTCAACGGGCTATACTACCTCCATCCCATATGTCAGGGCGAATGGAGTTTCTCCCGTGGCTATTCTGACTGATGTTCGGTAGCCCCAAAGTGCCAGGTGCAGCTTCTCGGACTCATCTCGTCCTCGTAAGGTCATCTTTCTGATGATCCTTTCGAGGGTTTTGTTTGCTGCTTCTACTGCGCCGTTAGTTTGCAGCCTGTAGGGAGAGGACTTGTAGCGTGTGATTTTGAATTCGGCCAGTAGTCTGTCGCATTCTCCTTTGAAGTGAGATCCATTGTCTGATATGACCTCGTTTGGGATGCCGTATCGGCATATGATGTTTTCCTTGAGGAAATGTGTGACCTTCTTGGAAGTTAACACTTTGTATGACTTGGCTTCGACCCATTTTGTGAAGTAGTCAATGGCTACCAAGACGAACTCGTAGCCGTTGCATTCGAGCAGAGCGATCTTCCCGATGACGTCGATTCCCCAAGTGGCAAAGGGTTAGGGAGTAGTCATGCAATAGAGATTGTGAGGAGGGAGATGGTTGAGGTTGGAGAACCGTTGGCACTTGTCGCAGCTAGGAAAAAGTGAATGTAGTCTGCCTCCATGGAGATCTAGTAGTAGCCCATTCGAAGAATGATTTGGATCAGGGCTCTGGCATTCATGTGGAGGCCGCAAGCCCCATTGTGGACTTCGTTCATGAGCTCGTTCGCTTTTTCCTTGCTGATGCAGTGGGGGAGCGGTCCTTGGTTGCATTTTTTGTATAGCATGTCCCCAAGGATGAGAAAGTGAGAGGCAAGGCGCTTTAGGGCCACGATGCTCTGGGCTTTGATTCCTTCTTTGCGTTGGCCTTCCTCGTTCATGAAGGCAGTTTCCCCATTCTTGAGGTATTGGAAGACCTGGTTGTACCACGGCTCATTGATGGGCTCGGGTTCTGGTTCGATCTCGCAGCAGTAAGACGGAATTTCCTTTCTTCCTACTTTGAATGGCTTTATCGCCTTTCCTTCGAGGATTTCCACGAGTGAAGCCATGGTGGCTAGGGCATCTGCAAACCGGTTCCGGTCTCTTGGCAAGTAGTGGAAGGTGACCTCTTTGAATTGCGTGGTGAGGTCTTCCATCAGGCGTGGTATTTTTGCAAGCCTGGGTCTATCATTTTCCATTTGTTGGAAACTTTATTGATGATCAGGGATGAGTCCCCGTGGACCTCCAGTTCTTGGACATTCCTTTCAAGTGCGGCCTCTAGTTCGGGGGCGTAGGCTTTGTATTCGGCGGCATTGTTGGTTACCTCGAAGTTTAGCTTTATGGTGATTGGGCTGTGCTCGTCTTTTGGGTCAACCAAGAGCATACCAATGCCATTTCTTCTTTTGTTGGCTTCTCTATCGAAGAACAGCTGCCATCGATTTTTGCCTTTAAGTGCGAAGATTCCTTAGTCTGGAAACTGTGGTTCGGGACCTTGGGCCTCGTCTGTTGGGAAGTCGGCCAGTTGTTCGGCCATTATTCGTTCCTTGACTGACTTCTGGTTCACGTATTTGATGTCAATCAAGAGGCTTCCCGCTTTGCGTCTCTTTAGGCTCTTCAGCAGTCCCCAAATTCACTGTGATTAAAACCTTCTCGGCAGCTTGGGCCATGTTTTCCTCTCGTTTGACAACATGCTTAAAGATGTGTTTAATGTATTGTTAGATTAATGTGTCTACTTCTTTATCAGAACAATTCTTATTAACTGTTTGTGATTTAGTTAACTCATCATTTGTTAAAGATGTAATGAGGGGATATTCAGAAAGGTCGGACCTTTTATTGAAAGCGTAGAGAAGATACATTTTTGGTTATGAACTCATAATCTTCCGGCGTAAGGCCATCAGATGACTCAAAAGACTCGAATTCAAATACAACATGACTCGAAACTAGATACTAGGAGATGAGGGATTTGACCAGGCTTCATTTCTCTTTGTAGGTTGTAGTCATAGAGACGGTGGCGATGGCTCGGGTGGCCAATTCTTGACTGATGCTGTTCCCGGGGGAAGACTTGCCTTCGATTTGACTTTGAACCAGACCACGGAGGTTTTAGGCTGCTCTTTTGAGGGTGTCCCTCCATTGGTGCTACTATCAGGTCCCGGGGGCCCTTGGTAATAGAAGTCATGGAGAGATTCTTCCAGGAGAGCAAAGCACTCACTCATTCGGAGTTGATTTTTGCTGATGTTGATTAACTTCATGGAATCTGCTCCCTCGGCTGAGGTTTTTGCTTGAATGATGTTCACAATGTCTGAATCGCAGGGGCATGCTATTTCTCCTTCCTTGACTAGGCTCTGAAGGAGGTTGCGCCATTGTTCTTCCAAGTCAGATATCGGGACGTTGAATAGGGCTAAGCTGTTGTAGCTGTCTTCATGGGATCCGAGTGTGTCGGCATAAGGGTTGAACTGTTCCACCGTGTTGGTGATGGGCCAGCTTTCTTCAGAGGGGTTTCTGGCAAAGTATGGGTCTACTTCTTGGTCAAGCTCCATCTGGTCGTCCATCTATTGATCTTCTTTCAAGTAGGGATCTCTTTCGTAACGGATCATGACTAGAGACTCGTCTGTAGAGGAATATTCGGTCATGTCGGGACCTTCTTCTGGGTCATAGCATGCTGGCCAAGCGCTCTCCATCGTGCTGCTTCCGTGGATCACTTTGAGGTTTCCGTTGGCTTTGAAGAATTTTATGCATTGGTGCAGAGTGGAGGATACTGCTTTCATCTGGTGTAGCCAAGGTCGTCCAAGCAAGGCGGAGAAATTGAACTTGATGTCCAGGACTTGGAATTCCACCCACTCCATTTGTTCGTCGAATTGGATCCTCAGATTGATCACTCCTACAACCGGGCGGGGAGTGGAGTCGTAGGCTCAGATTATTCTAGGCCAAGGTCTCTTGAGGGAGCAGTCAATTCGGAGCCGTTTCATCGTACGCAGGGCAATGATGTTAACTGCTGAACCATTGTCGACCAAGACATTCGAGAGGTAGAACCTTTCTATCTTTATGAGGATGAGGAGGGCCTCGTTGTGTCTGTTTTCACATGTCGGCAAGTCTTCATCTGTGAAGGTCAAACAGCTTCCGATGCTGCTGTTTGCTTCAGTCCCCTCTGGGTAGTGTTCGATCCATCCATGGGTGTGTCTCGATCGTGGCATGGATCGTAGGGAGACAGTCATTCTCGGGTCCTCCCTTCTGGATTCCCTGTCAAGGGAGCGTTTGACTCTGGTTTTGCATTCCCAGTTGTAGCGGGATAGCATGTTGACAGTCTCCGAGGCTGTAGGGGGCCTATTCTCACATGGAGTCTCGCTGAATGCTATCGTGTTTACTCTGTCATTCCGGGGGAACGGATTCCCGACTCTGTTGGGGCCACGGGGGCGTTCCAACTTTCCTTCTTCAATTAGCCCCTGGACTACTTGTGTAAAGACTCGAAAATTTTTAAATTTTTTTAGTATTATTTTATTAGAAAATAAAATAATACTTGTTTATTAGTTTTGGACTTGGACTTAATTAAGTTGGCCAAGTTAATAAATGGCTAATTGGGCTTTGTAGGGAATCCAAAACCCAATAGGATTGTGAAAGCCTTTATCCTAAAAGGGTTAGTAAAAATAAACCCACCCTATTTAAACACAAAACCCTTCCTAATTTTTCCATAATTCCCATAATTCACAAAAGAGGAAAAAAATTAAAAAAACCCTAATCATCTAGGGGGCAGTAGCCGAAGCAAGGAGGGAGGGGAAAACTTGGGTTTTCCAATTTCTTTGGTGAATATCATCTTGGAACAAGGTATTAATCCAATTCCCTTGCATTTAAAATTGTTTAATCTTAGTTTTAATGATTAAATTATTAACCTATGATCAAACTAGGGTTTAAAGGTTATTAGGAGTATGATTATACTATGTGATGAAAAATATAATACCTATAAATGATTATTGAAATAGGATTTGTGTATGAATTAATAGATGTTAATCTAGGGTTGTTCATACCAAGAAAGATTAAAACAAAATAAATATTTTTGTGTGTTTAATGTGTGTGCCTGTAAGTACCCAAATCTGGCTCATGCCTTCCGGTTAAGTCTCCCGGCAATTCCCCAGACTTTCCTAAAGTTCAGGAGCAATTCCGGAACTGTTACGAACCTTCCGAGGGATGAAGGGACTGCTTCAAATTAAAAAAGCACGTTTTCCTTAATATGGAAATCCTTCTAGAAAGGCCACCTTGCATGATTCTAGAAATATGCTGAGTCACAAGGGATAATGCCGCACAACTGCATTAGGAGAGAACTCCTAGCCGCACGGCTTCATTGGCGATTTCCAGACTGCCTATAAATAGAGGCCTCCTCTACCCATTTTGATATAACAATTTCCAGCACCAAAGCTCTATCAAAATATCCCTACGAAAATCAGGAAGCTGAGAGTGCCAAGAAGCCACCTCCCTCCTCCTTGAAGCCTCCAAAAGTTGGTCCTTCTACTAGGCAAACTCCAAAGAAGAAGAGGTCACCACCATTGGTAACCTCTCACCCCCTTATCTTGCATTATACTTGTTATATGTGATTCTTGCTCCTTGCATTTACATATTGCTATATATATTGCTTGGTATTTGATATATTGTTGCTAAAGATCATATCTTTGAACATGTAGATCATATTTCCCCTCCCTTTGCATCCTTTGCATTAACATAAGCATCTTTTGCTCATAAAAATATAATCTTTGCATTAAAGGTGCATCCTTTGCACCTAAAAATATCTTTTTTACATAAAAATGTTATCTTTATGCATCCTTTGCACTTAAAAATGTAGTCTTTACATTAAAATTGCATCCTTTGCACATAAAACCCATTATCATACATAAATATGCATCCTTTGCATACTAAAAATAATGTCTTTACACCAAAATAGCATCCTTTGCACCTAAAACCAATTTTCATGCATAAAGATGCATCCTTTGCATCAAAAATCATTCCTTTACATAAAATTGCATCCTTTGCACATGAAATGCTATTCTTCCACATGAAAATGCATCATTTGCATTAAAAATCCTTTCTTTACATAAAAAGCATCCTTTGCAAAACAAATAGCATCCTTTGCACCCAAAATGTCATCTTTTCACTAAAAATGTCATTTTTAACATGCATTCCCCTAGTCCCCAATTGGTACTTGGTGCAACCTTCGGAACGGACCGGTGTAAAGATACTATCTTTACATCGTTTCTTCCATTAAAGGTGCCACAATCTCTTTAGAAAGGGATAAACCTTGAACCCTATATTTCCGATTATCACTTGAGACGAGCATGATAGCCCCTATATAAGCTCAATCGTCTCAAGATGTAGGATTGATGGGCTAAGGACACTCCTTTT
Organism: Adenophora triphylla var. japonica; assembly: GCA_022495995.1. Taxonomy (NCBI): domain Eukaryota; kingdom Viridiplantae; phylum Streptophyta; class Magnoliopsida; order Asterales; family Campanulaceae; genus Adenophora; species Adenophora triphylla. Next base: position 38,595 of record JAFEMH010002513.1, on the reverse strand, counting down.
CTAAAGAACCTCATTTTGGACTATAAAAGGGAGTCCTTCTCTTGATCACGCAAGACCCAAGGTCAAATAGCGATGATCACAAGTCCAAGATGAGGACGGGATCAAAGTCCCGAACACATAAAAAATCCAAGGAATCCCGAGCGATAACCAACTAAATGGTTTATACGTCCGAAAGACAACTTGGAACATTTCCCCCCCCCTTTCTTTTCAACACATGCACACAAGAAAGCACGCAAGCAAGCACAAAAAATGGAATCTAGGGAGACTTGCTACGGTAAGGCACCTTGGGTGAACGACAATCCGTTCTTCCCAAGGGGTAACTTAACCTCCGAACCCTAAATCCTTTTTTTCAATGTTTTGAGGAAATCAAAATGGCGTGGCGACTCCGTTTTTCAAATTAAACCGGATGTTTTCAAACTCGAGTGAATCCAAAACTAAAAACAAAAAAAATAGAATTTGGGCACACATTCACAGTTTGGCGACTCCGCTGGGGACATCCCAAAGGAGAAAAGCTTTCATTTTCAAAATAAAATGATACCCGGTATATAGGTGGAAACCACTAACCTTCCTGTATCGCTTCCTAACCCGGGGGTTGGGATAAACGGTGGTCTAACAATCCCACGTACTGGTATCCCCTTTTCGAAAAAAAAAAATAAAATAAAAGAAAGCTTTTTTCCTTTGAGCGGGTTAGCCTCCCGTCACGGATTCCATTTTATCGTGCTTGCTTTCTTTCCTTACATTGCATTGCATCTTGCATCTTGGGAATTGTGCATACTCTGAAAACTGAACAGGAAGCCTACTGAAAGGTGCCTAAAATATTCGGGGAGCAACCTGAAACTGCAAAGGAGTGGAACCTGGAAAATTGATCCATGCAGCCGTACGGCTTAATCCTCCCTGGATTCTGACCGGGCGGCCTCATTGGCAATTCCACCAGGACAAAATTGAGGTTAATCTGGCAGCCTTGGCAGCTTGGGGCTATTCAGTTCCAAGACTGACCGGGGCTCCCAGAAAATTTACGTGCCTTAACTGTTGCATTTTCCCCCGTCCCGAAAAATCATTCCTTTAAAACACATTTCTGAAAATCTCTATTTTAACTCAAAAAGGAACATTTTTAGGAGGCCGCACACTACGCGCACCTTATATATCCTGTACACTTTGCACGCACGTCCCTTTAAACCCGGGGTGGTTTTTCAGTTGCAGTCACGGACAGCCTTACGATGCTCCCGGGCGCGCACGGAATCACCCCAAACTCCCCATGGCAGCCAGTGTCGACCAATGCACAGTCCGTGTCACACGTTTCAAAAAACCGTGACTTTTGGTTGGTTTTTGGTCTAGTCCGTGTCATATAGCCCAGTTGCATATCCCCGTAAAGGTCAAGCCTTAGTCCATAACGGAAGTCAAGATCTTTCGCACAAGCGGAGCTCTGCCAAAATTCCGACAAAGGAAAAATTGGCAAGATCTTGATTCCGGCATTGACTTTGAACTTGACCCGCACAGGATGCGTAAGAGTCGAGACCGAGTCTGTGCCAAAAATCTAAAGATCTTCCGCGCAAGCGGAGCTCTGCCAAAATTCCGACAAAGGAAAAATTGGCAAGATCTTGACTCCGGCATTGACTTTGACCTTGACCCGCACGGGATGTGTAAGAGTCGAGACCGAGTCTGTGCCAAAAATCCAAAGATCTTCCGCGCAAGCGACTCTGCCAAAATTCCTACAAGGAAAAATTGGCAAGATCTTGACCCGGCATTGACTTCGATTTTGACTCATGCGCTAATTATGCAGCGGAGTTCAATGTGACACTATGTCATCCGGCTTTTACCGCCCGACCCATGCCTATTATCTTCTCGGACATTACCAAAAAGTCAAAACGTCATTCGCGCAAGCGAAACTCTGCCGAAATTTCGTTAAGGCTGAAAGACGAGACTTTCCCGGTATTGCCTTGACTATAATCCGCATCGCTCGTGCGTTAAAAGTTCCTATGACCCGCTAGACCCGTTAGGAGCGTTCTTCTCTCTCGGTCGGTGGGATTCGCGTGCCTTATAGGACCCTCGCCCGGGGCTGTCCACCCTGGGAGGTCAAAATACAGGTGGAATACGAGGGGCTTATAGACGTAGTGACAAAACCCACTGATCCAGGATCTAGAGTAGTTGCGAAAAAGAAGGGCAAACCCCCTTTTCCAACCAAATAGAAATAAATAAAAGACATTGTTTTAAGTAAACTTGAACAATTATCATAATTGCTTGGTCCTATCTCTGGAATCCCTAATCGAGACCTCCTCGATTTTCTATCTCGACCTTTCATGGTCAAATCCTTAATCGAGACCTCCTCGGTCCGATCTCCGATTTTCCTATCTCGACCTTTCATGGTCAAATCCTTAATCGAGACCCCCTCGGTCCGATCTCCGATTTTTCATTTCAACCTTTCGTGGTCAAATCCCTAATCGCGACCTCCTCGGTCCGATCCCCGATTTGTTCATTTCGACCTTTCGTGGTCAAATCCCTAATTGCGACCTCCTCGGTCCGATTTCGATTTTCCATTTCGACCTTTCATGGTCAAATCCCTAATCGCGACCTCCTCGGTCCGATCCCCGATTTTTTCATTTCGACCTTTCGCGGTCAAATCCCTAATCGCGACCTCCTCGGTCCGATCTCTAATTTTCCATTTCAACCTTTCGCGGTCAAATACCTAATCGCGACCTCCTCGGTCCAATCTCCAATTTTCCATATCGACCATTCGCGGTCAAATCTCTAGTTGCGACTCCCTTGGTCCGATCTCTACCTTTCAAGGTCCAATCTTTTCCGATCAATTAGGCTTAATTGACTGTGCTGAGGCGGGCAGATTGGAGCTGCTTGACTGATGTCCGAGTGAAGCTTTGAGCGGGAACTGCTTTGCATTGCTTGGTTTTCGTAGCTTGGTGGAGGTGGGACCTGCTGATAGCTTTGAGAAACTGGGGGAGCAGGCATTTCTTCATCTTCTATGAGGATGAAGGACCCATCAAGTTGGGGGAAGGCGACGGTTCCGCGACGACGCATGGTGTCTACGATCCAGGATTGTTGCTCTTCTTGGCGCTTATTGAGAGTTTCGAAGGCTTGCAGCACCTCCTCCATTTTTGGAGGTTTCTCAGTAGTGGGGTTCCGTTTCCCTCACTGTTAACTGTCGATCCTACCATGGAGGAGTAGCGAACTGTTCGGACTGCTGAACCGGAATGGCTGTTGGACCTTGTGACTTCGATACTGAAAAGACGGCTCTCGGGTACTCTCAACCACTCTCGGTTCGCTGGAGGGGGTGACGGGTATGGTTTTGACATGGGAAGGCCTTTTTTGGAATAAGGGGGAAAGCTCATGTGACATGCAGTTTCCTTTTTTTTATTTATGCTTTTTTTGTTGTTTTAATTTACTTAAAATGTTTTTTCTCAGAATCCTAAGTTGGTTGGAAAATATTGCTCTTCTTTTTTGCAACTATGCTAGGTCTTTGGTCAGTGGAGACCATCAGTGCGGCTATTAGCCCCTCGTTTTGCACCTGTATTTCGACATCCCGGGGTGGATAGCCCCGGGCGAGGGTCATATAGGGCAAACGATTTCCACCGAACAAAAAGAAAATCGAACCTAAGGACCGAGTCTGTCATGTTCGTTTTAATGCGTCGGCCATGTGAATAGTGAGCAGAGCCGGGACCTGAGTCAAGATCGGGTCGAGAGTTCAGCATGACCTCTCTTTACCTTGCTTGAGCAAGGGATCTGTGACGTTAGGTGTTGGTTTGGTCATATTATCATGGCTGACGTATTAAGGCTTGATGACATGGTGTCATATGGGCATGGATGTATATCCGGGATGGAGCATTGTCTGGGTGTAGCTTTGAAAATCAAGATTAGATCAAGATTTTAGCATGACCTTTCATCATCTTGCTTGCGCAAGGGATCTTGAGTTCCGAGCTTTGACTCAGAGAAATGGCCGACATGGGATATGTATCCAGGCTTTATGAAACGGACTGGGTAAAAACCAACCGAGTCTGGACAGAGTGTGACGCAAGCGTGCATGGTTGACACTGGCTAGGATGGGATGTTTGAAATGATCCCGTGCGCGTCAGGAAGACCAATCGAACTGCAACTGAGACCACTTCGGGTTTGGGGTTGTAGTGTGCAGTGTACGGGATAAGTGTGCGCGTAGTGTGTGGTCACTAAAATTCTTTTTCTGAGTAAAACGTAATTTTTTTGCAGAATTTTTAAGAATATGTACACAGATGTATTATGATGCATTTTTTTTGTATTTTTTTTGTAAATAAAAAGTAAGCACATGCACACACACACAACAGTTAAAGAAAGGGGTAAAATGAAAGTTTGACCCTCATCATTGTTTTAAATTTTTTTAAAAAGTTTTTAAAACAAATGTCCCCAGCGGAGTCGCCAACTGAAATTACCCGATCCGCGTGCGCGGGCCGAACATCTCGCTTTGCGTTGGCGTCGGGAGGTGTCGCTGCGTTTCGTTTAGAGGAGTGGATAAAGGGCTTTGTTTTAAAAAAGGTTGTTGTGTGATGAGATTTTGAGTTCGGAGGTCAGGTTACGCCTCGAGAAGAGAATAGTAGAGCTCACCCAAGTCGCCTCGTATACACGTGTCTTTCAATACCCCTCTTTCTTTAAAAGTTGTGTGTGTGTGTACGTGCTTTTTAAAAATGTATACTGAATATGATGTCTACATTGTATGCTATGTATTGAAGTGTGAATAGTGCCCCGGGACGGACCGGGATTGCTTTGAGATGTACCGGTGTCTGCGGACAGAGCTTCGGCGTGCCTCGGGAGTGCTAGGTGTGTCCTCGGGCAGAAGTTCGGCGTACCTCAGGTTAGCTTTGGGGATCCGGGCAGAGCTCCGGCGTGCCTCGGGATTGTTGGTTGTGCTCGGGCAGAGGTTCGGCGTGCCTCAGGTTTGTTGGTTGTACTCGGGCAGAGGTTCGGCGTGCCTCGGGATTGTTGGTTGTACTCGGGAAGAGGTTCGGCATGTCTCGGGATGCTTCGGGATTGTCCAGCAGAGGTTCGGCTTGCTATGGGATGCCTCGGGATTGTTCGGCAGGACTTCGGGATGGAATGGGATGCCTCGGGAAGGACCGAAATGGTTCGGGATGGACCGGTAGGGCTTCGGGATGCCTCGGGAGCGCCTCGGGGCATCTCGGGAGAGTCTCGGGAGCGCTCGGCAGGGCTTCGGAGCGCCTCGGAAGGGCTCGGAAGGACCCAAAAGGAACCGAAAGGGATTGGGATTGCCTCGTAAGGACATAGAGGGGAGCCTGAAGGCTGGGGTGAGAGAGGAGAGAATGGAGGTGTAAAAAAATGAGAGGGGGAGCCCTCTATTTATAGGCTTGGAAAAATGACAAAGTGTTCCGCACGAATTTTTCTAGCAAAACCAAATTTTTGGTTTTCCCGGATTTAAGGGAATATTGTGGACTTTAAGAGGATTTTCTAATTAGGATATCTGGGTGCAAAATGGTCCGCGCGGACCATTATGCAGGCTGACTATATTTTCGTAATTCCCAAAAAGTCCTTTTGTATTATTTTATCTCGGAGGGGTCCTACCTTGGTTTAAACCAAATTTGGTTGGTGGTTTTGGGGTTTTTGAAGGTTACGGGTCTTCGAAATCACGTTTGTGTGAGTCCACGGTGTTTCCCGTGTGTCGATGGGGAGCGATCCGGATTGGGGTACTTACACTCGCCTTGATTGGGAGCGTTTGTCCAGAACCTTTGTCTCGCGCGGGACAAGCTTATCTAGCGCGATATAACCTCCATCCAGCATCCTAAAGTTTCTGCCTTCGAGGCGCCCACCCCGCCTTCCGCGAGGCGCCTGCCTCACCCAAAATTCCATTTTCCGACCATTTTACAATTCGTTCGTTGTGTGTGACCCTTTAGGAATTATATTTTATGTTGGTAGTGAGTTGAAACATCAACCTCACAAGACATAAGTGTTCTCTAGCAAGTCATTATGTCCACCCAATTAAATATAACATCAAAGCTTGATTCCTCGATAGATCATTGTCACAATCCCTTTGTCACACGAGGTTATATTGAACATAAGTCATGGTCCATGTCAACTTATATTGTTCAATGCTTTCTCGACTCTGAGTATGTTGATAATCCAAGTGCATTTGATCTCTATCAAATCTCTTGAGTACGGCCGTACATTTCATCAATACTATTCATCGAGGGGCCCAAGCAAACATCTCTCTTTATGAGGGACAAATCACATCTTGACTTATCATTCTTCCCTATATGAATCCAATCGTGCCAACATAGCTCTTATTGCTATCCTATTAAAGATAGTGTTAGACTACATCAAACATAACCTTCATCATGTGGAAGACAATGATAATCTCAGGTACAAAGGATTCTAATGACACGACTATCATGAGATTTAATCATGACATATATGACCATAGACCATGTCATAAATCACATAGATGGGTATGTCCAGTACCTTGTTCTCTAACAAGTTCCCATAAGTGTAATGTGCATCCCCATGCATATAATCATCTCTATGATTATCCATTACCAACTTATACTAGTTATTCACAATAACTAGGGACACATAATATTATAATAAACATGTAAAACATATAATACTCCAGATAAACATTCTCTATTATAAATGGTAAAGACGATTACATAACGGTATACGTTATGAGTCAAAATAACTATACGCCTAGGGCATAACACCAACAGTCTCCCACTTGCACTAGGCCCAATCTCATATGTATCGTATAACCATGGACCTAACATGACCATCTTGCTTTACTTGTGAGAGGGGCTTTGTAAGCGGATCCCCTATGTTATCGTCGGTTGATACTTTGCATATCTTAACATCTCCTCATTCTATGAATTCTCGAATGAGGTGGAAATGTCTAAGTATGTGTTTGGATCGCTGATGTGACCTTGGTTCCATTGCTTGTGCAAATGACACCACCATTGTCACAACAAAGTTCCACCAGATTAGTGATACTTGGAACGACTTCCAAAATGCTAATGAACTTCTTGATCTAAACTGCCTCTTTATCTGCATCGGATGCCGCTAAATATTCGGCCTCATTTGTAGAATCGACTATGGTACTTTGCTTGGAACTCTTCCAACAAATCCCACCTCCGTTAAGCATAAAAACAAACCCCGATTGCGATCTAAAATCATCTATGCTAGTTTGGAAGCTTGCATCTGTGTAACCTCTTACAACAAGATCATCTTCTATCCCTCCAAGGACCAAGAACGCATCATTAGTCCTTCTCAAGTACTTAAGGATCGTCTTAACTGCCATCCAATGGTTTGCACCAGGATCATGTATACACATGATTCATCTTAGTTCTTGATGAAGACAAACTCTTTGATCGATTCATCAAAATGAAGATTCCAACTCCTAGAAGCTTGCTTCAACCCATATATGGATCTTTGCAACTTGCATACTTTATTAGAAATTTTCGGATCAACAAGCCGTTCAAGCTGTGTCAAGAACACATCCTCAAGTAGCTTCCCGTTTAGGAAAGCCGTTTTGACATCCATTTGCCATATCTCATAGTCATAATATGCAGGTATGGCAATTAAAATTCTAACAGACTTAAGCATTGCAACTGGCGGAAAAAGGTTTCATCATGGTCAACACCATGAATTTGCCGATATTCCTTTGCTACAAGCCTAGCCTTGTAAGTATTCACCTTCCCATCCATGTTGGTCTTCTTCTTGAAGACCCACTAGCACCCTATGATTTTGACACCTTCATGTGGATCAATCAAGTTCCAAACTTGATTATCATGCATGGATTGGTATTTAAATTCCATGGCTCCTAGCCATTTATCCAAATCAGGAGTGAACATTGCCTCTTGATAGGATGTAGGTCCGTCATTCTCAATGACTTCCACTTCATTATTTTCCGCTACGAGAAATCCATATCTCACGAGTTCAGATCATAACCTATCAAATCTACAATGGACTTGTGCATCTTGAAACGGTTCCATAACTCCTTGTGAACTTGGTTCCGTCTCTACTCTTGGTTCCATGTTATTTTTGGGCTCTTGAACTTCTTCAAGATTAATTTTACTCCCGCTAGATCCTTTATTTGAGAAACTGTTTCTCAAGAAAGGCACCCTATTGAGCAACAAATACTTTGTTCTCATTGTGGATGTAAAATTAATATCCTTTTGTTTTCTTAGGATAACCAACAAAAATAATTTTGTCAGATTTTGGTGCTAACTTATCAGAGACAAGTCTCTTTACATAAGTTACGCAACCCCAAATCTTCATGAAAGACAAACCAGGTTTTCTTCCATGCCACATCTCATGTGGTCTTAGGAGCGATTTAGTAGGGACTCTGTTCAGTGTGAATGCAGCAGTCTCTAATGGATTCCCAAAATGAAATAGGAAGGTCAATCTTGACTCATCATCAAACGAACCATGTCCTACAAGGTTCTATACCTCCTCTCGGACACACCATTCCATAGTGGTGTTTCAGGTGGTGTTAACTCTGAAATGATTTCACAGTTTTGAGATGATTGTCAAACTCTTGGCTTAAATATTCACTACCTCGATCGGATCAAAGTACTTTAATATTTTTGCCAAGTTGATTTTGTACTTCATTTTGAAATATTCTAAATATCTCAAATGATTCACTTTTGGACTTCATCAGATAGACATCGTCATATCTAGATAAGTCATCAATGAATGTAATGAAATACCAAAATCCTCCCCTAGCAATGCTACTTATTGGTCCACATACATCAGTATATACTAGGGCCAATAAGTTACTAGCCCTCCCACTACTCTTAGTGTAGGGTAGTTTGATCATTTTACCCAATAAAAAATATTCGAATACCTCATATGATTCATAATCTTGTGAGTCTAACAATCCATCCTTATGGAGTTTAGAAATACTTTTCTCATTTATATGACCAAGCCGACAATGCCACATGAATGTGTTGTTCACATCATTCGGTTTAGATTTCTTACTTATCTTATAGATATTTTCAACATTATATTGTTTCTCAACATCAAGGATATAAAGGTCATTAAATGAATTTGCAATACAATAAAGCATATCATTTAAATAAATATAAAACTTCATATTCTTAATAAGAAACTTATATCCTTCATTATTCAAATAAGAAACATAAATAATATTCCTACTCAAATCCGGAACGTAATAACAATTGTTCAAAACAAGTACTAGTCCACTGGGTAAAGTGACTTCATAAGTCCCTACGGCTAATACAGCAACTCTTGCTCCATTCCCCACATGTAGGTCTACTTCACATTCTTTGAGTAGCTTTCTCTTATTTAGTTCTTGCACATTTAAACAAATGTGGGATTCACATCCAGTATCCAATACCCATGAACAAGAAGTAGAAAGGAAAATATCTATCATATAGATACATGAATCAGTAATAATCATATTTCCCTTCTTCGCTTTTAGGCCTTCCTTATAAGCCTTGCAAATTTGCTTCCAATGATCAATCTCATTGCAATTGTAGCAAATTGCATCCTTTTGAGACACTTTGGGTTTAGCCTCTTTGGCATTGGTAACTTTTGCCCTAGGTTTAGCAACCTTTGCTTTACCTACTTTGTCTTCCCTTTTGAACCCCTTTCTTGTGTTAACCATTAACACAACATACCTCTCTTGCCTAGCCAGCACATGGAACATTTCCTTTGTGCGTTGTGCTGGGTCAAAAGCAGTTACCATGTATTCAAGGTCCTTCATAAGAGCATTACACATGGTGGTAAGTATAAGGCAAGCAACATCATTAGAATTATCAACATGTTTCTAATGTTGCTCCTTATCTGCCCTTGCAACATTTGCAGCGGGTTTAGCAGGAATGGGTTCGTCAAGTACGTAAAATTTGCCTAAGAATAATTCTTAAGCTTCTGATCCAATCAGAATAGTCTGTACCGTTCTTTTAGATATTGTCCTTCTTAAGGACGGATCGCAATTTAGTTTGTAATGCCATTTCTACAATAAGATATACATACAATATGAACACATAAAGTATCAAAATATTTACCATTTAAGAGACAAATAATGTATTTCATAAATACTCCCACTAAATTACACACCTTCAAATACAAGCATGTATCATATAATTATAATAGGCTAAGATCCATATTTCACTTGATTTTGGCTTAACTGAGTTATTGCCCAAAATAAAGCTATTTAGGTAGATAACATCAATCATATCATATATGACTCTTAGATCTTTTTATGAGATTCTAGACATCTTATGTCAACACATGTTTTAATCTCATTTATGCCTTGGGTCAAATCTCATTTGAAAGCACCTATTAAGTTCAAATTTTTTCAAACGTATGAGACATAGAACGATGCACCTAACTGAGTCAAAACTACATCAACCGTTATCTCATCTTGATCACATATTAAGATATAATGATGCACCTAACTGAGTCAAAACTACATCAAAATACCCGAATATTTCTCAAGTGTTCTAATCAAGGAGTGCCTTAAAACTTAAACATTTAAGAAGGTTTTTCCATATAGCAACAAACATCGCATGGTTGTTTATGAAACTTATGTGTACATAACCATGAACATGGGATTTCACATAATATCCTACTTTAGGATCATACAAATAATCATGTAATAAATAACAATTATAAATTACATAATTATTCAATTCTCAAAATTAAAGGATTCAAATAATCATGTTAATCAAATTAAATATGAACATCAAATCCTAAACAAACAATTTGTTTCAGTTTGAGAATTTACTAATCTAATTAATCAAATTAAATAGATTAATAACCCATGTAGAAATCAATTTTATTAATCAACTATTAATCATAATCATGTTATTTCTCATATAATTGTTTTTATAAAACAACACACATAAAATCATCAATCTATATCATCTTAGCATGTTAAAGCATATAATCCAATTATATCTAGCATGCCAATTTAACCTAATCATGATTAAACACGACTCTGATACCACTGTTGGGTTTTGGGGTTACATACGCAGCGGAAGATTTAATATATAACACAAAAACCTAGCCATGAATCCGTCTAACATGAATAGATTAAAACTATGTGTAAGTACCCAAATCTAGGTCATGCCTTCCAATCTAAGTTTCCTAGCAATTTCCCAAACTTTCATGAGGTTTAGGGGCAATTCGGGAACTTTTCTCTACTTTCTGAGCAAGGAAGGACCTATCAGGAATAAAAATTCTGGATAGGACCTCGCTGGAAAGAAGCTTCCAATCTGCCACCTTGCATGTTTCCAGAAACAGGCTGACGCGACAGAAGAAAAAGCCGGGCGGCTTCTTTTAGCGCGGGTTCATGCCGTGTGGCTTCATTAGTAGCACAACAGAAGCCAATAAATAGAGGTCTCCTCTACCCATTTAAAAGGAGATTTGGACAGCAAAGTTACTCTGCAAAAATCAAAACCCAAATTACAGTCTCCTAATACAGCAAACCACTCTCTCTCCTAAATCAATCCTAATCCTAATCTATTCCTAATATATATTTCCTAAGAAAAGCCTCCCTTGGAAGATAGAGAAATACCAATATTGGTAATCTCTCCTTCTCTCACCTCTAATACACTCTTATATTCTCTCATTCCCATGTTATTTGTTGATTACATTTTTTTGTGCTATAAAGTTCTAATCTTTAGCAATGTAGATCCATATTTCCCACTCCCCTACACAAATGAATCATCGAGATCCTCTCCCTAGAATGAACAAGATTCCACAAGTGGCTTGTTCTAGGGATGATCTACCAAATGTGGATGTGAACCCCTTTTACATTTATGTCTAAAAATGCAATCTTTATGTGTTAAATGTTCTCCCCTTCCCTTGATCTAGTTTTTCCTATGATTGTCCACCTAATAAGGTATTAAGGGCATAGGAGAAGTCACAAAGATCCAACCTTTATGTATCTTTCTCTTAGAATAATGATCTTCCTTTTATGTTCATATTAAATATCAAGTCTTTACATTAATATTATTTCTCCCCATGTCCCCAAGATTGGAATCTTCTCCTAGGATTGTCTAAAGCCTATTAAGGTGTAAAAGACATAGGATGAACATAAAGATCCTATCTTTACATCTCATTTATCTAGACTCATGGTTCTTGAGCATATTCTATAGTGAAGATTGGTGTAAAGACTCAATCTTTACATCAATCTCATTACAAAATGCCATAATCTTTGTCCCTTTTAGAAATCAATGATTCTTGGTCCCAAAATCTCCTATGATCGCTTGAGACAAACACACCAAAATGTCCCTATGAATCACCATTGTCTCAAGATGTAGGATTGATGGCCAAAGATTCATTCTTTTTCTAATGCCTCATTCTTGGACTTAAAAATGAGTTCTTTGATCACATTTGACTAAAATCCCCAAGGAAAGTTAGATTAAAACATACCAAGGCTCCTACGCCTAGATTGGTTGCTTAGTCTAATGGGATACGACCCACACGTTCCAATTCAGGTGGGGGGGAGGCTACCGTGACTCCTACTAACTTTGCAACAATTACCGGGTTGCCATTCTGGGGCAATACTGTTGTGTGGGTGGATGGTTACATCCAGGAGCAGTTGTCGGGGCTGATCGGTTTTGACATTACCGATGCCAAGGGCTTGGGTATTCGGTACGGGCCGATGCAGGCTCATCTGAGGAGGGGGATTGAGGCGTATTTGGCGGGGTCCCTGAGGATGACAGCAGAGCGCTTGGCTCGAGGGTTTTTATGGTTCGCTTTGTCTGCTACCCTGTTTCCCACTGCTGACACGTCATGTCATTTTCCTCTGCTCGGCTCACTGACCGATCTGGAGGCCGTGAGAGAGTTTTCATGGGGAGAGGCTGGTCTTTCCGAGCTCTACCATGCTTTGGATAGGTTCTCGCGGGGAGAGGAGAACACCTTAGGCTGCTTTCAATTTGCCTTGGATGTGAGTTTCTTCTCTCTTTCTCTTCCTTGTCTCATTTGTACTCGTATGTATCTGCTTTGTAGATGATATAACTTTCCATGTGTTTGACAGGTGTGGTTCTTGGAGGTGTTCAACCCGTAGAGGTGGGAGACCAAGGAGGAGTATGCGTCCTTATTCCCTGCCATGTGTTTGACAGGTGTGGTTCTTGGAGGTGTTCCACCCGTAGAGGTGGGACACTTTTGCTCTGTGCGCAATTGCCACTTTATTCACGTTCACGTCCCTGGGTGTGTGCCATCACAGCGTACTGGACTTGGTGAGGCAGTGCCGGAATGAAGGAGACATCGTGCCTTTGATCTTGGGCGAGACGTTCCTTGGCATAGGTCGGATGGCGACCGGTAGCCGATACATGTGGGGAGGGAGTCCCGCTATTCTTACTCTGTGGTTGAGGGAGCGATTGCAAATGGTTCCTGAGGTGCTAGTGTCATGTGATCCCTGGTCCTTTTCTCGACGTCCTTTGATGATAGGAGGCGATCAGGCTGAACTGGAGCTTTGGATGGCCAGACTCCGCACGCTTCATTTGCGATGGTGGGTTCCTCATTGGAAGTTACAAACTTGCCAGACCGCTCAGGAGGGTCTTCTTGTTGTCAGGGTCCCGGGGGTGTCCCAGACTTCTTTCTATATTCCATCACTGGTGCTGCGACAGTTCAGGCCAGAGCAGGTGCCATTGACGGGTTTGGGTAATGCTGCTACCTTCGAGGTGGGATCTCTTGTGATGGAAGATCCTTTGATGCTATTTCTTCTCACGCGGCTGTGGCAACATACATCATTTCCTGCCTGGGTTCTCTTTCACCGGAGAGGGGGCATTGTTCTGTCCACTCAGTATTTGAACTGGTATGAGGAGTGTATGGGGGAGACACAGATGGCTATTTTGTGGAGACGGAGGGAGCTGTTGGGCCTTGATTACCCTGACGGCTCGACATTGAGGAGGGCCGAATTGGCAGCTAATCCTTAGGATTGTATTGGGGATGACATGGCTGATTATGAGGCCAATGCTAGTCGGGCGGCCGATCAGAGCATGGAAATGATGACTCGGAGAGAGGCAGCTCGTGATAGAGCTAGAGAAAGGGCTGCGTTGGCAGATGCAGGTTTGACGGAGGCGTCGGGAAGGGTCCCTGAGCCAGGTAGAAGGACTATGGGGATATTCCCTGTGAAGGTGAAGAATACCCGTCGTGGAAAAGGGAAGGGGAAGAAGGATGAAGGACCAAGTACGGGGGACTAGGTTGACCTTGTTGTCCGGAATATCCACCCATTGTCATTGCAGACACATTAATTGATTAATGTTTATTGTAGTTTTACTAGCGTGTAGCGAGTCAAGAGTTGACCGTGCTTGAACTCATCAAAGATTGTTTTAACCGTCATTAATCTGTAGGTTAATTTAAAGAGTTTTTCGAAACACAAGCGATTGGTGCTTATTTTTTTTTATTTTTTTTTTGTGACCGAATAAATGATGGCTGCCTACGTTCCCCTTTTACAATTGGACTAAGGGGCTCAGGTCACCGTAGTTCGACACTTTAGGGGAATTTTGAGAAAAAAAACAAAAGAAGTGCGACCCTATTTTTTACATGGATCATTATCGGGAATGTATCCAGTTGGGTATTACTCTTTTAGCACTTTAATTTTACTGAGGGGTGGTGTATGGGGAAGGAGAGTTGACTCGTGCTCTTCCTCAAATGAAGTATCTGTGGAGCTTGCTTCCGTTCATGGGGTTAACGAAAGGGTTCCCATCCAAATCTGCTAACTTCATGGCTCCTCCGGAGAAGATTCTTTATACCACGAATGGGCCTATCCAGGTAGGCTGCCACTTTCCGAGGGGATTGGTCTGCCTAGGAGGCTTTTCCTTGAGCACCAAGTCGCCTTCTGTGATGTCTCGGATCTTGACTTTCTTATCAAATGCTCGATCCATTCTGCTTTGGTAGGCACGAGTATGCTCCATGGCTTTCAATCTGCGCTCGTCGAGTAGAGCTAGTTCGTCGTGACGGCTCTGGAGCCATTCAACTTCATTGATTCCATTTTCCAAGAGGACTCGGAGGGATGGAATTTCCAATTCCACTGGTAACATTGCTTCTATTCCGTATGTAAGTGCGAAAGGAGTCTCCCCTGTGGCGGTTCTGACTGATATTCTGTATCCCCAGAGCGCTAGATGTAGCTTCTCGGGCCAATCCCGACCTCTGACGGCCATTTTTCTGATTATCATTGCGAGAGTCTTGTTTGCTGCCTCTACTACACCATTAGTCTGTGGTCTGTAGGGAGAAGACTTGTGGCGTGTAACCCTGAACTTGGTCAACAGTTGGTCACAATCTCTTTCAAAGTGGGTCCCATTGTCGGATATGATCTCGTTGGGCACCCCATATCTTCAAATTATGTTCTCTTTGATGAACTCGGCCACCTTCTTAGAATTCAGTACTTTGTATGATCTGGCTTCTACCCATTTGGTGAAGTAGTCGACTGCGACTAGTATGAACTCGTGACCATTTCTCCCTGGCGGAGTGATTTTGCCGATGACGTCAATTCCCCATGTGGCGAAAGGCCATGGCGTAGTCATGCAATAGAACATGTCAGGAGGAATGTGATTGAGGTTGGAGAACCGTTGATATTTGTCGCAGCTTCTGACGAACTGGATGCAGTCTGTTTTCATTGATACCCAATAGTAACCCATACGGAGGATGATCTGTGTCAATGCTCTAGCGTTCATGTGCGGACCGCAGGTTCCGTTGTGAACTTCGTTCATTAGCTCGCTGGCCTTTTCTTTATTTACACACCGGAGGAGAGGTTCTTGTTGGCGCTTCTTGTACAACTGTAGCGATGCGTGAATTTTTCCAACATCTAGGAGTCGCCACTTATTATTTCTTGATGGAAAACAATAAGAAAAACCGTTTTTGATATTTTTAAGAGATTCAAGGGTTCGGGGGTTAATTTATGAAATGGGTAGGTCAAGGAGCATCCATTCCACCCAATCCGAAGATTGGTCTTGCTAATTGGGTGTTATTAATCTAATTAATTCAAAGAACAATAAGAATAAATAAATAAACCCTAATTAATTTATTAATTAGGAATGTCGGATTGTTACTTCGAGATCGCCTTCATGAATTGAAGGGACTCTAGGCTAATCCTTTTGATGGGATTACACTACTCTAAAATCAATAGAGGGATTGAGAAGAGAAACGAAAGTTTAAAGGATGATTACCTTTTGAGAAGAGATTCGGACAGAGTTTCGACTCAAGTTTAGAATCGAACCTCGATGCAAACAGAGCTTCGCCTCGATCCTTGATTCGGATCTTGATGCGGACAGAGCTTCACCTCAGTCCTTGATTCTTTCTTCGATGTTTATTGATTAACAGGGTTGATAAACAAACTTTAGCTGATTTATGGTGATTTTGTAGGAATCTTTCAGGGAGAGAAACCCACAAAATGTGTGTGTTATGTGTTTTCGATCGGGGATCGGGGACCTCAAACCTAGAATTCTGGACCTCTGAAATACTGGAAGTCATCAAGTATTTATAGGGGTTAAAGAGGTGGATGCATGACTTGGTCACCAAGTTTAGGGGACTTAAGTGGATTGGGACTCCTCCCAAGGAAGCTTCCAGAACCCTATCATGATTGGATACCCGGATTTGATGATATTTATCAAGAAGAGAGGTTGAAACATAGAAGGAAAGTGATTTTGCACATCCTGCCGAGGGGTTGTCTCGCGTGAGACACGCTATTCCGCGCGAGATAACTAGTCAAATGACCATTTTGTCCTCTTCGGTTATTCCGTTAGTCAGTTAGGTCCAAAACTAACGAGGTTAGTTAGAAACTTAACGAAACTTGATGAAACTGATATGCTTTCATCAAAACACAAAAGAGAGATGAAGAGTAGTGTAATCATGTAATTATTGGTTCAGAATGGGGTGTCTACAGAGCCCCTCGTCGACAAGTCTTATGAAAGAAGAAGTGTCGTCGATAGAAAAGACATCATTCTGAACGCTGGGATGGTCTAACCGCACGGCTGCCTACGTATCTCTATCGGAGAATCAGACCAAAACGTAGTTCGACTCCAAAACACGAAAAGGTTGCTTTAGGTATTTTGAAAAGCATTTTTTTTTTTGAAAATCGAGGAGATTTTATTTTGAAAAGGCAAATTCATACTGAGGAATCAAATCATGACACAATTCTGAATATACCTGTCTGTCTGAAGATTCGTCTGTTTGGGCTCCGAACCTGCGGGGAAAGATGTTAGAAAACAAAGATTTACCTGTCCGGTCCTTTGCATTCAAATGATTTTTCTTTTGAGACTGAAGTGAGGTGACGATCCTGGCGATTCGGGACCGAGCTTTTGTTGAGGTGACGATCCTGGCGATTCAAGACCGAGCTTTTTTTGTTGGTGAGTACTCGACATACTACCTGTGGATGCTTGACACACCTAATTGGTGACGATCCTGGAAATTCAAGACCGGGCTTTTTGTTGAGTAGTACTCGACATACTACTTGTAGATGCTTGACACACCTAATTGGTGACGATCTTTGCGATTCAAGATCGGGGTTTTGTTGGTGACGATCCTGGCGATTCAAGACCGAGCTTTTGTGTTGGTGAGTACTCGACATACTAAACTTAGATGTTTGACACACCTAATTGGTGACGATCCTGGCAATTCGGGACCGAGCTTTTGTGTTGGTGAGTACTCGACATACTAACCTTAGATGCTTGACACACCTAATTGGTGACGATCCTGGCGATTCAAGACCGAGCTTTTGTTGAGGTGACGATCCTGGCGATTCAAGACTGGGCTTTTGTTGGGTGACGATCCTGGCGATTCAAGACCGGGCTTTTTTGTTGGTGAGTACTCGACATACTACCTGTAGATGCTTGACACACCTAATTGGTGACGATCCTGGCGATTCAATACCGGGCTTTTTGTTGAGGTATGCTTGACGCATGGCACTTGACGTGATGGATGCTTGACGCGATGGATGCTTGACGCAATGGATGCTTGACGCAATGGTTGCTTGATGCAATGGTTGCTTGACGCTTTAAGATATGCTCAACGCACTTGATTGGATGCATTGATAGATGGTAAGCGAAATCCAAACACTCAACATGTTTGATCTAATTCTTGAAAGTAGGCACTTGACGTGCTTTTATGCACTTTAATTCCTGCAAGAGGGTTAGTGAAAGCATTTGCATAACAACATATATTCACTTAAGCATTTGTTTGTTTAAGATGATCAATGTGCACTCAACTCCAAGAATCAGCGAGGAGAATGAGTTCTATTATATGAGAATTGAGAATCGTTTGTATGATTTTAGATTTTGGTTCAGAAGACCAACTCGTGAGGTCCATCTAAAGATCGAATGAGACAATCGTCTAATAGGATTCCGCTGAGATAACCCAACTTCAACGCTAAGGTTCAGGATACTTCAAGGATTTTTCATTATCGTAGGACTTTTCCATCGTCAAGCCCCCTAGTTTCTCATGTGATGATCATTGACTGAACAAGGTCTAAACCACTCCAATGGATTTTGCTATGTAGAACTGATGCTTCTCAATCCAAAGCACGTATTTTCCAAGGCTTCTCTTGACACTAAGCCCCAAGACTTCTTGTATGTTGTAGATGACTTCGCGAACAAGCTAGTGAGGCTGCGTAAATTGAAGAAGGTTGAAGGATTCCCTCCCTTTTTCCTTTGATTTTTTTTTCTTTGTGACGCACCCTGGTTTTTGCCTAGATCGCCCTTTCGGGTTTTCAATCTAGCGGGCATCTCTTTGGCATCTTTTCTTTTTGTGCTCTAACTTTTGCCTAGGCCGCTCTTTACCAGTTTTCAACCTAGCGAGCCTTTTTTTTTAAAAGTATGTTTACTCGAAGGGGAATCAGTTGGAAGAATCTCATTAAGGAGAAAGATGAGATCTCAAGTTTAGTTGAGGAGAGACGGACTCTATTTTTTTTGGAAGGTGATCCAAGCATTGACTCTTTTTTGGGGGAGTATATTCTTGATTGATGAGAATGAGAAACGAAGAGGAAAGCTCCTAATCCAGATTTGATTACTCTTGAGAGTTTGAGTAGAGATTGACTGGGGGAGGAAAGGTTAGGAAGCCCCAGTTTTGATGCTTAGATTTCAAGAGTGCGTATGAGAATGGCTAAGAGGAAGCCCCTAGACTCAACAAAGAACACTACATGGCTTAAAGATCTAGAAAAGTTGTTCTACTTTTAATGGACATTGCATCATCTAGAAATTTCTTAACGAGTCTGGAAAGAAAGCCAATCATTAGCACGACTTAAGCTAAACATTTTTCTTTATGAATGGATGTTGAAAGTCTTCTTCATTTGCGCTGCCATTCAGGCTTCATGGTAAGAGGGTGTTGAGGGATCCTCTTTTCTTCGTAGGTTACTTGAATGTTTTTCTCTGTGGGAGAGTCCTTCTTGCCTTTGTTGAAATTCCATCCTTGTTGTGGGGCGATGAAGGCTTGAGAGTTTTTCTTTTTCTCTCTCTTTTTTTTTGATGCTCTATTTTTTCCTAGGACGATTTGAGGAGTTTCGTCCTAGCGAGCCCTTTTTTTTTGTACTCTCAAAGCCTTGAATTGAGTAGCCCCACTCTTCTTGGGATGAATGTTGATAGCAACGCCTTTTGGCTTCCTTTGTTTGTTGACAATCGACTTTCAACAGG
Source organism: Adenophora triphylla var. japonica (assembly GCA_022495995.1). Lineage (NCBI taxonomy): Eukaryota > Viridiplantae > Streptophyta > Magnoliopsida > Asterales > Campanulaceae > Adenophora > Adenophora triphylla. The sequence continues at coordinate 19,015 of JAFEMH010002513.1, read as the reverse complement.
AGTAATGTTTAGCCTTAAGCCTTCTAAGGATAGTTTTCATTTCAAACTTGCTTAGAATTTTCTATTTTTCGTGATGATTTAAGGAATGAGTGTCCACTATTCAGCATGGATCAATGATACTCATAAAGAAAAACAACTTTTGGGAAAGTGTTTAGGATAAAGAGATAACTTTTATTGATAAGGGAATTCGAAACAGACTCGATAGTTCACTTGGCACAAACTAGAGAGGATAGAGATGAACTAGAATGCCAGAATGACTCTTCGAGAACATACTAGGAAGTTGTCCTAATCTATATTTTTTTATTTTTTTTTCAAAGGAAAAAGGGAGAGGACAATCGGAGCCCTAAGGTGGTGATGCTTCAGTTGATCTTGCCGGCTTCATACAAGTCTTGGATGGCGTCCCTCAAATTGTAGCAATTGTTGGTGTCATGACCACTAAACTGATGGTAATCGCAAAATTTGTCGTGGTCCCAATCTTCTATCATTTTCTTAGGATCATAGTCTTCCATTGGCTTCAATTTTCCTTGGCCTACTAGATTATCGAACATTTCCTTAAGAGTAGTCCCACCAAAATCATGATAGCTACGACCGGTGCTCCCCTTTGTTGGACAATTCTCCTTTTCTGAATTCTTTCTAAGACGGATCAATTCATCAATTCTAATGCCCGATTTAGGGAGCTCGAGGAAACTAGGGACGTAATTGCCGATAAGCTTCTCTTGGCACTCTTCGCGAAGACATTGAAGTAGGATATGAATTTGTTCGTCTAGGCTTGGCCTATCAACGATTTCAGTCAGTTTGGCCCTTCATCTTTTGACAAAATCAACGAATGATTCGCTAGGGAGCTTCTTGGTTTGCTCGAGGTCCCTTCTAGTAGTGCGGTAGGTAGAGTTGTCCTCATATTGTTCTTGGAAGGTACGACTCGAGTGGCCAATCAAGCCTTGTGGAGAGTGGAAGAGTCATATACCAATCTCTAGCGGCACCATCCTGGGTTTGAGGAAAGCATTGAACTAGCAAGTTGCTGATGTGGCAGATTTTACTATATGTAATTCCCTAATTTTCTGTACATTTTATTCTTATTTTAATGTATTTTAGACTAATTTTGATGTAATTTTAAGTATATGTTGGATTGTTAAGTAGTAGGTAGCTCATGATATTTTTAAGACATTTTTATAATTTTATGAGGTTCTTCGAATTTTATCAGAAGTGCAGGGACCAAACTGCAGAGTAACAAAGTTGAGGCTAGAAGGATATTGTTGGAGACTTGGAGGATCAAATTCAGAATTCAAAAATTCAATTTAAAATTGCTGTGTGTGCGCATGGAATGGACCAAGGATTTACAATTACCAAGGAAGGACAGGCGCATGGACCGAGGAAATCTCAGTTGACCAACGTTGAAAGAAAACAATTGGTTTTAATTTTATTTTCTTTTTCTTTTCTTTTTCCTTTTTCTTTTTATGAGTAATTAAGTTTTGGTTTTATAGGGAAGGAGTATATAAACTCCTTAACATTATTTTTTTAGGGTTCTTCTTTGGTTATTATTTTTACCTAGAGAGAAAGCTTGAGAACATCCATGGAAGCTTAACTCTTTTGCTTTGGATTTGATTTCCTAAACCCCTATTTATCAATTTGAGGTATTTTCTTTTCTATTTGTTTATCCCTATTCATAATTTTACTTGTGTTGATTTTAGATTTATAACTAGGGTTTGTGAACCTGATCAATTCACTTGTTCTGTTTATGAATCTTTGCTAGAATTCTCTATGACTGTGCCAGTGTAGGAATTCATGAGTGGCATCTTTACGATTTATGCATGTGCCATGGTAAATTGTTATGTGGGTAAAATTAGGTGATTATCTGTGTATAAACAATCATAGAAAGCATTCTTGATCTTAGTTTCTTAAATCGTTCATCAATTAATTTTGCGATCTAGACTGTGCCAGTTAGATTAATTTATTAATTAGGGTTTCTAGTGAGTGTGCCACTGCTAGTAACTATTCTGAAAGAAGAAACAGAGATTGAAATATATCTCATGATCAGGTGAATAGGGTGACATTGAAAAGTGGTATCAATGATAATTGCATAATTAGGTGGGGACGGAATCAAATCTGAAGTGTTCCTTAATCATTGTTTTTACTCTTAATTAGTTTAATTTATGTTCTTAGGAAGTAATTGAAAATCAAAAGAAACCCCCAATTTGGTCAAGTGACTGTTCGTAAATAATCACTGTTCCTCGTGGATCGACCTTGACTTACCCTAATTACATTATTAGTGGCCGAGTTTAGGTCTAATTTAGTAGGCGTGCGACTAAGCCTACCAAATTTTGGCGCCGTTGCCGGGGAACGTTGTAATTGTTTACGGACTTATTCTGTTTCTTAATCTATTTCTTTTTCTTGTTTCTTTTTTTTTCATGTTTTATTTTATGTCATCTTTTTCTTAACTTTGTTTGACTATGGAGGGTGATGGACAACAAATGGATTTTAATGTTTTTGATGACATGAAATCTGTGTTGGAGAATGCTTTAGAATTTGTAGAGTTAGAATTTGATCTTTCTGATGAGCTGAAGGGGGCGGTGATGGGTCTTGCTTATGTGCTTGATTTTGATAAGACCGAGACACCGAATGAGTTTGGGGAAGAGGTCCCCAAGGAAAAGAAAAAGAATATAAGGGCCAAGAAAAAAACCACAAAATTTTCTTGGGATGTTCCCAAGAAAAAGAAAAAAAAGATAAAGGCCAAGAAAAAGGCCACAATTTTTTTTTGAGATCCAACCGATTTAATCAAGAAAGATACATTTGTGGGGAAAATTGTGAATATTTGTACTCGTGAAGGTGTGAGGTGGGCCAAGGGAAGAAAAGTTAAGACCAAAAATAATGTGACCACCTCGAATCCCTCTTGAAGTGGGAATCCGGTCGGGCTAACGACCTTAACCAAATGCGCTTATCGGGAGGCAACCAGAAAATTTCTTTGTTTTTATGTATTTTTATATTTTATATTTATTTATTTTTATGTGTAGAATTGGTGCTACTAAGATTTTTGGGTTGTGGTGTTGTGCAGTTAAAAGCAAAAAGCAGTGGAGAGATAGAGATGGGGGCAAAATAGTGCCTGAAGTTACTGCGAAAAAAAAAGGCGCTGAAGAAAAAAAAATTTAACTCAGGCGTCCGCCTCAAATTTCATGAGGCGCCAGCTTCGAAATCAAAAAGGTGATCAAATCTGTAAAGGACACAGGCGCCCGCCTACTCATTCACCATGCGGCCGCCTCTCAGGCGTTTGTTTCTGGCCAAGCTACTTTTCCCTTGCGGCTGATCCGTATGCCTCAATTAAAAAAAAATAAAAAATTAGGGCCCGTAAAAGGTAAAAACTTGTAAAAAATGCATTTTTTCTAAACAATTGAAAAAATGTGTTTTTTACGCACACAGTTAACACACAAAATACGCACAAACTCACCGCTCTCTCACTCTCCTCTCTCTCTCTATCCGCAATTCACCATTGTTGCAGCTCCGGATTCGTCTTCTTCAACCCAAAGCTCTTCCTCTCCGGCCAAAAACCAACCCTACCTCAACCTCCATTACCAGACCTCACCTCTCTCTCTCTCTAAACGCAGGAAGCCAAATCCTCCATTTTCGTCCCCAACCTTCTTCCTCAATCACCACCATCGTATCATCTTCCTCTTCCAATCCACCATTAATCCCCTTCCTAACCTTCACCAATTTCCTCCCTCAACACCAAATCTGAACCTCCACCCCAGCCCAGCCCTAGATCCAGATCCGATTGAATATCACATACTGGTTGGCGCAATTGGTGAAGCTCTATACTAGTTGGCGCAATGGCGTCTTCAATTAATTAATTAATGAGAACTTGCAACAATGGCGTCTCCAAAAAGCATGTTAACAACAATTTCACATACTGGTTGGCGCAATTGGTGAAGCTCTATTCATCGTCTCGCGTGGTGATTGATTTTGGGGTGATTGATTTTTGGCTTTGTTTAGATGCCAGTTATAGTGTAAACTAATGCCATTGTTTGTTTTTTTGAGTGCCCGTTCATGTATTTAGGAGTGCCAGGGCGAAGGGGTTGCTGGGAGATTTGATGTGCCAGTTCTAGTGTATACTAATGCCAGTGTTTGTTTTTTTGAGTGCCAGTTCATGTTTTTTTGAATGCCAGTCCATGTTTTTTTGAATGTCAGCAAAAATGATTACCAGTGTTTTTTGAGTGCTAGTGTATGTGTATTTGAGTGCCAGTGTACGTGATTTTGAATGCCAGTCCATGTTTTTTTGAATGCCAGTGCTTGTGTTTTTGAGAGCCAGCAAAAATATTAGTTTAACAAAGTGCCAGTGTTAGTGTAACAGAGTGCCAGTGTGAAGAGTGCCAGCTTATGTATATAAAAGTGCCCGTATAAAAGTGCCAGTGTCAGTTTAACAAAGTGCCAGTGCCAGTTTACACTGGCACTTTGTTAAACTGGTATTGACACTTTTTTCACTGGCACTTTGTTACATATGCACTGGCACTTTGTCACACTGGCAGTTTGTTAAACAAGCACTAGCATAAACGGGGAAACCAGTAATTACGAAAATGCCACAGTTTGTTTTGAATAATAATGCCCAGCGCTTTTGAAAAACACGTTTTTTCTTATCTTAAGGAAAAACTAGTTTTTTATAAGACCAACTCCCGTAAAAAAAAATAGAGGGCTGAAAAAAAAAAAAAGAAAGTATTTTCGAGACGAACCAAAGTACCAAAACCTTGCCCCATTAAATACCAATGCCCATTTTCTCGGCCAACCCAAGCCAGCCTAGGCCATGGCCTTTGTTGTTGGCCAGCAAAAAAAAATTTCTACTGCAGCCCCCCTACTTCCAAGCAACTGCATTTTAGCCCTCCAACTTCCATATCTTTCACTTTAGTCCCTCCTTTTCCAAAATTTTCACTTTTACCCTAAACTTTCTAAAATCAATTTTTCTCCTTATTTTCCCATTTTTTCACTTTGGCCCCTAAACTTTCAATCCAAGCTTACCTCTCCCATTTTCTCCATATTTCATTTTAGCCCCTGTACTTTCAAAGCACTAGAAATTGGGCCATTATTCACCCATAATCAACAACAATTTGGGAGTAGCTCTAACCAAGGATCTTTTTGGGGGCCAGATTTGTTTCCACCACCTCCGTAGTCCCGAAAGTTATTCCTATCCCTTTCTTATTTGTTTTGTACTTGTATTGATGCATATGGGACTATGCATTGTTAAGTGACGGGGTGGGGTTTGTATAGTTGTTTTTGGTGTATATAGTTGTTTTCTTCTTTGTAATGAAAAAAAAAACATTTGAAAAAAAAAATTGAAAAAAAAATGGAAAATGAAAAAATAAATAAAAAATAAATAAGAGGCTAAGTGAAAACCCGAAAGGGCACTTAGGCAAAAGGTGAGGTTTTGAGATGTATTATCATTTATTCATCGGAGTTGGAGTCATAAGGGTGGTTTGGAGTCTCAGGTTAGGATTTTCATATTTGGTGTAGGAGGCTCGGTTAGAGGTGATTAGGATAGAAACCCTCGTTTTTTTCTTGGAGTAATAAGGGGGAGTTGGTGCTTTCACGAGGTAAATTGTTGTTTAAGGATCACTACCTTAGCAATTATTTCTTTTTATGAGGGTGTATGCAGTGTGAGCCAAGCCTGGGGGAAACATAGGACATATTTAGTTCTCCTTGGCTTTTATGTGTGGGCCCTAGTTCGAATGACCATTTACATGTTGGAGTTGGTATCGAGCTAGGGCCGTGTTTTCATATGATTTTGAGGAGTGATAAGGAGACGAAAACATTTATATTCCGTATTGTTTTTCGACTGACATGGATTGGTGGAGTAGAGGAGATTAGGGATCATTTGCCTCCCATGCTATCTGTTTAGACCGGTGCTTAGAGTGGGGATAGGATATTACTCAGGGACGAGTAATGGTCTAAGCGTGGGGGAATTTGATGTGGCGGATTTTACTATATGTAATTCCCTAATTTTCTGGACATTTTATTCTTATTTTAATGTATTTTAGACTAGTTTTGATGTAATTTTAAGTATATGTTGGATTGGTAAGTAGTAGGTAGCTCATGGTATTTTTAAGACATTTTTATAATTTTATGAGGTTCTTCGAAGTTTATCAGAAGTGCAGGGACCAAACTGCAGAGTAACAAAGTTGAGGCTAGAAGGATATTGTTGGAGACTTGGAGGATCAAATTCAGAATTCAAAAATTCAATTTAAAATTGCTGTGTGTGCGCATGGAATGGACCAAGGATTTACAATTACCAAGGAAGGACAGGCGCATGGACCGAGGAAATCTCAGTTGACCAACGTTGAAAGAAAACAATTGGTTTTAATTTTATTTTCTTTTTATTTTCTTTTTCCTTTTTCTTTTTATGAGTAATTAGGTTTTGGTTTTATAGGGCAGGAGTATATAAACTCCTTAACATTATTTTTTTAGGGTTCTTCTTTGGTTATTATTTTTACCTAGAGAGAAAGCTTGAGAACATTCATGGAAGCTTAACTCTTTTGCTTTGGATTTGATTTCCTAAACCCCTATTTATCAATTTGAGGTATTTTCTTTTCTATTTGTTTATCCCTATTCATAATTTTACTTGTGTTGATTTTAGATTTATAACTAGGGTCTGTGAACCTGATCAATTCACTTGTTCTGTTTATGAATCTTTGCTAGAATTCTCTATGACTGTGCCAATGTAGGAATTCATGAGTAGCATCTTTACGATTTATGCATGTGCCATGGTAAATTGTTAAGTGGGTAAAATTAGGTGATTATCTGTGTGAAACAATCATAGAAAGCATTCTTGATCTTAGTTTCTTAAATCGTTCATCAATTAATTTTGCGATCTAGGCTGTGCAGTTAGATTAATTTATTAATTAGGGTTTCTAGTGAGTGTGCCACCGCCCCTACTCCTAATCCTATTCCTTTTGGCGTATCTCTTAGTAATGTGCTCACACATCTTCTTTGTCTTCTAAGTCTAGAGTGTGTCTTTATCTGCGTGCTTTTATTTTATTGCTTGTCATGTAATATATGTTTTCGGTCAATGAACTTGCCTTGTAACCAAGTGCCTTCTTAATCTGGATCCGCAAACAATTAATCTCACTTAATTAAAAGCAATCAATGAAATTTGAACAAAAATTAGACTGTGATTAATTGAGATGGGAACTAGGGCCGAAGGCAATCAATGAAGTTCACAAAGGCGATCGACAAAGTCACCCGATGAACGAAGATTTCAGGGTGCAATCAAAAGGAATTTTTTGAAAGGCTAATCAAATGGAGAAGGCCGAAGATTATCACAGCCATGCCAATGCAAGTGTCGGAGATTTTCCTTTAATGTATGATGCATTGTAAATTCTCGCATGTTGTATGTTTATGTTTTGTAAAAATTGTTGTATTCCGCACGCTATGATGTTTCTTCTTGAGTGCAAAAAAAAAAAAAAAAAAAAAAAAAAAAAAAAAAAAAAAAGAAGAAGAGGAAGCGTTATTCATTTATTTTGGTACACATTCCATTTATTGTTTAATTTAATTGTTTTAGAAAGGATGTCACGACACTACAAATTCACGTGTGTGCCTTCAACGACGGCAATTGGCATTTCATTCTGAAGACTTCATCACTTGTTGCACAAAGACAAGACGTGGACCGAGGGTCTGACAATCTCATGTGACATCATCAATTTTAAGGAGCACCGCGCATGCGAGGCCACTCTGCACTAAAGAAGATCTTGATCTTTCAACTTTGGGCAAAACACCATCAACGACGACAACTGGTGACTTTTGTTGGAGACCAACGTGCTCTACCAACTCCTTACACTGAGGGAGCCCAAGAACCAAAAAATCGTGTAGCCTCCAATGGTGTGATCAATATCAAGAAAAGGAGACAACAAAGACGAAGGCCTCTCATCAAATGAGGTCAGACGGTTGTGCGAATCATAACTCTTGCCCAATAATGTTCTCATGTCGATTTGTCACGGTCTAATTTGTGTTCAAATGATTTGTGAAGCTCTAATCAAAACTAAAATGCTAATCTGATTCAAGAAGGGTCCATTTGATTTTGAGGCACTTAACTATTAACGCTTGTTCAAGTCTTGAGTCTTTGATTTCAATGTGTGAGCATACTTTTCTCGAGTCTAGGGGCTTTCCCCTACGCTCGTCTTTTTATCATTCTATTTCTGTGCAAACACCATGTCGAGGATCCCATGGGATTTTCTTTTGCTTCCAAGAATACTGGCCTCGTTGCCTTCCCCTGCCAACTCCTCATGACATCACAACAAAAGAGTCAGAGACGCAATTCATTGGTCTCTAAAATCCCAGATTGACGTACAATCTCATGATGAATGGGCATGACCCTTGATGAAATGAACTGAGGCTCCGCATGACCGAGCATCGAAATTGGGCCTATTCGAAGATAATAATATGGGTCCTCAACAAATCCTCGAATCAAAAGGTCAAGATTCCAATCAGTATCGAAACATTAACAAAAATAGGGGCTGCACTTAGGAAGACAATTCAGTCCCTCAGAGGTGAACCTTTATTCATGGAAACGATCTTCAGATTACATCAAACTCCATACAGCTCAAGGATAAGATGCGAGATCACTCTCAAAGATAGTCCGGTCATTAACGAGGAAACGTCGAATGCGGGAACGATATTTGTAAATCATAAATGATTTCAGCAACAAGACATCAAATCATCGAGACAACTCTCGAGAACAGCTGCATCCTCATCAAAGGGATCATCAAATGTGGGAGCAATCGTTGGTCAACACTGGGAATTTCTCAAATCCCAGCAGCAAAATATCAAGACAACTCTCAGAGACTGTTAGGTCCCCAATACTCAAATGATCAAAATGTGGGGCTGCTTTGAATCATTAGTTCACATTAAGAAGCGTAAGGCTCACTCTTCGACAATACCAGGGGCTTCATATGATTTAATATCAAGATACATCATATGATTTAACATAAAGATACATGACATCTCTCATAGACAGATGTGTCCTCAACAAGGAATATTGGGGCTAACACTGGGCTTCCATCGCTGTCACCCGAAGCAATTATGAGCGTTCCCTTCGAGAGACACCGTCGAGTAGACTTGATCAAATAGGCATAGGGAATCGACCTTTGAGTGTTTATCCTGGGCCTTCAACCCCGCTCCACTTTACACCTTGCCATTTTCCCCATTTTACAGTCTGGCCACAAAAAGAAACTCACCAAAGATTCACAATTTGTTTCATGGCGCATTCTCCCTCTTTACACATACATTCATAGTACATTCACTCATTCCTCGTAAATGAAGTTTGAAATGCAAGCAATGCAAAAGTGTCAAAAAAAAATAAACAAAATCAAATCATTTTTTTTTGCAAAAACAATCATCACAAAAGATGTGTTTTGTCCATCATCGAAACATGCATTTTTTTTAGTTAAACTCTCAATCGCTCATGTTGCTTGATCTCCATGTACCGCGCATGTATGAGATCCCAAATCCTAGCACTGCACTTGTATGGAACTGCTCTTGATCATTGCACATGTATGACATTTTCAAAGCACATGAATGCCACAGTATATATCTTGCATACTTGTGAACATCTTTCTGCAGGTACATCTCCAATAACATTCTGCTGCGCCTAGCCTTTCATTAGGCCCAACCATTGCCTTTGATTGTCTCAAAATACTTTTCCTCCCCATGCTTTGGCTTAGGGAATTCGAATTCCCAAAGCCCAAAAATTTCTCTTTCTCAAAAAATATTTGTTACATGCTTTGGCCTAGAGAATTCAAATTCTCGATGCCCAAAAAGTCTCCTTGTTTCAAAAAATCGGTTACATGCTTTGGCTTAGAGAATTCGAATTCTCGATGCCCAAAAAGTCTCTCTTTGTTTTAAAAAAAAATCAATTACATGCTTTGCTTATGGAATTCGAATTCCCTATGCCCCTGTTTCTGAAAAATGTTTTTATGTTAAGTGGCCTGAACTACGTTTGGTCTGATTCCCATGCGGGATACGTAGGCAGCCTATCACCTCAGATACGACCATACCTTTGTCAAAATCTTAACCGATCTCAAACGCCTTTTTTCCTTCTCGAGTCTTAAGTGACCCGAACTACGTTTGGTCTGATTCCCATACGGGATACGTAGGCAGCCTGTCACCTCAGGTACGACCACACCTTTTTCAAAATCTCAATCTATCATGTTTCTTCTCGAGTCTTAGGTGATCTGAACTACGTTTGGTCTGATTCCCATGCGGGATACGTAGGCAGCCTGTCACCTCAGATACGACCACACCTTTTTCAAAATCTCAATCAATCAAGTTCCTTCTCGAGTCTTAAGTGGCCCGAACTACGTTTGGTCTGATTCCCATGCGGGATACGTAGGCAGCCTGTCACCTTAGGCATGACCACACCTTTTTCAAAATCTCAATCAATCAAGTTCCTTCTCGAGTCTTAAGTGACCCGAACTACGTTTGGTCTGATTCCCATGCGGGATACGTAGGCAACCTGTCACATCAGGTACTACCACACCTTTTTCAAAATCTCAATCAATCAAGTTCCTTCTCGAGTCTTAAGTGACCTGAACTACGTTTGGTCTGATTCCCATGCAGGATACGTAGACAGCCTGTCACCTCAGGTACGACCACACCTTTTTCAAAATCTCAATCAATCAAGTTCCTTCTCGAGTCTTAAGTGACCTGAACTACGTTTGGTCTGATTCCCATGCGGGAAACGTAAGCAGCCTGTCACCCCAGGTACAAAGCTGGAACTCGGACATCAAATCATGTCTCGACCTGCAAGAAGCTTGTTCCCTGCGATTGAAGCATAGGAATCAAAAATCTCATCACATGTCATTCATGGCAAATCAATCATCATTCATCATCAACAATGACTTGCAGCGTATCCTCGAATTTGTTTTTAGTAAGGTTACATGCATGTAGTCTGTTTACTTTGAGAAACACTTGGATACAATTGCTATGTCATCTCTTCATGCTACAACTTCCGCCATATCATAATCATCATCATAAATCATAATTTCAATCATCCTCTCATGTTACTATTGGTCTGTTCGGTCACCCCGAATTTGACCCCTATCATGTTACTCACTGGTCTGCTCGGTCACCCCGAATTTGACCTATCTAATGATTACCTTGATTACTTTGTTGAACTACGCGGCTGGTCTGATTCTCATGCGAGATACGTAGGCAGCCTGTCACCTTAGGCACGACCACCCCTTCCGTCTAAAGGCTTATTACCTGAAATCCCCAGCAAAGAGATCATGATCTCAATGCATCTTGAGATTTGACCCATAGGACACTGAGACGCCTAGAAGTCTTTTTCTCTCCAACAGTAAGCCGAACTACGTCTGGTCTGATTCCCATGTGGGATACGTAGGAAACTTGGGCGCCCAAGTTCGACCATACTTGTGTTTGAAAGTTTGCTTGAGTAGAACTACGGAGGCTTGATTCCCGCAAGGGATACGTAGGAAGCCCTACTTTGGGCCCAGCCACTAACCTTGCCGAGATCGTTGTCTCTTAGTGATCATCGAATCCCCTTTACTTTACAAGGAGATTCGCCGAGGGGCTCTGTAAACACCCCGATCTCGCACCCCCCGAAGGACCTTGTTAATTGGTCTAAACCTTTGCAATTGACCTAGAACCTCGATTTGGCCACGCGGGAAGTCCGTTCGCCTTATCGGTGCATGATATGGAAAAACGGAGTCCAAATTCTTAATCAGGACGAAAAATCGAGTAAACGAACATATTTACAAAAATACGGACCTCGGGACCCCGGAACGAGGCCCGAAACGTCAAAACAATCCTTTACCGACCATTTTGTGCATTAAAAATCATATTATGATATTCCTTACTCATTAACGAATTTCAGATATACCATATCGACCACAAAATTATTTCAAGCAACTTTGACGTTTGGCTCGCGGACAACCGAGACATCGAAGTGCGCGCACCGGAGTAGTTGCGGAACCAAAACTGAGTGAATTGTTACTGCAAAGAACAAGAGCACAAATCAAAGACCGGTCAATGGCAAAGTGTGGACATCAATCCTAAGCATGTGACTTTTTTCCTTCCAAAATGAAGTAAACATGGGATTTCTCCCATTTGGCTTCCCAATATTGCCACATTTGTGCTATCTTTTCTTGTTTGACTTCCAATACCACTTTATGGTCAGCCTTGGTTGAAGGGAAGCTTCCCACGTTACTTCCCAACTCTCTCTATTACTATCTCCTTCTTCCTCATTAAAAAAAAAACCTTGACAACCATTTTTCATACATACTCCTTTCTCTACAATCCTACAACAACTCAAGCATTCAAGCAAACACTCCATTCTCTCTCTAAACTCTCTCCATTTCAGCCCCCTACACCACCACACAACCACAATCAAACCACCTCAAACCACCACAAACAAACACTACTTCAAACACAAACACATTCAAGTACACTCAAACACTCTCAAACAAACATAAAAAAAAAAAGCCTTCCCTTGGAAGCAAAGGAAGCACACCCTCACCCACCTAAACTAGGTAAGAATCCTCTATGTAAGTAGTAAGAAATGTAAGTCTTTGCATGGTTTAGTTTGGGGTCTAGTTATTAGATGGCTAGATCCCCATTTTCTCTTGATGTAGTTCATGTTTAAGGCTTGTAATCCCCATGTAAATATGTTGTAAATGCTCAAACTTCTGATCCATCTTGTATATATATGATGCATGTTCATTTCATGTTCATCTCCAAGCTTTAAATGAAGGTTTCAAGATGCAAATGGAATTTCTTTCAAAGTGCTCACAATCTGTCCACTTCATGCTCTCTCATGATTATCTGAGTTTTGGTCCACATTTGTTCATAAATAAACACTTGATGATGTTCATAATATGTTAGAGTACTTGCATACTCAGTTTCAAGGTCTAATTCAATGTTTAAATCATGTTTTGAAGCTTGTTTCCATGATCTATGTCTGCTGTCCAGTAGATTCTGTTGCTGAACACTTTGTCTTTCCATGCAATAAACATGAACTACACTTGATTTCTGGGTTTGAGTTATAGAACGAAGTTTGTTCTTAACATGATAAGGAAAATACTCATGCCTTTTAAATAATTTTGTGACCTCAGGAAAAACCTTTTTCCATTTTTATTCAAGTGCATGCTCTCAGAATTGAAGCTGTCCTGGTTCTGACATTAGATGTCAGAGGTGTTTTGAAACCTTTAAACTAGTTTTCTAGACTTCAAACTTCCCAGGATTCATATTTGATGTGTGGTCTTCAACTTTCATGTTTTGAGTTTTCCAGGATTTGCATGTCTTCATAATGTAAATTTCGAATCAAAATGAGATGTGCTCTGTTTTCCTGTTCTGGGCAGATTTGACTTCTGTGTTCATGGCATGATTTCAGCTTCATAAGTTAATCCATAAATCCTACAAATATTCATATATGTTCTCTAACATGTTGGGAGTCAATCCCACGTTTTGTTTCTGGATTTGGATTAGTTTTGGACAGGTACATTAACATGAGACTCTGCAGCAGTCGTTGAACCACAACATGGCTTGGCTTGGACATTCATTTATTCATGGGATTTGTCTCCCATCTTTTGTGTATAATTTGTATAGTTTGTACATAACCCCCTCTCCCCTTTTCATTTTTTCTTTTTCTCAACGTGATTCAAACTATTTTCAAAACCAATCGGGAATACACCCAAACTGATTCCCGGTTGCGATCAAATGAACATACCTAGATTAGGAGACTCCCGTGTACATAAACACACGTTTTCTAAAGTTAGGGCATAAAAGGCATTTTGAAAAGGCAAATTAAAATCAATCTAGGACGGCTTGCATGCTAGAGACCGAAAGGGCGAGGAGGGTGCCTAACACCTTCCCTTCTCGTAACTTAGCCCCCGAACCCACTTCTTTTCAAAACAAATGTTTTATCTTCATTTTTCCTAAAATAAAATGGGGTGGCGACTCTTCTGATTTTCAAAACTCAAAAGGGTAACCATTATGGAAACCGAGTGCATTCGACGCACATTAGCATGAGGGAAACTTGCCGTTTTCGCACGACGACGGGATTCGTTCTCGAGCGCGGGCTCTCACACCCGTAGCCGGCGTTACGTCTACATTTCAAGGATTTTGACCGAAAGAGTTATAGCGTTTGACGCGTAAACCGAGATGGAATGAGTGTTTAGGGAGAGAGAGTGTAACCTATGGCTAGGGGTTGACTCTTTTGGCTCGGTTGACATATACGGAATAGGGTTTAGTGTTTGAAAGGGTGTTTTGAGTTTGTTTGGTTCGTGTTTGGTTGAAAAACGAGGTTTTCACGCAAATCGAGACAAAATGGGGCTCGGGAGAGGGTAGATATGGTTCATGCCGTGGGCTTTGGTGAAAATGGTTAATATTTTTCCTTTTTGAAATGTTTTGACAGCCCTTGTATTTATAGGGTGATTTTGTAAAACAGTCCGGACGGACTTTTCCTCAATTTGGGGAGGTTTTCTGGTATTTTGGAAAATTGGGGGACTTGTTGGCAATTCTGAATTTTCTGTAAAACAGTCCGTCCGGACTGTCACTCAATCTCAGGGGCATTTTGGTCTTTTCACTTTGAAATCTGATTGATGTTGACTAGAGGGCCTTGGCATGTGTGCCATGTGCCCCTGTGACTCACCTAGGTTAGGGTTTTTGTCCCGTTATTCCCGGTTTTGTCCGTTTTTTAAATAACTGTCCGGAAAATGTCCGAAACGCCCTCGGAAAGTGCCGGAAAGTGCATTTTTTGGGAAAAGCTATACTATTATGTGTGATAACGTGTGTTGAGTACGCTTTGACGTTGGGATGCATGGGGCAGTCCCGGGACGTCTTGTTGGCTTGAGAACGGGGAGTTTAACGGGTTTCGGTTAATCTGGAAAGGGCCAGTTAACGAATTCCGGTTAACTTCTAATGGATTTTGATGATTCGGATTTGGATACTTACAGTAGCCCCTAGGCGACGTCACTTTCGAAGGAAGTGGGGTCGTCAAAAAAAGATAAGGATCCAAATTGGGGGATGCCTTACTTGAAGAGACCTGAGAGGTCAGCTGGCTGGACCCTTAGCGGAAGGATTCCTACGTATCCCGAGCGGGAATCAAGCTGATCGTAGTTCGTAGGTTCAAGGGCCGCGCGTGGGGACCTTAACCTAAGCGAGACTGTTATGAGGCGTCTGAACCTAAATGGAGACTATTGTGGGGCGTCTGAACCTAAATGGAGACTATTGTGAGGCGTCTGAACCTAAGTGAGACTATTGTGAGGCGTCTGAACCTAAATAGAGACTGTTGTGAGGAGTCTGAACCTAAGTGAGACTGTTCCGGGTTTCGACGAAAATGCTTTTGAAAGTTCTGGGTTCGACGGAAATGCTTTTGAAAGTTCCGAGTTCAACGGAAACGCTTTTGAAAGTTCCGGGTTCGACGGAAATGTTTTTGAAAGTTCTGGGTTCGACGAAACTTTCCGCTCGTCTCTTGAAGGAAGGTTGTTGTGCGGGCTTACGCTGACTTGCCGGTCGTCTCTTGTCTGCTGGGGATATGGTGTTCGGGCTTACGATGATGGCCGAAGAGGGATTTGTTGTGCGGGCTTACCATGATGGCCGCTGAGATGGGATGGTCGGGCTTACGATTGACGGCCGGGGAAATGAATGTTCACTTGCTGGAGTGAAAAGATATTCAGGATTACTAGGGCGGCCGAAGGGGGTTTTAACGTCCGAAGACAAAACGTTAGTGAGGACTAACGGGAATTAAACATCTGGAGACGGGATTGTGATCTAACGTCCGAAGACGGTTTGGGATTTAACGTCTGGAGACGGAACGTTAGTGAGAACTAACGGAAAATTTAACTTCTGGAGATGGAATTGTGATTTAACGTCCGAAGGCGGTTTGGGATTTAACGTCCGGAGATGGAATTGTGATTTAACGTCCGAAGACGGTTTGGGATTTAATGTCTGGAGACAGAACGTTAGTGAGAACTAACGGGAAATTTAACGTCTGGAGACGGAATTGTGATTTAACGTCCAAAGATGGTTTGAGATTTAACGTCGGGAGACGGAACGTTAGAAATGTCTAACTGGAATTTAACGTCTGGAGACGGAATGTTAGTGAGATCTGACGGGAAATTTAATGTCTGGAGACGGAATTGTGATTTAACGTCCGAAGACGGTTTGAGATTTAACATCCGGAGACGGAACGTTAGTGAGAACTAACGGGAAATTTAACGTCTGGAGACGGAATTGTGATTTAACGTCCGAAGACGGTTTGAGATTTAACGTCTAGAGACGGAACGTTAGTGAGAACTAACGGGAAATTTAACGTCTGGAGACGAGGTGTTAGAAAGGTCTAACTGGGGAAATTTTACACTTTTGAGGGCCAAAAGGGATAAAATTGAAATTATGGGAAGCTGAGGGACCAAAGTGGCAAAGAAACTTTTAGCTTGTAAAAGAGTCCGGCCGGACTGGGACTCAATTTGGACAGGTTATAATCAGCGCCAAGGCCGACGCAAACCAGTCCAACTTCCATTGTTTCAGGCGAGAGAGAAGAGAGAAAAGAGAGAAAAATCTTCCCCTTTTTGCGAGTTTTGTTCGAATCTTCGCAGGATAATCATTATGGACGTCAGATTTGGGCCACAGGCTCGTCACAGAATGACCGACAATGAGAGAGCGAGGTTGAAGAGGACCGTGTGGACCACCGCTCTTCCCATGGATCCAACCAAGTTTTACCCGGCTCGGGACACTCATAAATCCAAGGAAGGGATCGCGAGACAGGTAAACATCCTCTAAATTCCGTTAATTTTCAGAATGTGCATTCTTGAATATTAGGAATTTGATTAGGATTGAGTTAGGGCTTTTGACTTTGCGATGTGCCTTTGTCGAAATTGACTAGAGCTTAGTTCAATTGACATTACGGGTAGACAACATAAAAATTTTGGTTGCCAAATTCCATGTCTAGGGGTGTTTTCCGAAATTAAAGTAAGTTTAATTTGGGACGGAGTAATTTTTTGAAATGTTCGAAAGTTCCGACTTCGATGGATTTTTCGAGATGTTTTGAAAGTTCCGAATTCGACGGATTTTTCGAAGTGTTTTGAAAGTTCCGAGTTCGACGGATTTTTCGAAATGTTTTGAAAGTTCCGATTTCGACGGAGTTTTCGAAATGTTTTGAAAGTTCCGAGTTCGACGGATTTTTCGAAATGATTTGAAAGTTTCGATTTCGACGGATTTTTCGAAATGTTTTGAATGTTCCGAATTCGACAGATTTTTCGAAATGTTTTGAAAGTTCCGATTTCTACGAAGTTTTTGAAATGTTTTGAAAGTTTCGAGTTTGACGGATTTTTCGAAATGTTTTGAAAGTTCCGGATTCGATGGATTTTTCAAAATGTTTTGAAAGTTCCGATTTCGACGGAGTTTTCGAAATGTTTTGAAAGTTCCAAATTCGACGGAGTTTTCGAAATGTTTTGAAAGTTTGAACCGTGAATATTCTGACTTGGTTAGGAATATTTTTAGGAGAAAATAGCTATATCTGTGTTTCATCATCTTGATATGCGCCTATGCATTTTGTGGATGTTATCTTATTAGTAACGTACTTTTTTGCCGTGTTTACCTGCAGGGGCGAGGGCCGGTCGATGTACGTAACTTGAAGAGCAGGGGAGCCTTTGAGGCGGTCCGTGCGCTGTGGAGATACTCCCAGACGAGGCTCAGGACGGAGAGAGGAGTTCGCGGCAGTTCGTGGTTGACTCCAGCTTTGCAGGATTTATTAGTGCGGTAGCCGCGGTGGCTTCGACGCAGAGGGCGAGGGTTCGGCATGTCGCTCTGAGCGAGTACTAGTGGGATACGACCCACACGTTCCACTTCAGGTGGGGGAGGCGACCGTGACTCCCTGCGGCTGCGGCGATGCCGGGTGCTATTGCCCGGGGGAAATACTATTGTGTGGGTGGATGGTTACACCCAGGAGCAGTTGTCGGGGCTGCTCGGTTTTGACATTACCGATTCCAGGGGCTTGGGTATTCGGTACGGCCGATGGAGGCTCATCTGAGGAGAGGCATTGAGGCGTTTTGGCGGGGTCCCTGAGGATGACAGCAGAGCGCCTGGCTCGAGGATTTTTATGGTTTGCTTTGTCAGCTACCCTGTTTCCCACTGCTGACACGTCATGTCATTTTCCTCTGCTCGGCTCACTGATCGATCTGGAGGCCGTGAAAGGGTTTGCCTTGGATGTGAGTTTCTTCCCTCTTTCTCTTCCTTGTCTCATTTGTACTCGTATGTATCTGCTTTGTATCTAATATAACTTTCCATGTGTTTAACAGGTATGGTTCATGGAGGTGTTCCACCCGCAGAGGTGGGAGACCAAGGAGGAGTAATGCGTCCTTGTTCTCTGCCATGTTGATTTGGCAGAAGGAGGCGAGGAAGCCGACAAAGTCGAGGGAGAGCACTCGGCTGACTTACGAGGAGGTATCTTTGGCCATGAGCCGAGGCTTTTCTCTGCGGATCCATCTGACTTGGTGGAGTCGGATCCATCTGACTTGGTGAATTTATCCTAGAGGATGCTGACTATGAGGTTTTCTCGAGGACGAGGCCGAGGAGCCCACAGGTGTTGTACAGAGAGGGCGAGGGCTCTGCATATCCCCGGGACTACCCGTCCCTCACACATGGTTGGCGTATGAGGGTCCTGATGGTTCCCGCAGGCGGCTGACGGTCCCCATTCCGGAGAAGGTGAGGCCTCGGAACAGAGTGGATCCCGATGTCTCGATGAGTGCTTTGTTTCGATTTTCTGTACTTGATAGTAACATTCTGCAAATGTTACATCTCTGCTGTCTGTTTGTCTTTTGACGGCTTTCCTGATTTGCAGGTGTCTGGCCGTACTTACAACCAGGCCGTGAGACGTATGGATGGAATAGCCAACTACGCCAGGAGACTCGTGGAGTTCCTGCGGTGTACTTTCCGGAGGAGCGTGGCTGTGCATGAGCCGATGCTGTCTAGGCCGTCTGCAGCAAAGACTCGTCTGCCTCCACGACTGGTGGGGCAGATTTCACGCAGG